>OX421974.1:42567583-43077583 GCA_949128135.1 Parasteatoda lunata
CGGACTGGAAAAAGTGCTTTGAAAATTGGTTCAAACGCATGCAAAAGTGTATTGATCATCATGGAGAATATTTTGAAAAACAATAAAACCAATTTCGATCCTACATATTTGTTTTTTCATTATTAGGCCAGAAATATAAATAGCAACCCTCGTATGTTAGAATTTTTTGCTGCCAGGCTAACAATGACAGACATTTAACTATGACATTTAACTATGACAATTAACTATGACATTTAACTAGACATTTTAACATTATAATTTTTTTACTGTTTATTTTTTAAATGCATAATGCTTCTCATTTTATAAATATGCATTTATAAAAAGCGGCATTAATGATGAATTATAAATAAATACATTCAAGTAAATACTAATTTATTCATTTTGTTAAAAGCGGCATTAATAAACCAACTAAAATATGCATTAAGATTTATTTGTTTACCTTGATAATATAAAATTGTATCGATACAGTATTATATTACTTTAAAATAAAGTTTTATAATTATTTAAATATATTTATGTAGTGCTTCTAAGTAATGTATCTTTATTTCTGAAAATTTAATATTATCTCATTGGATATTTAAAGAAACATTGGGCATTCTAAGAAAATGAATTCAAAATTTGAATCTAAACATAGTATTAGGCGTGGTAAAGAAATTTTGGCTCTTGCGCCAAAAATTTACTACTGACTAAAATGAAAAATTATCATTTTACAACAAAAAATTTAATTTAAATATAAGAGCTACAGTGGTTCAGGAGAAAGAGCCTGTCTGACTAAGGTTCGAATCTCAGCGATTGCTGGTCGATACGAATTCTGCCAACACCACGTACCAGCCACACTACAGATGTAAAATATCTTCTGTGATTAATAGATCATGGGTAAGCATTCTTATTATTTTGAGCTTAATGTGAATTGTTTTCATGGTTTACCTTCCCATGTAACTCAAATGTTGGTTTGTTTCTTCAAAAAGTTATCCACAAAAGCTAGCCCCAAAACTAGATTCAGTAGTTCCCTGACTTAGAATCAAGAGTTAGGGCTCGCGTTAAGCATTTCAAATTATTAGCCAGTAAATTAGCCAAATGTCAAAAGTACTCGCCAATTTTTAAAAGTAAATCGCCAAATGCAAATCTTAACGGTTTTTCATTATTAATTTTTCCCTATAGAAAACTATGTTTCGTTAGTTAGTTTCCGACTTATATTATTTGGACTCAATTTTAATTGGTTATGCAGTGCATCGAACGAAAATTTCTGTAATCAAATAAAAAATTCTGATTTGTTTAGAAAAATTCATTTTGATTCGAGTTTCATATATATTTTTCTTTCCATTGGAAAAGTCATTCGCTATTAGGAAGTGGCGAATGCTTAGCATGGGTACTGAAGAGTTTAACATTGATAGTCGTAAGCCTAAAATTGTTTTGCCCTTTCTGCGATGGTTATTAAATAAAACTAAATTTAAATATTTTTTTTTCTGAAAAAAAAATAAGTAATTTTTGTAAAGAAAAAAGTTTTTTTTTTTTTTACTAAAATGATAAGCATGTTAGTACTTGTCTTGGAAACTTCTTTTATCATTTTTTATTATTTTGTGATTTGATCCCAAAAATGTTGTGACACTCAAATATATGGCTACAATTTCACACATAAACATAGTTATAAATTTTATGCTTCGCCTAAAATAAAACAAGCTATAAAACATAAATAATTACAAAATATAAAAAATAAAGAAAACTTGTATTTAATTTGAAGTGATATAACATGATAACTTCCCTTTCTGAATTATTAGATTTCGTGGAGAAATTTAAGATTATAATCATTTTATATTTTTCTTCTCCCATAGAAAAGTTTTTTATTACTCTATAGCAGCAGTTTGTATTAAGTGCTTTCTGTATAATCTATTCCCAAATCACAAAGAATAAAATTAAAGGTGAAACGATAAAATTGAAAATTACCTGGTCATAAAATTTTAGTATGGTGTGTGAAAGCTTCCTTTCAAACCTATCATGGACCATTACCTTATTCTTGCTCAACTATTTTTTGGAGGATATTCGCGCACTTTCTCTCAAAGATTTTACGCTTCTCTAGTTTTAATCACTTCTTCCAGTATTAAAAACATTTACCGAGAAAGCATCTGCTTCAATCTCAAGTTTCGAGAGAACAGCGTTAATTCTGTTTACTTGGCTTGATATTATGTTTGGTGTCAAATTGCTTGTAGTAAACATAAGTATTTTGTTACATGTTAGGTAGGATATACTATAATTAACTTGTAAATATCATGAATATTGAAACATAAAAATTTCTTTACTTAACTTGTTAACTGGTTTGATGTTTAATAATTTTTCAGAATTTAGAAATTCTCTTTAATGCACTTAACTATCATGATTTAAATTTCCTTGCGTAGGTTTAGAGTTAAAAATGCTTTGTTCAGTCGCTATTATATATATATATATATATATATATATATATATATACAGAGGGAAAAATGGTCAAAATTACCAGAATATGGTAAAATTTACAATGTTTCTGGCTCTATGGGTACACAAAAAAGCTCAGTAATTTTTAATAAAAGGACTTTGGTAATGATTTTGTTAAAATTAACACAAAAATAACGTTAAAATGTGTTAAAAATTTGTGCATGTGGTAAAATTTGGTAATTTTATCATGATACCTTAAATCAGCGGTTTCTTTTTTTCGGCTATGGGACCCTAAATGATGGAGCTGTTTTTGACTGAACCCCCAGCATTACAAAAAAACAGCTGTGAATGTATAAACAAAAAGAGACCACAAATTATTTTGAAAAAATTTAATGTGTACGATGAAGTATTTAATACTATGAAATTTTTCGTGTTGTGCTGAAAATGAATAAAATAAGCTGAATTATGGCGTTTGAAAAAGAAAAGCTATAAACGATGAGAATATTTATCAGAAAAACACAATTCTTTGTTCTTGAATTTAGTTATTTTATTTGAATTGAAAAATCGATGAGTAATACTAATAAAACTTTTTATAAATGTACATTCTTTTCATTCAATGTATTGTTATCGAATATATATATATACAATTATGTTTAAAGTTATCCTAAATTTTGGAGCCCCTGCCATCCTTCCACGGAACAACTTTTGGTACCTCTGCTTTAATGCGTGGCATAAAAACAATTTATTTTATTAATTTTACTTTTCATTATTTTTCTATTGTTTACTGAATGTGTTGTAATAAGAATTGTAATTTTAAAAACCAGATTAAATCGTTATTATATGAACGAAAAAAAATTACCCACTGAATGGTTTGAATATCTTATATTTATGTTTCATAAAACAGAATTATAGTTTTTTCTCACCAGAAACGTCATTACCATTGAGTACGGTAAATTCTATCTAGTTTTTTCACGATGTATGGGGATGGATCATGAACTTAGTCACTCAAAATAATTTATCTTGTAAGTCACTTCAAGAGTTCTTTTGTCATCTGGGTTCGATTTAATTCTGTACAGTTATGGAATTAAGCAGCTATCAAACCGAAAATTGATAGGTTCACCGTCGTACACATAAAATAATATAAAATAAAGATATATAGATTGTAAAACTCTAGTTTAGCATCAAAATAATTTCTTATAATAAAACGCGATTTTACTTAAAGAAACGTCCTTAATTGTTTTTTTTATTAAAAAACGGTTAAGAAAGTTTTAATCCAAACTTTCCGAACGATAATTTAAAAAATAAGTAGTTTGTTTAAATTTTGAAAAGAGTATTTGAAACTTATATGAAAAGTGTAATAACATAGAATAACAGAATAAACAAATTAAACTCATCTATGATTCAAGTTGTGATGTTCTGGAATGTGTTTTACTGTGATGGATTGCTTCCGCTTAACAAGGTGACTATGAATACAAACCAGAATGTTTATTTAAACATTCTTGGTTATTAGGGGTGAAATTTCATTCATTATCTCTATTATGAGTATGGTATTGATGGACCTGTACGTAATAAGCAATTATATTATGTAATTAGCAAGATAGTATGCATTTTGTTGAAATATAGTTCAAACTTGAATGCGCAAACAAAACTTTATGGACTTTGTGCAGCACAATTAGAGGTTTCTGACATTGGGCCTAAGAATAATATAAATGGACAGATACAATATGTAAAATAACAGTTAATTCTACTGAGAAAAAAAATATTCTGAATTTGTAAAATACCTTGCCTAAAAATAATACAAAAAATAGTTATACTGTATAAAATAACAGTTAATTCTACAGAGACGAAACATATTCTGAATTTGTAAGATACTTAAAAAGAATATAAAAGGGCAGTTACACAATATAAAATAATAGCTAAATCTACAGAGGAGAATCATATTCTGAATTTGTAAAATACCTTACCTAAAAATAGTACTAAAGGACAGTTACAATATAAGAAATAATAGCTAAACCTACAGAGAAGAAACATATTCTGAATTTGTAAAATACTTAACCTAAAATTAATATAAAATGGCAGTTAAATATACTGAGAAAAAACGAATTTTGAATTTGTAAAATACATTACCTAAAAATAATACAAAGTGGCAGTTACACTATAAACAATAACAGTTGATTCTACAGAGGAGAAAAACATTATGAATTTGTAAAATATCTTACCTTAAAATAATACAAAAGGTCTGTTACGCTATAAAAAATAACAGTTAAATCTACAGAGGGGAAACATATTCTGAATTTGTAAAACACCTCACCCAAAAATAATACTAAGTGGCAGTTACACTATAAACAATAACAGTTGATTCTACAGAGGAGAAACACATTATAAATTTGTAAAATATCTTACCTAAAAATAATACAAAATGTCAGTTACGCTATAAAAAATAACAGTTGATGGCAGAATATTCTGATTTTTTAAAATATCTTACCTAAAAATAATACAAAATGTCAGTTACACTATGAAAAATAACAGTTAAATCTACAGAGGGGAAACATACTCTGAATTTGTAAAATACCTCACCCAAAAATAATACTTAGTGGCAGTTACACTATAAACAATAGCAGTTGATTCCACAGAGGAGAAACACCTTATGAATTTGTAAAATATCTTACCTAAAAATAATACAAAATGTCAGTTACACTATGAAAAATAACAGTTAAATCTACAGAGGGGAAACATATTCTGAATTTGTAAAATACCTCACCCAAAAATAATACTAAGTGGCAGTTACACTATAAACAATAACAGTTGATTCTACAGAGGAGAAACACATTATAAATTTGTAAAATATCTTACCTAAAAATAATATAAAATGTCAGTTACGCTATAAAAAATAACAGTTGAATCTACAGAGTGGCAGAATATTCTGATTTTTTAAAATATCTTACCTAAAAATAATACAAAATGTCAGTTACACTATGAAAAATAACAGTTAAATCTACAGAGGGGAAACATACTCTGAATTTGTAAAATACCTCCCCCAAAAATAATACTAAGTGGCAGTTACACTATAAACAATAACAGTTGATTCCACAGAGGAGAAACACCTTATGAATTTGTAAAATATCTTACCTAAAAATAATACAAAAGGTCAGTTACGCTATAAAATATAACTGTTGAATCTACAGAGTGGCAGAATATTCTGATTTTTTAAAATATCTTACCTAAAAATAATACAAAAAGTCAGTTACACTATGAAAAATAACAGTTAAATCTACAGAGGGGAAACATATTCTGAATTTGTAAAATACCTCACCCAAAAATAATACTAAGTGGCAGTTACACTATAAACAATAACAGTTGATTCCACAGAGGAGAAACACCTTATGAATTTGTAAAATATCTTACCTAAAAATAATACAAAAGGTCAGTTACGCTATAAAAAATAACAGTTGAATCTACAGAGTGGCAGAATATTCTGATTTTTTAAAATATCTTACCTAAAAATAATACAAAAAGTCAGTTACACTATGAAAAATAACAGTTAAATCTACAGAGGGGAAACATATTCTGAATTTGTAAAATACCTCACCCAAAAATAATACTAAGTGGCAGTTACACTATAAACAATAACAGTTGATTCCACAGAGGAGAAACACCTTATGAATTTGTAAAATATCTTACCTAAAAATAATACAAAAGGTCAGTTACGCTATAAAAAATAACAGTTAAATCTACAGAGTGGCAGAATATTCTGATTTTCTAAAATATCTTACCTAAAAATAACATAAATGGACAGTTACACTATAAAAAATAACATTTCCTGCTACAGAAGGGAACATATTTTGTCTTTGTAAAGTACCTCACCTAAAAATAAAACTAAGTAACAGTTACACTGTAAGAATAATAGCTAATTGCACAGAGGAGAAATATATTTTGTACAGAAAAAAAACTGTTTAATGGAAAAATTTTAATTAAAAATTTTAAATGCGGATTTGTTTTTATCTGTTATCTGCGCAATGTAAAAAACAATTTGTCCTTTCTGGAAACTTCCTCTAAAAAAGCTGTTTTGTTGACAAAAATGTTTATTTCTATTTTTCATCATAATCATAAATGGATTAAAATCGTCAAATAAAAAAAAAAGAAGATGTCTTGAAAAAACAGGTGCCTGTTTATAAATATCTGTACTTCCTCTAGACCTCTTTAAATAGTTACCGTCACCACATTAAATATTTTATTATAATATTTTTTAAGTATAGACAAGTGACATTTTTCTGAATGTTCATCTTTAAAAATGTTCTTTCCTTCAAAATCTGAATTTTGACAAGATAAAATCGAAAGATTTGTATTTTAACCTCTGTGCTCCAAATCAAGAATTAATGAACTAATCGCACCTTAAAACACCTCAAGTTGCGCTTAGTTCATTAATTCACTTGAAGCAAGTTAAATGTTCCATTTGGTTTAACAAAGTTCTGATTTGTTCAAAATTTTGTATTTTAAAATTTATGATAAACATTTGAATTCGTGAAACAATGTGCTTGACATGCATAGCCATTACCGATTATGACTAATTATCTCTTTCAAAAGTTTTCAGGCTCTCAATTATTCATTTTAAGCTCCTAAATGCAAATGAAAAGCTTTTTAAATTAATCATCTTAGTTAAGGAGTATGCATTGTTAAAATGAGCAATGCTATGTTATATGTTTTGTAGGAAAATATTACGGTAGCAAAATAAATTGAGAATTATAATTATGCGGTAAAAAATATTTTGAACATTTATTATCTTTAAAAAAAAATTATATTCACTATATTTAAGGCCAATTTATTTACAGCAAAGTTTTTCCAACAACGTATCTTTAAAAAAAAAGTTTACTCTTTTTACTATTGCATTTTTTTTAAATTTTGTTGTTGTTGTTATTAACCATTATCTTACGGCGCTTAGTATGAAGAAGCCCGTCATGCTGGCCCACCTTTTATTACAGCCGTAAGCAAAAGGTTAAGATATTCATGCAAGTTTTCATAAATAAGATATTATTTTTCTTATTTTATCGATGATGAAAAATTTAAGATGCTTTTCGAAAGCAATCTCATTTCTGACCAGAAATGTAAAGTGAAAAATAGTATGAGAGGTTTAATTATTCAACAACAAATCAATACAATGTTATATTAGGTTGCTCGGAAAGTAATTTCGTTTTTTTTTTCCTTATGAAATTGAAAGACAATTTTCTTACAGAGATTTTTATTGGATTTTATATTGCCAATTATAATCCAATATGTTTCGTCCTCTTTCCTTCAGTAGAATGATACATAGCTCATAAAATTTTTGTTCTTTAGGGACAGAAAACTGATTCAGGTCTTTTTCGGACTTTTCATTTGAAGAAATGATATTAAAGTCAAAAAAGTTTTGTAGAGACCCGAACAAATATTGTAGACAGCCCAGTAGGTAGCCGAGCGTTTAGCGTGCCTGACTGCGAAGCCAATGACTGCTGGTTCGAATCCCGCTCAGGGCAGGGACGTTTCTCTCTTGGTTGTCCTCTGTTATGAGTGAATGTGGCCCACCCTATAAACGAGTATCTGTAGCAGTGTGTCCGTGGGTAATGTTGTTCGCCTCTGTGAATCTAGTCATAAAATGCTCACCAGGCAACACTAAATGAGCAACACTTCCGGCACCTTCCACGGCGAAGAACGATAAGTTCAGTGCCTGCCATTAAAAAAAAAAGTAGACAATCCATTTGCCGTGCTCAGTAAAAAGCTCGATTTTCATATTGGATAATTCTCTTGACGTTCGAGAAGCAGATGATCACAGACGTCTATGCGACAGCATAAATTTCTTTCCGTAAGAACATGAGGAATCCATATGTTTAGCTTTGAGAATGAAGCTGGCGTTTCAAACGATCATTAACGGTCCAATTCAACAATATAATCTCACTGCGATCTTATGAGTTCGTCATTTTTGCTTTTTATCAGTTTAAACTGGCGTAGTACATTTTCATGCTTCTTAATCGAAATTTTGCAAAACAGTTTTAGCACTGGCGTACTCTCAATACATCTTCTCTATGCATATCGAATTACTTTTTACTTTCTTGAACATAATTTTTACCTTTTCGATTATAAAAAAAAAGTAAAATATGCCTGAAATGCTGCTTTTTACTAACTATATTTAAAAGAGAACCAATCTAGCTGTGTAGAATCAAAAAAATTTTTTTTTCCAAAGTAAGCCCTCCTATATTAGCTTTTGAAATTTATAATGATTCTATGACTTGAGTGTGAAGTTGGCGTAAAAAACGAAATTACATTCAGAACAACCCAATAGAAATCCTGAGGTCAGAAAATTTCAATCTCAACTAGTCATTTATTCAGATTAATATTCTGAAATCAATACTAGTCAATAAAATTATGGAGACAACTAGGGCCATAGGGGCCATTTACAAGTAGTAGCATCTTTTGAGAATTTTGTGATTCAATTGCTATGACGCCAAAATTTATTTCCTATGCATAACGGACGACGTGAAAATTGCGATTTGGAGGCAATGTTATGAAAGAAACTGGAATAATCAATACATTTGCAGAAAGTTGTAGATGAAAAGTAGGCAAAGCTTTTTTATGGCGACACTCGTCGATAACTCAGCTCAATACGAAGTAAATTATAAAAGGCAAACTAGAAAGAAATGATTTTCAATAGTAGTTTCAAAAATTCAGGGGTATCTTGAGTTGTAAATTTTTTAAAAACAAAAATGAAGTAAGTCAGCAGAAAATGTGTGTCCTATAATAAATGGCATCGGTATGAAGACAAAATTCACTAAGTTTAGGATAAAATAAAAACAGTAATTGAAGTTGCTCAGCTTGTTTCTGCGATATCTTCTAGCTCTTTTAGGATTCGATTTTTGCTAATTCAGATTAGAAAAAAAATAAAAAAATATATCTTCTTCAATTTAATATTTTTTACTTTTCAATCTTATATAATGTTACATGACCTAATGTGAAATTTATACTAGGTAAATACATAACCAATCGTAAATATTTTTAAAATAATTAATAACATATGTCTCCATTCCATAACATTTGTATTAATTATAAGTCATTAAGAAGTCATAATATAATCAGAATATCAAAAATTCATTAAGTGAGAAATTTTATGATTATTCACTGGCAGAAGTTGTTTATCCATTTGGTTTTCTATTTACTTATTATCTGAACCCCCATATCCTTAAAGCAATACTTTAAAAATTCTCTCATATTTTTTTTTTACATCATTTGTGAAATTTAGAAGAAAAAAAAAAAAAAAACTAGCGAGTCAAACTTGTTTAAGAGAGTTGTTTTTTTAAATTGTTTAAAAAAAACCCATTTAGATAAATAACTCCTTCTATGCCTAAAAAATAATGATTTACTAATTATTTACTTTTCCCGCTCACGGAGAGTGGGTATTCTACTATTTAGTTGTAATAATCACAAATTAGTTGCCAATAATTAACTGAAATTCTCATAAAATGAGACTAAGAATATGAAAAATAATTGTTTGCATTGAAACTAAAATAAATGTCGAATTTTAATTCTAGAAAATTCTTTTTAAAAAAGGATTGAGCCATTTCTTTAGTATTAGTTTACATTTATTAAATACCTTCTATATAAAGCGGGTTAAACTTTTTTAAAGAATTCTCTAAATTGAAAAATACAGATATAACCTTTACATACACTTTACATGATATACATTTTATATGATATACACTTTCCACAATATTTGCACTTGAGGAACATTGAATGTAGTTTAGACAACAAGTAATTTAAACGATACAGGATTACATATCTTAAATGGCTTTAATATGGCATTCAGTTTCTATATAAAATTAATTTTCAACGTAATTAATTTCTTTTTGGAAATGTTTGTTCAGGTGTCACAAGTTTTTTACCATTTATCAACATGAGTTCTATATTTATTGCATGTAAAATTGTTTGACAGCTGTTACTTTGCCATCAGAGTGCTGATTTTGCTTTCAATGCTTTTTTTTAATGTCGAACTAAGTTAATGGCCCAGACAAAAGACTAATTCTCATCTATACTAAGTCAGTGTTTATAATAGTTTACTAAATTTGCTTTGAAATAGCTAGTAGTTTCTAGAAGTAAATGATACGGTGGTTAATAATTTGATCAATAATATCAGGTGGTTAATAATTTGATGAATAATATCAGGCGGTTAATAATTTGATCAATAATATCAGGTGGTTAATAATTTGATCAATAATAACAGGTGGTTAATAATTTGATCAATAATATCAGGTGGTTAATATTTTGATCAATAATATCAGGTGGTTAATAATTTGATCAATAATATCGGGTGGTTAATAATTTGATCAATAATATCAGGTGGTTAATAATTTGATCAATAATATCAGGTGGTTAATACTTTGATTCCTTTTCTCATCTGTGTAGTTGAAAAATTTCATTGTGTTTTAATTGACCTTTACTATTGTTTTTTTTAATTGTAGATAATTAACTTTAAGTTAAAGGCATAAACGTTTAAAATCAAAATATCAGTTGCTATAAAATTATTTTTTTATGGTAATGAGCAATAATAAGCTTTAATTTTTATTTTGTCTAGTTGTGCAAAATTGTATTCTTCAAATATAGAAGTAACTACTTTCCAAACTGGAATCATTAGATTACTACTACACGATGCAATTTTATGAATTAAATTTATGCAAATTTTGTTTTAAAATGAATTACCATTAAAGTTATCAGGTAAAGGGCTTAGAGAGACTATTGATTTAACATAGTTCTGGAATTTTCTAAAACATTTTAAAAATAATTGATTGCATAAGCTTTCACTTTGAGCCAGAGGATCATTATAACTTAAATTTATACACGACTACAAATATTAAAGCTGACTTACTTTTCTCTACTTGGACTAGGTAAATATTTTTTACCGCAGATTTATGCTTATTTGAACTTGATAAGTGTGGCCGAGACTGTATTCATTCTTATTTGGACTTCGTACGAAATACTTAAATAAGACTCATTTTTTTTTTTGATAATTACATTTCTCAATTTAAATTTCAACTACAGGTTACTCAACTTATTGTTCAATTTTAATTTCAAATAAAAGTTTTGTATTTGAACTAGCAGCAAATTTTCTAAGAATGCAAATTATAAACTTCCGAAAAAAACAGTGAAACTATTAGAAAAAAATTGTTATAGGGACTATTTGTTTAAAAACCTTTATTAATCTCTTAGAAATTTCATTAGAAATTTAATTGATAGTACGAATTATAAATAAATTATCAGCTACCAGATGATGAAGATCTACATACATGTTATCATTACAAGTTATCATTAGTTATCATATCATACAAGTTATCATTAGTTTCTACACAACTACAAGTATTAAAGGTAACTTATTCTCATTTAGTCTATGTTAAAGTCCTTGAGAGTAAACTCATTTTTATTTCTGCAATCTTTGTGTTCCTGACAGTAGGCCCATTTTCATTGGAGAACCTGACACTTAAATCATTCTTATTTATACATGGCTAGTGACCTTAAAAGAAGATTAACTTTTAGACTAAATTAGAGGCTCTGACAATATATTTTGTCTGTTTTGAAGTAAAATGGGATCAAAGTAGAGAATACGACTAAAAATACCGTAAACCGGGGCGAGTCTACCCATTTTTTCAGTTTGTCAACTTTCAAGTGGTCAAACTTTTGTAAATATTAAAGAAAAAAGGCTTTTAATAGGTGTTTCGGAATCGCTATTTATCCCTCTTTAAAGCTGTGAAATCAATTTTAGAAAATATTAACAGTTACGCTGTTACTGTATATTTTTATAGAACTGCTGACAAATCTCTCGTATGGGGCGAGTCTACCCATTCTACTAAAATGAATGTTAAGATTGTAAATAATCAAATTTTACTATTAAATTGTTATTTTAGTTACTATATAGGATATTTATGAAGTAAAATTCATAGCTTTATTATATATTCCATTTTTTTTATTCATAAAATAACACATAAAATATATTCATAAAATATTCATAATATTCATAAATATTCATAATATTCATAAATATTCATAAAATAAATAGAGTTTTTCTCGTTATTTTCAATTCGGCTGCGGCATCTTGAATTGTTATTTGCTTGGCTTTTATCCTTTGGATAGCTTTTTCCATCTCAGATGGCATTTTTTTGTAACATTTAAATCCATTTGTTTTGCTAATATAATTTCGAACCATCTGTAATAATAAATAATAATTTACTTAACTTGCATTAAATAAAAAAAGTTTATTTTGTAATATAAAAATTGAAAAAATAGGTAAAATAAACATATTTTATATTTACATTTATATTTAACTTATAAATTTTCTTATTAATGATAAATTTATCAATGCAGAATTAAAATAATATACTCAAATTCATTTAAAATTACTTAATTTTAATATAAACAAAGTTCTAAATTATATTATTATACTTTATTAAAACTAAATACAAATGGGTCGACTCCCCCCGCGAATTCTGGCTATTGTTTACAACAGCAAAACTTACATTCTTTTTGGTTTTTTTTTCATATAAAATTAATGTAATCTTAGTCTTAGATAAGTTTATCACTTAACCAAAGTGAAAATAGTAATAATAATAATATACTTACGGAGCACCAACTAAAAGTTTGCTGATTTTCAATACAAATCTCTCAAAAGACGTTTGAACAGGTCGGTTAAAAAGACACCAAATAAATAAAAACGGATCAAACTACTACAACGCCATCTTTCTTAGAGTCTGAACTAAGTCCTCCGTCGGTAAAATTTTTTTTATTTGCAATTTAAAATAGTGAAAATTAAATAAAACTAAAATGGGTAGACTCGCCCCGGTTTACGGTACGTAGGATTATATTTTTGAAAATATACTATTTCGAATTTATATTTTATTTTGGTTATTATATGCAAAAATTTTACAAAATTTCGTAAGCCTAGCTCAAACATTTATAGAGATATATACATTTTTATAAAAAGCAAAGCTTTTTTTGCTATAACTTTAACATATATATATATATATATATATATATATATATATATATATATATATATATATATATATATATATATATATATATATATATATATATATATATATATATATATAAAGAGAGAGAGAGAGAGAGAGAGTGAGTGAAATAATCTTATCAAAATAAAGCCATTATCATACTTCATTTTAGTGAGTCTCTTATGTTAACAAAAATAGAAGATTTTTAGATATTTAATTGTGTTTGTTTAAACATTCGGCGTAACTCAAATCCAGAGATTTGTTTTCGGTGACAAATCAGATTACAATCGTTATTAGTCTTTGAAGATGTTATACCTTCAAGGGATGGGAAAGAATTCCTGGATTAAATTGTGGAATAGAAAGTGGAATAAAAGAGAACTTATTACATTTGCTAAAAAAGAAATCTTTTGAGACCTTAAGTTTCTAAGTTGATTAGAATATGAAAGAAATCCCAAAGAAATAAAGTAATTTATCAGCATTTTAAATTATGTATGACTTTTATCAACACACTTTGCATGTTTTAAAATCTTTTTCTTTTGCAGTTTTAATTTTTTCTTAAATGTTTCTCTTATATCGAATTTTTAAGATGTATTCGGCAACTAGCTGGACCTTTTTTATCAAATAAACCTGGCGATGGGGATATTTTTTTGAAAAAGACATCTTATAAAATAAATGAAAATATTTTGTATCGAAAAAGTAAAAAAAAAAAACAAATTACTTTTCTCAATATTTTATTTCTTCAGGAAGCACAAAAGAATTACAAAAAGAAATATTAATAATTTCTTTCATTGCCATAATCATCGAATATACATATTTTTTTTACAAAATGTACACAATAGGTATTTACGAATTACTTTTTATCACAAACCATATTCAGACAAAATATCTCATTTTTGTGCAATCTGTTCCGTAATTTAGCAAGACACAACTCACTGCTGTAAAAGACAATTATAAAAAATCCTTATTGTTTCAAGAATTTGTTTATTTAATCATTGTTACACATAAATATGCAGGCCTGTGTGCTCTTTACAAAGTACGATTTATCATAAGTCTTTGTCAGGTTGAAGAACAGATTACTCTAATTAGAGTAAGACAATAGAAGATGCATATATCGCTGGTTCAAAATTAAAACGACACATCTGCAAACATAATACGTTGCAGATGTGTCGCTTTGGTTTTGAACCAGCGATACTTTAACGTGAAGATAGCGGGTTTGAATCCCACCATGTAACCGGATGTATGCTTGTCTTGTCTTTATCCTTGTTTTATCTGTATTCCGACTGGACAAGAGCATGTAAACTCAGCTTTATAATGAGGATAGAAACCTACGTATGTGAGCATAATAATAAACAAATAAATATAAATGAATAAATAAATCAATAAATGCATTCCCGGTCACGAACCCGCTACAATCATGCTTCCATTTTACGATGTTGGGATAGCCCTAAGGCATAACATTTCATCTACTGATTTAGTCAAGCCTTGTGCAGGCATTTGTACATTTACAAATCGTCCCGCAGTAGACTGATCGTAAAGACACGGTTCCCAGTAGAACACCGAAGTCAAGCATCACTGGCTGCTGTCAGTAAGCTGGTAGGTGACCGCTTTGATAAGCCTGCGTAATAACCGATGGTGAAAGGCATCGGTCCTCCTTAAACTGTTCTACCGTACAGTGCCCGACTTCAAGCGCAAGTCATCGGGCTACCAAAACAAGGGAGCCATCCTCTCTGCAGAGTCTCGAAATTGCGATGGCGTATCTGCGGATGTATCCTCAAGGATGTTTACCAGACCTTCGCCAAAAGCCTATTGTGCAGCTCTAGGGAGACGTAATCAAGGTACCTACCAACCTACATTTACAAAAGCACACATTTTAAGGTTTTTAATTATTTTATATGTTAACGTATTGCTTACATAGGATGAAACAATTTACAGTCGAGAATTAAAGTTAAGAAGTGCTTACTAAAAAAATAAATAAAAATAAAGGCTTTTAAACTGCTCATTTCTGCGTCATCTCCAACTATACAAGTACTGTTAAAATGACCGATTTTCGGTTTAAATTATCTCATTTTACCACATTTACTACCAAACAGTATAGTAATAAAAAAAATATTGTTAGTTTTACCGAATAGTCATTACCAAAGCGCTTTGGTAAAAATTACCTTACTTTTTGGTGTTTCATAGTGTGCTAATAGAGCTAACGCAGAGAGCTAAAGCAAAGATTTTCAGTTTGATAACCTCTATTTCTTACATTAAAGAGCTTGTGAACTTTGTTTTTGTTCAGTTAGTTATTTTTATTTGTATGTTGGCTATGGACTATATTGAACCCACTACCTCTACCTAGAGTATTTTTATAAATGCCAAATTTAGAAATTTAGGTTGAAACATAATACAGTGTTTTTTTTTCCGTTCTGGAAAGAGTCATATCTAAAACTGCGAATAAAAATAAATATTTTACTTTATATTGCCTGTTTTACTTCAGTTTATTCAAAGACATGCTAGCTGGTTTGCCAATAATCCAGGAGGCAGAGTTCATGATTAATGATTGCAAAGTTGTTTGCTTTCGAATAAAAGTTGCGCCTCATTCTGTAAATCCAACTTCCGCTTGAAAGTGGTTAATCGAAATTCAATAGACACTTTAAAAAGAAGTTCTATTCCTTTTGTGACTAAATACTAATCTGAAAAATGAATCTTCAACGTAAAAAAAATACATTTCCCATTTTGATTAGATTTCATAATATTAAAAACCAACTGTTCGAGATTCGTTCTATTTATTTTTAAATACAGTCACTTTTTAATAAGTTGAAATTCTGGAAAATTTTAATTTTTTTTGCTTAGCTCCTCGAATTTTGTATGAAAATAACTTTAAAGAATCGGAGAATCGAATTTTTCTTATGATTGTCCTCAGAGCATTATAGTAAATGTTGCTCCTGAAATGCTTCCCTATATTCACTATTGATTAGTTATCCAAAGCCTGTCTGAATGCTTGTCATTTCTTAAAAAAGAATTCTTCCGTAGAAAAATCTAATTCATGGCAAACTTAAAGGTATGATTTTCCCCCAAATGCAGATATTCTTAGAGTCCAAAGGTCACGTGGGCTTCTCGCGAAAGATTTGTTACATATGCAATATTTTGAGTTTTTGTGCTTGGTCCTTAAATTCTGTTTTTTATGCTCTTATTATGGAATTGTTAAAATTTAAAGTTCCTAATGAGTCTAAACATTAGCAATGGGCAAGCAAAAGAAAAAAAAATAAAATGATATCCGAAATCCTTCCTACTTGATATTGATATATTTTAAGAATGACGATAAATATCTTTATTCACTCCTGCTTTAAAAAAGGGATGATAGTGTGAACTAGATTAGATGTGTTCATGGATAAAAAAAAAAGCTGGTAAATTAACCGTGATGTATTGTATAGTGATGACATTTCTCGTAAAAAAATTTTCTTGTGATAAAAAACCGAAGTGTACGGTATTTAAACCATCCATTTGGTAATTTTTCTGTCTATGTAGCAACTGTTTACGGAAATTCTGGTCATCAAAATTATAGTTCTGATTATTACACAATTAATAAAAAAAAGCGGAAAACTAAATTTAACTTAATAAATGATTTTTTGTCATGCTCTAAGGTATCGTAATAAAATTACTAAATTCTACAATTTTTTCCAAATTCTGCCAAACATTGCAAAACTATATTTTATTATTAATTGTTCCAAAACATTACCAAAGTACTTCAGTAAAATCTACCGAGCTTCCTAGTGTTCTCAAAGAGCCAAAAACACGATAATTTTTAGCGAATTCAGTTAGTTTTGACCATACTCTTTTCTTGGTGTTAAATTTGTTTCTTCTGTTTGAAAAAATATAAATACTTCGTATTTTTGCATAATACGAATTCTTTTACCTTTCCTTTCAGCATTAAAGCGTACAATTTGACTGTATAAATATTCTTTTTACTCTTGTCTTACTTTAATTTTTAACATCAATTTGTCTACATTAATTCTAAAATGTTTTATTTTTTGTTAAGAAAGAATTTACAAACTATTACCGGATGCCCCACAAGCAAACAACGTTTTAAAAAATCAATTAAAGAAAAATGTAAGCAGAGAAAAATGTGAAAATTGCTGCGTTCTGAAGATGGAACAAAGTTATTAATTCTCACTTACTAACTTTCAAAATTTTCCAATAGGTAGCGCCACTGACTGATTAAACCATAAAACAATACTTTCTTTCAACTGAAATAAATGCATGGATATCTGTTAATTGGGTCAAAAGACAATTAATTGGATTAATTGTTTATTTTTGTAAAAAGATATAATTCTGAAAATAGTGTTTTATAGTTTTCTCAATTATCAGAGCCATCTGTTGCTTGAGACAACTACTAATTTTAGTAGAAACTAAAAAAACTATTTTCTCATTTCCCAAGTAGAACATTTCATTTCTTTTTAATTTTTATTTAATTGATTTTTCAAATAGTGGATCATTTGAAATACAATCGTAATCAACGTCTCTTTATACACTATGTTTATCAGCATTATGATTTTATTAAATTATGCTTTAATATATGCTCGAAAGAAATTAAAAATACGGTCCACCCTATCTCATTAGAGATGAAGTAGCGTAATCATGATAATGAAAAGAACTTTCAATCTTTAGCACCATTAATTTTTCATACATCTGATGCAACTACAAAAGCAATTTATTATTTGGATAATAAAATACAGACTAGAGTAGAAAGAAAATATGAATTTATTTGTTTTTCTTCGACGTCATTTTCGTAAAAGCTTTATTGCAAAATAAAAGTTTGTTTTGCCAAACTAATTACTTTAAAAGCTTTAATGCAGAATTAGAAAACTAGTTTTAGAAAATTTAATAGTTAGCAAAGTTCGTATTTTTAATTTTTTTAAAAAAATAAATGAGTACAAAAAAGTATCAAATTAAGGGGGAAATTATTCTTTTTTTTATATGTTGAATGTATTTCAAATGCTAATTTGAATAATATGTAACTTCTCTTCAAGCAAACATGACATTTTTGCCTAAGAATGGTTTATTAATGTGTATATTACTGATTTGCATGTATGCTTAATGAACCTCATTTTTTAAAAAAATATTTTTTGAAGTAAACATCTATTAACTTGTTTCAAAGCTTAAACTACACATAGAATTCGAGAATTTAGTTACACTTTAAGATTTTATAAATAAATATTAAGTAAGTTAGCGCAGCATTAGTAAAATTTATACATTTTCTAGTACGTTTCCTAGTACAATTAAATGTTTATTAAAACCTTTTTTCCATATTAGAAATAAAATGTACATTTAATTTTATAAATATTATTAAGAGAGTTTTTACTACTCCCTGATCCCCGTTTGTACTCGTATCTCTAGTATATTTTATTTTTAAACTATTATTAATTATTATTATTAATTATTATTTAAACTATTATTTAAACTATTATTTTTAAACTATTATAATTAACTATTTTCAGTAGAGGCGCCGCATAACCAATTAGAATTTCGTCCAAATTAAATAAATCTGAAACAAAGTACCGTAAAATTATTTTCTATGTGAAAAAAAGAAACTATAACAAATTGTTAAGATTCGCATTTTGGAAAGATTTTCGAAAATCGGCGATTACTTTTGATATTTGGCTAATTTACTGCCTAATAATTTGGAATTCTTAGCCCGAGCCCTGTATTATATAATATATTATAAGTATTTATTTTTATATCTATTTAGTAATATTTTTAGGTGTATTCTAATTAATTGTTTTATATTAAGGTACATACAATTATTTTATAACATTAACTTTTTGTATTTTTTCCATAATTTTGAAATTTTACCCCCCAAGAATGGAATATTTTTTTTATTGTAAATGTTGGATTTTTTTCATTAATTATTTATTTTGTGTGGTTGCATAATTAAATTAGCTTTGAAACTGAGATTTCGTTCAGTAATGCATTTGTAAACATTGTTATTGCATTTAGTACTATTTGTCATTGTAAAAAAATTTCATGTTTTTAAAAATTCCTCTTTTCTAAATAATTATTTAATCTATTCACCATTGTAGTGAAATAAACCATATTATAACATTATGTATGTTTGTCCCTTTTTTAGGTGCAATATAACATGTGAAATATTTATATTATTTTACTTCGTTAAGGTTTTCTAAAATTATTATCCCCCACTGATTCATATATAAATTCATATTTTGTTTAACTTAGTAGGACTTATGGCAGTAAAATAGAAATTCGAATATATATATATATATATATATATATATATATATATATCGGTATAATATATATATATATATATATATATATATATATATATATATATATATATATATATATATATATATATATCGGTATAATATATATATATATATATATATATATATATATATATATATATATATATATATATATATAGATGCGTTATTTAAAACATGATTTTTTTTTACACAGATTGACATGGGTAAACGAGACGATGAATAAAGATAAGGTTTAAAATACATGAATACATTTGAAAACATATTTTAAAAACATAAATTAAATAATGAACCATTTAAGTATAGTTCATTAATAATTGTCGTTACTTCTGAAATGAAATCAGATTTTAGAAGAAAAAAAAAAGAAGTTCTGCAAAAAACCTGAACCAATCTAATTTAGGTAATTAGCAACGTCTCCTTTTACCGGTAAATATGAATGGCATATTTTTTGTCAAAATGAAACAAGAATGTTTTCCTTGCGTTAGAAAAATGCAATAAAAAGTAATTTCAAGGATAATCTGCGTTTTTAAAAAGGGGAATTTTAATTGAAAAATCATAAACAATTTTCCTTGCAATAAAATAATGTTTCTTGTCTCAACCACGCTTGTGATTTTGGTAAAATTAACAATAAAATATAGTTTTATAATATCTGATGAAATTTAATAAATACGGTAGAATTTAGTAATTTCACAATCACTTTAAAGCTTGGCATAATTGTCATTTATAAGGTTAAATTTGTTTTACGATATTGTATTTATTTTCTAATTGAGTGGTAATAAAATCTATACTTTTGAAAACCAGAATTTCTTGTAAACCTGAATCATATGACAAGAAAATACCAAATGAATGGTTTAAATGCCATATATTTTAGTTTTATTAACCAAAATAATGGATTTTTTTATACCAGAAATGTGATAACAATATATGACGGTAATTTTACCGAAATAATGTTTTTATTACGCTTCTACTTATTTGTAAATGTAATTTTTTTTTGAAAAAAAGAAACACTAAAAACAATGTTTCATACTCTAATTTATAAAAAAAGCATTTGAAATGAACTAAATGAAGATATATTTTACATTATACCTTTAAAAAAAGACTAACACAATAAATAAAATTTTGCTTTATTTGATAATAGAAATTTTATTATATTTTAAGTTCATAAATATGTAATTGATAAAAATTAATTTAAAACATTTTCTATGATTGTCATCATTGATAACTTAACTATATTCCTAAAAATTATTAAATCATGATGTTAATTTATGACTGTTTATATATATATATATATATATATATAAATAAATAAAATAATAATACAAGAAGGAACATAAATATTGTAGGGGTAAAGATTTATGTGATAAAGATGATGTCATTTATGAGAAAATCTTTCAGATACATTTCCTTTTTGTGCTATATTTCTATGCAATAATACATGTATCAAATACTTTGTGCTGCTGGCGTTTGGGATGTTATATCACGGAATTATTTTTATCTTATTAACTTCATATGGTAATGTTTATCCATCTAGTTCGATTTATTTTCAATGGCCTTTCATCATTTTGTGTATCTTGTGAGGAAAAGTATATAGAATGGAGTAATAAATAGAACCTTCTGATAAAAAAATGTTTTACGAAAATGAATAATCTTGAAATACGTTTAATTAAATTCAAACACAATATTTATATATATGTTTTGTATTGAGAGATATACTTGCTCGTAAAATATGTGGTTCCTTTCCCTTATTTCTACGTGGAAGTGACCTCACGAATGAGTGGTGCTGTAAGAGTACTGTACTATTAACTGTACTATTATCAGAGTAGCGTACTGTACTATTATTAGAGTACTGTAAGTTTCACCCTCTATTTCTCGTGCCCGTGATATTTCCAGGCTGGTGTGTTCAAATATAACGGGCCAAAAGATTAAAGAAATCTATTTCTTATGCCCGATATCATGTTTATTTCTCAATCTATACACCAGATGGCAGTGCTAGACGTATTTGTCATGTGTTTAGAGTTAGTTTATTTGAAAGTAGATGCCAGCACTCATCAAACATATATTTTAAAAATTAAAAATAAGTACATAGTATTGTATATATATAATTTTCTTGAATAAAAAAATGGGCATTTTTATGACCGTTCTCTGCAAAATTAGGCGACCATTAAGATGTTAATGAGGAAAATTTTTACGAATACATTTATATCATCCATTTCAATTAAATCTGCAAGCACATTTTGATACAAAAAGAGAGTATAAAATACTGGGAGACAGTGTTCCCAACCATACCTGTTGATTCAACACAAATTGAATGTTGAATGAATTGTTGATGACCAAATGTCCTACAACCGGTTCACAGGTGACGTAACTCCTGACTGTCACTTTGCTTCTTAAGCTCATACGCTGGATACCTGTACATATGATGCTCTACAAAATCTGAGTATGTTCCTCTCCCTGTTAGTTGTTTTTCTGGTATAGCATACTCAAAAAGGAGTTCCTCGAGTTAGTTACGTATTCGAAGAGTTAGATTTCTTTTCCTTTGTATATTCTTGGCTAAATTTTCCTAACTGACATCAGAAAGGTTCTGGGTTCGAATCGGGGAAGGCATGGATGTTTTTTCATTCTCTGTACCATCTGTCCTTAAAATGGGAGCAGACTTGTCCCACCTAATACGGTGCCCTGAAAGTGTGGCCAATAAATCTGTTCTTGTAAATGCCTGAATTGAAGAAATGTTTACAGAGGTGGGCATTGGAAATAAAAAAAAAGTTTTACAACTGATTAGGGTAGGTATTTAAATATCTCCCTTCAAAACAAATAAAGACGTGTCTCAGCGATTTTTAAAAATTGTGCTAATGGGTATTAAAAAAGGAAAATGAACGAATCGTATTTTTTATTAAATGAAATATTTATTTAATATGACAGCCAAGTATGAGAAAAAAGAATCAAATGATGTTAAGGTTTAATGAAAGTTTACACAAAAATTACAATAAAAGAAATTATATTCAATCAGTGTGACTTTATAACTTCATATTTGTGGGAAAGTTGGAAATTTGATCCAAGGTCAAAGGTCAAACGCATCAATTTAGTAAATTTTTTTATCACTGTGACGTATATTTTTACTAATTTCATTTCTCGGCTTTTGTCAAGGATTTTGAAAACATATATTATTAATATTGAAACATTAATATTTTCATACTTGTCGTGGATCTATTCTATTTTCTATAATTAGGTACAGAGCTCAAATTCGATTTTTATCCACTGATTTTATCCACGAATCTATCGATTTTTATCCATTCAATTTTTATCCTTACTGAAGACAATTTAAATACTCTTTTTGTAGAATCATCTCTTTACTGCACATTTATTCAGAAAAAGACTAAAGAATATATATATATATATATATTAAAATTGCAGTAAGACTGGATATACAAAAGTAAAGTTAGTATAGTTATTTTTATGATACAATATAAAATACAAAGCAAAGTCATACAATTATCATTAAGCTGTCCAAATTTTGGACCGCTTTCCTGACCAAACTATTGGGACAATTTCTTCTAGATTATAGTTACTCTCTATATTCTGAGGGTCAGAAACCTAAATTTAAAAGATAGGTATGTTTATTCTGAGAATGTACATTTTAGTGCCTGATCTCCCAACTTAAAATATCGTCCGTGCTATTTAATTAACATATTGGAGATTACCCCCTGAAACCAATAAAACTGAGTCCTAGTACGTGAAAATTTTGTCATTAAAACAAAAGTTAGTCTGGGTGTTTCTTTTACTTCGTTGCGCACTTTTTATGAGAACCAAATTATCGTTATTAAACGCACTAAAAGTATACATACCTTTTTATAAAAATTTTATTATATTTAAGCGGAATGTTCAGAATCCCATGAAGCAAAAGCAAACTTTTCTGCTCTATTGAAAACATCGAAATAATCGATAGTCTGAATTTTTTCAAGTGTATGAAAGGTTGGTGATGATAATTCAAGAATAAAGTAAATGCATCTAATCTTGGTGTAAGCCATCTCATTTTATTATATATTGGAATTTAGATTTAACTACACCTTTTATTGTGTGTTAAAAGCAACTTTTAACTACACTTTTTATATCTATTTAATATTAAATAGAAACAAGAGATATTTATTTTTAACACCAAATTGGGATCGGGAATTATTTATAGGATTTAACACGGTATAGAATTTTCATAGAATGGGTAATAAAAGTTTTATTGTAATATAAGTTTTTCTATCCTTATAATTGTTTTTCCTGTTGGCTTTATTTTCTCAACAGTCTAGTCTTATCTTTTTTATCATTTAACTTTTAAAATTAATATTTGTGTTTATTATAATATCTTAAGAGTCTCAAATATTTCTCTAAAAATATTTGCAATTTTTAAATGCTTTGATTTTTTATTAATTCAGTAAGTCATCAATGGAATCCATTATTGCTCCCTAAAATCAACATTAATGATTCAATAAAAGCGGTTACGTCCACAATGGGACCAGACGGACAATATTTTTTTCTTCATTGTCTCTTGCTTTTGGAAACCACATAAAGGTCAATATGCCAACATGTTTTGACCCATTCCATTGGTGATATATTGATCAAACAAAGCAACCCATAACAGGAATAAAAATGGTGAAAGTTGGCGGGATTGTTGCTTTTCTTGTTCACAAACCCAATACAGATTCTATCGATTGTAAAGCAAAAAATTTCGTTGGTCATTATTCTTCGAATGCCTTACACGGTGCTTGCTTGGCGATAGTTAGGAAAAAGTAGTCGAAAATAAAAACATTTTGTTGCTCCTAACGTTTATAATTTATTATTCTTGCGATTCGAACACATTTTTTTACGAGATAAATATGGATTTATTTTTGTTATAATTTTTATACTAAGATGCGAGTTTTGATACTTAATTATTTAACTAAATATGTAAATGTTCTTATAATTAAGTTTTAAATAATATATAGCTATTATATTTAATATATATTTATAACTTATATATTTTATAACTTAAATATATTATAACTTTATACATTTTATTGATAATTTGTGAAGTTTTTCTTTTAATTTTTGAATATAAAGTAAATGTGTGAAACATTATGAAATTATGTTTTAAAAAATGAAAGGCAAATTATTTTTTAATATTTTTGGGATATTCCATTATTTAATAGATAGAAAAATATTTTTCTCAACTAATTATTGAAAATTTTCATAGAATTTTACAGTAATAATTAATAAATTATCAATTAAAATCAATCAATTAAAAAGAAATATGCATCAATTATACATTAATATACAAAAGAAATATATATAAGTCAATTTAAAAGAAATATACATCAATTAAAGGAAAATATTAAGATATAAATTGATAATTTTTAAGTTTTTAAAGTTTGACATTTTCATGCTTAAAAAATTTTCCTCGCATATTTTGGATCAAAAAGTTACAAAATTGATGATATAGGAAAAAATTATTGTCGAAACATTCGGAATGTAAAATAAAAAAAGGAAAAGGAAAGGAAAGGAAAGGAAAAAGGAAAGGAAAAATAAAAATTATTATTGTTCTTAATAAAGAAATTTTTAAGATTCAGAGTTCTAAAAATCTGTTCGTCTTAAAAATAATATAAATTTATACATTTTTAGGTTATAAACCTCAAGAAAATATTTCATATATATTTATTTTGTTTGTCTGGACTTTTTTCAATTTTTTAATTATTTTTTTTATTTATTATTATCATAATAAAATACTAATTTTATAAAGCATATATTAAGCATATTTGGAATAATCTTACCACTTTGTGACACGTTTAAATATTTCTTTCCTTGTAGTTATTATATATTTCTGTTGATGGAAAATCTTCAATAAGGAGTACAGAGCACTATTTCGTATATACATTCCGTAAAATAGTATATTTAGTTTACTTTAACACCAAAGATGGTTGCAACTATGCAATAAGCTTTTTTACAGTGTAGGAAATTAAAAATAAAATTTGTGCGTTATTATATTAACTCTGTTACATCATAAGACTGGAAAAGTATCCAGGATAATGAAATACTGGGAAACATTCAGAACTTATGCACAGAAATATTTGTATGATGGCTCAGTGGCGGTTCAGGGGATAGAAAGCTCGTCTCAAAATGAGGTGCTCCGGGTTTAAATCCCAACGATAACTGGTCGATGCGAATTCCTCACCCAGATCACGCCAAGCACTGACGTAAAATATCTTCAGTGGTAGACGGATCATGGGTTAGAGTCCCCTTGTCGTCAGGCTAACCGAAGGAGGTTTTGATGTTTTCCTTTATATGTAACGCAAAGCAAAGGCGGGTTAGTTTTTATCAAAAAGTCCTCCACGAAGGCAAATTTCTCCCAATACATGATCCAGGCCTTCTGGATTGGATTCAACATTACAAAGCTACGGAGTTGAACATTGAATCGTGAACTCACATTTGGGTCAGCTGTTCACGATTGACTTATTCTATAACCGTCGTAGATTATAAAATATGTTTATCAATAAAGATTACCTTTATGATCCATAATACCACTCAAGCACAAACTGCTAATTCAATAAGAAAGATTTATAATGTATGAAATTATGAATGCTTTCAAACTGCATCGCGATGCTCTACTAGTCCAGGACGTATCCATTAAGTAATATTACGAACCAGACTGTATTGTGCTAGTTTTATTTCTTGAAACTATCTCAACTTTTCTAACTTATTCCATTGTGACATACACGATCACACTTTCCTTTCAGTAATTCTCCGAAGGATTTAAGTTGTTCACTTTACGACCCTTGCTTAATCCACCGAATATAATTACAAGGAGCGTCATCAATCTACGCTTAATCTCTCGCAGATTAATGTTTGTCAGCGCCTCGATAAAATGGTTTCTGTTGTGATTAAACAGATGTAAACTGCTTCTGACACGTTGAACTGAATTCTCGGAATGTTAGGAATTCAGTGGGATTTAGAATGTCATAACATTGGAAAACGCTATTCATTATTCTGAGCAGAGCATTTCTCTACATGATTACACTGCCTCAACTGAATTTCATTACGATTAAAATAAACTGTGAAGCACTTTTTAAAACTGAAGTGGAATCTATTTAAAATTTTTGTAAAAGTTTGGAGTTAGTAGGAAATTCTGAAACTTTATGGAAGATGCTAATCCTCTACATTCAAATTTAAAGCCTTTGCTATTGTCTTTTTCTTTCTCATTTGTTTTTTAATTATTTATAACCAGCTTAACTTTAAACTGTGCTTGATATACTTGTACAAAGTTTCAAGAACAGTTTGTTTTCAGAAATTAAATTATGAGTTAGAGAATGAAATAAAATATTTACGTATATATATGTGTGTATTTTATATCTCTCTCTAAAAAATGGTTTCTAAAAAATGTTTCATTTTCTTTGAAATGATAAACTATATTATGGATTGAAGAAGGAATCGAAACATTAACGCATTCTTTATGTTTTATAAATTTAAATTATTAAAAACTTTGATAAATATAATTTTAAAGTGATATCAATTTTGATTGATATACACTTCAATTGATATAAATTTAAATTCATGATAGATTTAAATTGATGTACGTTTAAATCATAATTTAGTTGTTCAAAATATTTAGATTAAGACAGATATTCTAAAGAGCGGCTTGTTTTTTGAGATGAAATTATTTTAGGAGTGAACTAAAGCATTTCGTAATCTTTATGTTTTATAAATTTAAATTGATATAAATTCTAATTGATATAAACGTATATTGATGTTAGTTTTAACTGATATAAACTTGAATTAATAAAAATTTAAATTAACATAAATTTAAATTTATATAAATTTAAATCTTAATACAATAGTTCTAAATATTTAGAATTTAGAGTAACCTTCTTAAAAATAGTTTATTTTCTTCGAGATAGAATTATTTATTAAAAACGATATAAATTATTTACTACATTATTAGCGGTCATCATAGAACATTCTTTTTTGCTTTGATATAAATTTAAAAAATTAAAGCAGTATTTCAACATATTTAGAGTTCGAAGAACAATTTTAAAAACGATTTTTATAAATATTTAATCATAATATTACTACTAATAATATTAAAATTTGATATATTTGAATAATGTATTTTTATTAAGACTAGAATATTTCGATAAAATAATGCTCTCGTTCTAAATGCTCTAATTATTTTTCAGATATGACATTTCTTGAAAGAAAAACATTATTCCGGTATTGAAAAACTAAAATATACTGTTTTTAAGTCATTCATTTGATAATTTTTTTCGTGCCAAATAACGGTTCCCTGGAATTTCTGACTTTCGAAATTATAGTTCTTTGTACCACACATTTAGTAAAAAATACAAATTTGAAAAGTAAATTTAACCAAATAAATGATTCTTATGCAATACTAAAATGTATTATTCAAATAAATAAATTTTACTACATTAACTAAATTTTATCGCATATTATGAAACCATATTTTATTGCAAATTTTACCCAAATCTTTTCCAAAACTCTTCGGTAAATAGTGTCGACTATTTTAATGTTTCCATAGTAGCACAGAAATGAAAAATTAGATCAAAAGATATTCAGGATAATATAATTGAATGTATGTTTAAATTAATCAAAAGTAAAAACCAGAATAAATTTATATCAAAAGTATTTTTTAAACAAAGCAAAATTTTATTGTCCAACCTTTAAGAAACTATGGAAAAAAATTAATTCCTGTGCGTGAATAATAAGATTTAGGTTCATTTATCTCTTAAATAAATGACTGAAACTGGCAATTAAATAAAACGCAGAAAAAGCTTGTCTTTGGGAAATGAAATTTCCGCTTGCACAAAGCGTAACAAATGCTATATCATGAATTTTCATTTAGCGTAACATATGAATGTAGCGAGTTGCAAAACTACAAAATAGGATTTAAACTATTTCTTGTTAAAGTGTATGATATAAATTAAATTTAGTAGAAGTTCTGTTGAGTCTTGTCTTTGAGGTATGCAAATGATGTAATTAGTAATGATTCCTTTTTCAGTTCTGTTATATATTATGCTTGATTAGATTATCACATTATTTTAATTTATAAAACGCTTAGAACAAAACTTTTTGGGTGAATAATTACCATAAACTGTTCTATTATATATGTTATTTTAAAATTTACAGTGCGGCTAAATTTAAACTCCAAATGAGAATTATTTATATAATTAAATTTCGCGGAAGGAGATGAAAAGGAGTTGAAATTCTATGAATTTTAATATCAATTTATTTAGATGATACTTTTATTGTTTTAGTTGATACTTCATGAAAAAATTAGAATTTATTATAACTCCTTTACTGAAAAAACATGTATTTGTTTAATTACGCTCATAGAAGAAAAAAATATGATCAAACCTAATATGATAAAATTCGTTGTGATTCCGGTTCTATGGAAACACCAAAAAGCACTGTAATATTTAATGTAGCGTTTTGGTAATAATTTTGATAAATTTAACAATAAAATATTGTTTTATACAATGTGTAAGAATTTGGAAAATAAGGTAAAGCTTGTTAATTTTAGCATGATACCTTTACTTGTTACAAAATGTGTAGTAATAAAAACTATAATTTTGAAATATTTTTTTTAAGTAAAACCCTTACCATATGAACGGTAACATTACCAAACGAATAGTTTAAGTATAGTATATTTTGGTTTTATTACAAGAATTATTTTTTTACCAGAAATATTGTTACCATACAATATAGTAATTTTAACCGAACTTCATTCTCTCTCCATTTTAAAATGTTTTTCAATTTTTAAGAATTTCAATTGTCTGATGTTTAAAAAAAAAAGTTAGTTCCGTAATTAGTTATAGAAAAGTTAAAGTTTAATCTACTTTATGAACAATAGTATATATTCAAGGTGTTTTTTATTGATAATATGTGCTAGGTTTTGTTTAAAAAACGTGATATAAATAAATTTGATTTTATTAAAAGACTAAATATAAAAGCACTTTTAATAATTTTTAGATAAAGTTTAATATTAATTTATAAAGATGATTAATTTTGAATTAATAAGATGATAATTAAATTTAGATGATTAAACTGCAAGAATACAAGAAAAATTACTTCTCTGAAAATTTCTTCGTTTCCACACAAAACCCGGAATAATAAAATTATAATTTTCAAATTACATTTTAAATACAATGATATTTAAATTACGTTTCCCTAAATAATATTTTTCAACAGACTTTTCCCTGGATGGCAGGTCGCTGGAGTAAATGGTGATTGGTGCACGTTAAATCTTCCGGGTCACAAAGCCCTCCATGTTCACATAACAAATCAATACCTCTCGTGGTACTCAATTGGAGATTAATAGTTCACTGTTTCAGGTATAAATTGCGTTTCAGGGACGAATGAATAGATGTATGAATGGGTTCACCCTACAAACGGGTGTGACGTATGGGTGAGGCAAAAGTCGTATGGGTGAGGCTATAGATGACGACACTGGAAAAAAAGAACAATCACACCCCCTCTGCCTCAATGGCCGACGACAACAACAACATACTTTTCTTTTCTTTAAGAGAATTGACGAAAAAATTAAAAAGTAAGAAGAAAAAAAAATCCGCTTTTATAAATTGCCAATGGCATTTCAAAATGGTAGCTCTGTATTTAGTTATGTAAAAGTGATTGGTTATTATAAAATGAATTTTCAAAGTGATTTCAATTTTTAATTTATTCTAAACATTGGTTTAAAAAAAAAAAAGATATTAACGTATTTTTTATTTGAGTAAACCGTCAAATATAAAGCATGTTTAATATTTTTTAGATAAAGAACAAAAAATTACAAAAGTGGACATACTTTCCCTTTGATTGGCAAAAAAGATAATAAACAGTAACCTGTAGTACCTTCCTCAAAATCTTAATGCCTTATCGGGAAAATGTAAATTTTTGCAGTATTTTCATAAAGTTTAATATTGATTTCTTGACATGAGAATTCTAATAAATAAATCGATAGATCATGGAATGCATTAAAAATTACTTTATCTCATTATCAGATAAAAATGCATTGCCTAAAAATTTTGAAGTAATAAGGATGTAATGAAGTTATTGTAACCAAAATTGGTTACAATTTATTTCTTTTCAAATTAAACAGCAGTGATCTGTTCAAAGCAAATTACTTTTCAAGTAATATTCAATAGGAGATAGATATCCATTACTTTTCTTTAAAAAAATTGATGTTAATAAAGAAAAGTTACAGGTTCTCTTAGATATTATTGATAATACTTATTCAAAGAAGAAAATAAATTAAGCTTTCGTTAGAATTTTGTCTGTTTATTGTTAATAATAAAATTTTAGATGATTAACATACGATTTTTTATGAAATATTGTTTAGTACTAAATTATAAAATATTATTAAGTAGCAAAATTGGAAAATACTTATTTGAAATTTATATATGTTATTTATAGATTTATGAAAGAGCTTAACTGTATAATATCCAAATGTTGTTGATAGTATCTAATTTATTATATAGGTTTGAAGGTTTATCATTTGTTTCACAATGTAATTATTTATTATTCAGGCATTTCTTTTTAACTAAATTTAAAATTTTTTCAATATTTTGAAAGATATAAAAATGTGTTAGTTTGAATTTCTCTTGTAGTGGTAAGTGAATTTTTTAGCATTTCTTAATCCTTTTCATTATAAATTCTTAGATGCATAGTTGATTTTAAAAGCAATCCATATTAAAATAAATAAATTAAAGAAAAGAAAAATATATTATAACGAGTTAGGGACTAGTTAAATATCAATCATACATCTTAAAATTCTTTCAGAATATTACATCTAACTAAGTTGAATCGTCCTAACTATTTTCTTAAACTGCTAGGAGTGTTTACAATAATTTACTCCATCTTTTAAAATTATCTTTAAAATTATTTTCTTCAACAACAGTTGAAAACATGATCTCGGTATGAAGAAAGCTTAAATGTCATAGATAGAAATTTGGGTGTTGCTCAAATTGTTATTAAGTATACTAAAGACTATAAAAAATAGTATATGTTTTTCAATATTATATATATATTATTTATTATCTGCATTAGCATACTTTTTGAATCATACATATTACCCTAAGAGCAAGAGTTTGGTCAAAACTACCTAAATATAGTAAAATATACAGTGTTTCTGGCTATATGGGAATACCAAAAGGATCGGTAATTATTAAAAGTGCTTTCATAATGATTTTAGTAACATTATAAATAAAATATCATTTTACCATAAGGGATGAAATTTGGTAAATGAGGTAAAATTCAGAAATTCTATCATGACAGGGCATAAAAACCATTTATTCGGTAAAATTTCATTTTAATTTTAGCATTTTTAACTAAGTGTGCGCTAATAAGAACTATAATTATAAAAACCACAATTCCAAGAATTTCCAGAACCACAATTTTCACGATAAACCTTTGACATATGAACGGAAAAATTACCAAATGAATGGTTTAAATACCGTATATTTTGGTTTTTACAACCAGAAAATGTTTTTTTCTACCAGTCACTACTATATAGAATGGAAATTTTATTAGATTTTTTTCTCCGTGTATATTTCAATCATTTCTGAATATAACAAAAATGAATCATGTTACCACTGTTTAAGAAAAAAAAAATCTAATAAGTAACATCGAAACTAATTGCATAAAAGATATCATGCATATGATCTTAAATATGTTACGCACATATTTAATGTTTAAGTCGTTAAATATGTTCTCAACATTGTGTTGAACATATAAACTCAATAAAACCTTACTAAATTTTACTATTAATACTTTTTTATGCTCTTTCCTTAAGAAAAATAAAAGTTCCTACAGAAACCCTTGTATATAATTATTTAGAAAGGGCTGCTCGATGAGGAATTAATCAAAAGCTGCGACTAGTCCCCAGTGTCAAGGAAATTTGATTATCTCAAACCCTGTTTCCCAAATTAAATCTTGCTTAGCATTTTAATTTGATTTTTGTTTGCGATGATGAAACCCAATTATATGCACAGAATGGAACTAAATCATATGCTCTTATATAATGATCTTCTTTACATTTATTGTTTGAATAAAACTACTATGTTAAATGGAAAAATATATATATATATATATATGTAATAAAAGGGTTAAAATCCCTTTTATTTGTATATAGATAGCTTAAATAATGCAGTCGTAAGCCATGTTACACACAAAAAAACTTCATTAATGGAAGTAGGCTGGTATCGATAACAATTCACATCCACACTCCGCAAAGGAGGGGGGTGGACAAGACTTTGGACAATTCCGGAACAACTTATTCAGGATCAGAACATGATGAAAAAGCCATGCGAAAAGCATTGCTCTCGCTTTTATACTAACACATTTTGTAGTAAAAAGGCACTGTCTCTGACATTCTTGTATCCTTACGCATTAAGGAATATCATTTCATGCTTCCTTATATGGAAGTGAAAGGGGGAGAGATTCTAAAAATAACTCAATCGTATGTTATTAGCCTTGACTTCCCAGAATAGAATCTCTCTACGCTTATTCTTTAACAAAGACATTTTATTAAAACGAAAGAGATTTAATTCTTTTATTAATACAAAAGTATTATACTTTTTGTATTACATATATATATATATATATATATATATATATATATATATATATATATATATATATATATTGTAATAATCTTACTATGCTTACGTTTTTTTTGACAGTTATATCCTAAAGAATTAAAATAAATGTTATATTTGTTATAATGTTAAGCAAGTTATATTTATTTAATTAGAGTGATTCAGTGGTTAAACATTAATTAGTACTGTAAAAATTTCGGTATATTATATTTTTTCCCGTAAGATGTACCAGTAAAAATGGATTTTACGGTAAAAAGTACCAGAACTCACGGTGCCTTTAATGTTTTTATCGAAATTTAATCCGGAATTTTTTTCCAGTTTACATGAAATTTTATTTTACAGACTTCACTGCAGAGATTAATAAGATATTAAATCTAGGGTTTTATGGCGACTATTTTAATGCCTGATGAAGCTCTCGATGCAGCATCAATGAATTCATGTCAATCATAGGGTTTTGTGATTATGAATTGAATATCGGGGAAACAGGCAATGTCGAATACATGTGTTTTATCTTTTGTTTTTCTACTTATATAGAAATTATAAAATTATTTTATCCTCACTTTGGATTGCTATCCTGACTAAACTATGGGAACCCTATTTCCCAGATGGTGGCTACCCCCTTTATTTGGGAAGGGGGGGGGGGTCAGAAATCCAAATCAATCGAAAAAAGTAAGATTAATTTATAGAAAGTACGTTTTTGTGTCTGATTTCGTAACTTAAACTATCGTCTACGCTAATTAATAAGCACATTTGGGTTGACACCCTTGAGCCATTAAGAATGAGGCGTAGAACGTAAAAATCCTATCATTAGATCCAAAGTTATTCAAAGCAGTCCGGTTTTTTTTTCTTTTTTTTTTGTGAACTGTACAACCTTAAAACAACAAATAGGTCAAAATTATAGGTCAAAACAACAAACGTTTAAGAACGAATTTTAAAATAAAGAGAAAATAACTTCAAACCAAATCTTTTAATTTCATCTGAATCAAATGTTCAGTGCAATTAAATTACATTTTTCTTGCGTCATGCAGACATTAAAGTTAAATCCAACAAAAGATTAAGACATATACTTATTTTCTCTTCACAATCATTGCTTAAACACTGTAAGTTTTTGACAAGCAACGTAATTTCTTAATTTTTTTCCCTGCGTAGTTTCCCTGTCAAATTAAACTAGTATTTGTTTTTTTGTTCTATATTTATTATTTTTTTTTTTTTGAAAACAACAAAAAAGAATTTTGCTTTGTTCGTGCTTATTCCAGTTTTAATCAGTTACTATGATTCTTTTTTGAATAAAATAAAATAATCCAAAATATTATAACATCAAAAATGTTATTTATAATCCAATTAAATTATAAGGATACATTATTTTTTTTAAAAAAAAGGAACGCATTTTTAATTATGTTATAAATAAATATTCGCCGTTTTGTCATTTGGTATTGAATGTCCTTTATATTTTAATGACATTTATATCGTGACTGTAAATATTGATGCAAGAGAAGGGGGAACAGAAAATTTTCGATTAAAAACCAATATTTATCATTCCATTCTTATATCCACTCTGCGATCCACTCTTTTTTCTCATTAAGCTTGGTAAATATCTCAAACAATCATATTTTCCTTTGCTGTTTATTATTATTATTATTATTACAATTCTATTAAATAACATCTGCTAATAAAAAAACTTAAATAATAAAAGTTAGCATATGAAAAATAATGCAATATAAAGAGTTACAATGTCGCATCACTTAGATTATATCTTTTTATAAATTAACTTTTAAAAATACGGTGCAATACTTTTACGAAAAGTAATTGAAGTATAATAATCCTGAAATCGCATTTCGCTATGAAAAAAACTGAATCATCCTTTTAGTTGTTATTCTTAAATAAATAGTAAACTTCATTTTTGAATGATGAATATTTTGAAGTTAAAATCACTATGATTGCAATTTGCAATAATGGAATCAAAACGTAATGTTTTTATTTGCTAACTTTAAGAAATATAAGTATTGCACTTCATTTGAAATCTTCTTTGTAACATATAGCCACAAAGAAATATCTAAATGTGGCTGTAAAGTTTGTTTAAAAGCGAAATACGCTTTTTAAATTTTTTAACTGTTTTAGTGGCATTTAAAATAATATAACACTATGTATATTTACAATATACTGTTCGAATGTTTAAACTTTTGAAGTTATCAACACTACTTGCTTTTAAAGTAGTCATAGATTACTGAGCTTCGATTTTTTTTATACAAAAAATATTAAAAAAAAGTGGATGCTATGTAAGAATTTTGAGTGAATTTTGAGCTTTGAAGTTAAAGAACGTCTTCGGAGTAAAAACCATAAATCTTTTATTTGCTGGATTCGTCGACCAATATATCATTTTTCAAGAAGAAATTCTTCTTTTCCAGTCTAGTAAAGTGTTTTTGCTTAGCTTTTGAATAAAGGAAAATATCTTTTGACGTGTTATTTAGAATTTTGCGATACCGAATACATTTTAACTATTTTAACTTTGGTACAGTATACTTTCGATATGTCGAAACAATTGTTGTGTCAAAAAAATAATATGTTTTTTCTCGGTATTATAATGGCCTAATGTTAATTTGAATTTCTGTGTCGAAGGGTTTCTTCTCAAAACCTTGCCATGTCGAATTTTTTTCAAAATATAAAATTATTTTTTTGGAAAAATCACAATGTAAGTTCATTGTAAATCAATTATTTTCTATTTAATGCTTAATTGTTCCTGTTTTAATTTTTTTAAATAAAATTATCATTATTGTATTTAAACTTATAGTTAACTATCATTACATGCATATTTAATAGTAGTTATGCTTATGTTTCATGACTCTACTTTTTAAAGTAATATTTTAGAATATATAGTTTACTTTTTAGAATTTATTTAGTTCTGAACCTGTTTTTTCTCGATTTTTTTTAATTTTCCAATTATGAGATATCGAGAGAATACTGTATTTAAATATATATTTAAGTAAAAGGTGAATTAACAATATTTTAAAATAAACTACATAAAATCATAAAATCATAATATAAAACTTTGAAGTAATAACAATGTAAAAAATAATACAGACCAGCTAGTACACTACTAGGCTTTTTGCAAAATATTTTATAGAGTGGTAGACATTTAAAAACCAAATTTTTCAGAATTTTCGTTGATTTTGCCACAATTTTAAAAGTCTTACCATGAAATAACGACAACAAAGTGGCGTTACATATGAAATTTTAATTATTTATATGTACTGGTGTAGAAATAATTTCAAATGAATAAGAAATAATACATTTAAACATAAACGTAGATACCAGTAAAATAAATTTTTACAAAAAGCGTAAAATGTTAACTGCCCTGGTTATATAATATTTTAAACCAATAATGTTAATAATGCATGGTAGATGTGTTATTTGTCTCTTCGCAGACGTAAGCGTCATTCACTGTCAAAAAATTTCCAGATCAAATTATATATAAAGTATAAAGTACAGGCAATTTGGGTTTATTATCCGTAAAATCCATTTTTACCGTATATGCCATATATTATGCCATAATTTTTGCAGTAATTTAAGAGTGATTTATCGATTTTACGTAATTATTGCTTTAAATATGGTATATCAGATTTTTTGTTCGGTTATTTGTTTATATTTGGTTCATTGTTCTGGTAAAAATGGACTTCGCGATAAAAAGGAATGGGAACCTTAGGTCCAGTTCTTTTTTATCATAATTTTAACCGGAATTTTTCTCAGCGTGTGCAAACTTATAAAGTTTAAAATAAACTATGAGGCTCTAATTCCTACTCGCTAGTTCTCCAATCCCGGTGTAATTACTTTCACGGTGCTTCCAATGCTTCTAAGTTTTTTTTAAAAAAATTGAAATCTAAAAATATGAAGCATAAGCATCGTGTGATTCATTTGATTTATTTACATTTCTAAACGATTCCGATTCCGTCTCGCCAGACAGTAAAATTACTACTAGGTACCATAATACCTTTATATTGAGAACCTATCACTTTATTATTAATGGCGTCAATAATAGCGTAGTTGGGTAGGTAGGCTCAGGGTATAGTGTGCTTGCCTTCCAATAAAGTGACTCAAGTTCGAATCCCAGTGATGGCTGGTTGATGCGAATTTTGTTCTCGGCACGTACCGAGCACAGAGCGGACGTAAACTATTCACATATCAAGGTTTGGACTCCCCTTGCCGTCAGACTAACCATGGATATTTTCGGGGTTTTCCTCACTATGTAACGCAAATGTTGGTTTGTGCCAGCGAAACTACCTCCACTCAGGATAGTTTTCTCAAATATTTGATCCAGAAATTTCTTTGCCTTCTGTGTTAGATTCAAATTTACTTTGGATTTGAACATTGATACCCGTAAGCGCAAATATGGATCGGCTGTTCGACGTTGATTATGAAATGCTAGTTGGGCGTTTTTTTACAGTTCCAAAATGAAAGACCATCTACATTTCTCTCTTATCTGCTGTAATATAAATGATTACAAGTAAAGTGGAGCCGCGATGGCTCAGTGGTTAAGAAGCTGGACTGTCAAATTGAAGAAGTAGGGTTAAATGCGCAGTGGTGGCATGATGCCTAACCAGCTACAGATCAATGGGCACCAGCTTGTCTGGGAAGTACTGTGCTGACCACATAGCCACCACTTCTGCTGATATGCAGTGTCTAACCACATTACTACAATCATGCTGTTGAAGCCTCAGCTGAGCCTCAGTGGCTCAGGGGATAGAGCGTTCGTCTTTCAATGAGATGAACCGGTTTCGAATCCCTGAGATGGCTCGTCAATAACAATTCCGAACCCGGCTCGCATCAACCACATTGCTGATATAAAATATCCTCAGAGGTAGACGAATCATTGGTTAGAGCCCTCTTGTCATCAGACTAACCGTGGGGGATATTGTGGTGTTCCTCTCTGACGCAAATGCGGGTTAGTTTCATCAAAAAGTCCTCCACGCAGGTTGTAATTTGAGGGAATTAAAAATTACAAGGCTATGGAGTTGAGCATTGGTAGCAGTAAACTGAAATTTGGGTCAACTGTTCAATGACGGTTATAAAAAAATTAAATAAAATCATGCTGTAGGTCGCGAAATTGTGGAGCCTCAAACTCCATGGCTCCCGTAGCCCATAACTTATTGTTGTGGGAATGCTTTAAATGTAAAGTGACAAATACTGAGGTTTGTATATTGAAATAATATTAGCTTCATAACAGACACAAAGTTTTTGAATTGGGTTGGACCCTAAAAAAGAAAAATGAATTTTTTTTTTTGAGAAATAAACTACTAACTTTTTGTCGTGACTAGATTTCAATGGTCCTAATCTGCAAACAAACTTCTTAAAAAATAAAGCACCGACTTTTGTAAAAATAAAAAAGTCTAGACTTCTTAAAATATAACTTTCTTATGGAAGATTTGTGTTGTTCTGATTTAAATGAAATATTTTATGTTTAAATTCCAAATTCATACTGTTATTTATTTACTTTTTTACATGTGCATGACAGTTTACTTTCTTTTTATATTTCAGTTTTCAGCAATTTGGTTCCAAAACGAAAAATAAATTTAGTTGAATATATGTAACATTTTGACAACATTGCAAGGAAATAATAAATCTTATTCGAAATATTATTTTCGAAACTTTATAAATTACAATAGAAAGTAGAGTTCCATGACAGCGACCACATAAATTTCCCACAAATGCTGTCTTTTGTTATATTTAATCCCTTATTGCAAGAATTGCTTTAGTTTTTTATTCGAAGACAAAGCAGATAAAAAAAAAATATCGAAGGATTTTTTCCTTTTAAAATAGAAAAAAAGTTTCAAAAGTTCGACAAACAATATCTACGATATTCTCACCATACTATTTAAGATTTGCTCGATCGCCGCCTAAGGCAAAATCTCGATCAATAGCTGAGTTCTTTAATACTTTTTTCTGTCATTTTTCTTCGCGAAACTTTTCTTTTAATGATTCTCTCAGCAGTACGTGACGATAATTTTACCAAATTTACTACTCCGTATATTTTCGTTCTTTTTAGCTGACTTGAAGAAATAAAGTATTACGCTAAAAGATAAATAAAAAAAAATTGAAAGAACTTTATTCGCTAAATCAACAGCAAATTCTTTGATTTATATTCTATTTTTTGTTTAGTCTTCTTTTCTCGATTGCTTAGAAGTTTTATTAAAAGTAAATATTCTAGAAAATATTTCTAAATTTTATATCTGTCTTCTTTGTGATTTTGCTATGTATTTAGATTTCTAAACTTTAATGTCAGATATTTTTCGGAGAACTTTTTTAAAAATATTTAATGATTCTTGCACTTGTTTATACTATTTAAAAATTAATTTAATTAAAAATAATTAAGGATTTCTTTTTACGCATAGAGAAAAACATTCTGGTAAAATTGCTAGACTGTATAGTAATAAAATTTTAGGTAAAAAAAAACATGTACATATAATTCTTGAAAAGAGAACCAAAATTTTTGGAATACGTATTAGGAAACATTCCCGCTCACAAGGAAACGGTTTTCAAAATTATAGTTTGGTGAGTGGGTGGGTGACCATTTTATTCCGCCTGCGTAGGGACCGAGGGTGCGCGGTATTGATCCTCGGTAAACCGTTCTGCAGTAAAGTGTTTGACTTCCCGCGCAGGTCGTCAGACTACCAAAGCAGGCAAGTCAGAGGATCAAAATTGCGATGACATGTCTTCGGATCATTCTCACTTATGTTTTCGAGACCATCGACAATAGTTCATTGTGCAGCTCTAGTGCGACGTGAATGAACTACTGCAGCAACGAAATGTAAATTTAATTAATTAAATGGTTTTTGTGCCATGCAATAATGCATCATGATAATATTATTAAATTTTACCACGTTTACCATTTTGTTCCATTTTTTTTTAAAAATTTGCGAAGCCATATTTATTTTCAATTTTGCGAAAATCACTATTAAAGCGCTTTGGTTAAAATTACCGAGCTTTTTAGTTTTCAAATATAGCCAGAAACTCTGTAAATATTACCATATTTTGCTAGTTTTAACCATTGTATTTTTTTCCCAATATGCTATTTTAAATAATATTTTTAGCTTAAAAATCAGGCTAGAGTTTTTTTTTTTTTTTTTTTTTTCATTTTTCATAGGTTAAGTTTAGGTTAAGAGTTGATAATACTTGACGATCATATCATAATTTTAAAAAAAAGTATATACAAATGTTTATTCATGATTTAAAGAAGCAAGGTTATAATCTTATCGTTTAAATAAAACATAAATATTTTAAATGCACTTAAAAATGCTAAGTTTCTTATGAAATAGTTTTAACAAGCATAAAAAAAAATAATTTCATTCCCAACTAAAAGAAATTAAATTTTTATTAGCAATATTGTATAGATTTATAAGAATTTGAATATCTCAAAGAGATGTAAATGAATGCCATACCCCTTTATAATTCTAGTTAAAATTTTAATAAAAAGCTATCTATAATTCAATATTTTTAAGAAGTTATAAGAATAAGACAAGAGAAATAACCTTTTTTTTCCATAATTATATTTTTTGACAAATTTCCATTTTTCTTTTAAACACAATTTGTTCCAATATCTAAATTAGAACACTTGTAAACCTTCAGAATTCTAAACAATCGAAACTCATCAAAGCATAATTATTCATTCCTAAGAAATTTTAAATAACGTATAAATATGCTAATATTTTTCTCTTTAAAACAAAGTTCACTCAAATTATACCCCCTTGTTATTTTAAATTTGCAGCCTTGAATTCTGATTTTGGCATATTAATGATAATAGCAGAGAACCTTGTAATAAAGATGTACTTTAATATCTACTCAATTTGTAATTAAGACATTTTAATAATGAAAACTCTTACCAAACTGCTATTTGCAAGCATCGCTTTTAAAGCACATCGCATTGTTTGCGATTTTAAACAATGCTCATGTATCTATTAATTTTCCTCTCGAAAGAACTAATTATAATTACTTGTCGCGGTTAATTAAGCATAGAAAAATTATTCTATTACGCGTTATTCTACAAAACATTTTGTTTAATTTTGAAGCATGTTTATTTCGAGTAGTTAGGTAACAAACATGAATGAATAATACTTCAGGAAGATCAAATTGTACACTATTGAAACGTAGATATTCATAGTTTATAATTTCATTAAATTGTTACCATCATTTCATTAAAATGGTATAAATAAATAATACTTAAGGAAAAGCAACTCGTGCGCTATTACAACTTGCATTTTTATAGTTCATAGTTTCATTAGTTAGGTACCAAACATGAAGGAATGACACTTAAGATTTTAGATGCGTCCATATCTCTGATTTCAAAGTTGCGACAGTTTTCTCTCTTCAAGATAGAGTTTTTTTAAAATAAAATTTTTAGTCTATTTTTTGTTAAAATGTACAAGATTATAAATAACTGGGGGTAGCGTAAATGTTGCAGATAAAATTCTATGGGAGTTAGTCAGATAATCAGAAATAAATCACATAGGTAACTTCACCCGGAAATGTCGTCATATGCCTCTTAAGGAACTTTCCTGTTACTGAACTGTTTCTTCGTGTTCTTCTGAACTGGTCATAATAAGGAAGCGTGCAATAGCCGGGTTCAACGAGATTTCTAGGCATAGGTTCTCATGCAATTTTTTTCTGAAAATGTACCCTAACTCGAATGAAAGTTTATCGTAAAATTTAAAATTCAATTAAAATTTGAAAATTACGTTTCATTTTAAGAAAAAATAGGCAAAAAGAATCATTTTAAAAAAATCTGTTGATTTGGGAACAAAACTAATTTCACATTTGAAATCCCTACACCAAAATAAAAGAAGATTAAGTATTTGTATAAATGCAACAAAAAACTTTTATTCCCTATTAAATAAAATATTTTTTTTACAGTGAGGACCAGTATTTATTATCCTATTTTTTAAAAAAAATTTAAAATGGGTATGCATCGAACTTATAAATACGATACTGAATATCAAAATAAATTTAGGAACAAAAAAATTTCATTAAAATATTTAAATCAAACCATGATTTACTTTAAATGTATAAAAAAGAAATACCTCTGTAGCTTTGTCTTCAAAAACATTCGACATCCATTTTGGGAAAAAGAGTTTATATTTATATATATCTTTAATATATATATATATATATATATATATATATATATATATATATATTTAACCACAAATTAATAAGAAAAACATGAATAAAATAAAAACTAAAATGCAGAGAAACAGGAATGGGAAAAGCAATAGTCTTTTTCAAGACACATCTATTGCTAAATGCGATATTTCTGAATAAAGAATAATTATCCTAAGATAAAAATTATTCCTTATATGTGTCGATATCGCAAAAAACATATTGTTGAAAAATAGTGAAAAAGGTAAAAAGTAATCAAACTTACCGGCATGTAGCAAACTAACGGCGTGTTTAGGTTTAAAGGTATGATAATAAAACAGTTAGTAAAATTGGCGAAGAGGTAAAATATAAGTTCCGGGAACTTATATATATATATTTATATATATATATAAGTTCCGGGGTTCAATCCAGGGTGGCTATTCTTAATGATTACTTTTCAATCAAATTTAATTTACTTAAATATTTAAATTTCATACAATCCTTTCAAGCATATTTGTGTATTTGGTTTTCATGCTTTTTCTATTGAGAAAAAAATCGCCAAATTAGAAAATTTTTAAAAATTTTAATAATTCTAGAAAAATCTATGCCGTTTTGTCGTTTTGTTCACATAATAATTTTCAGCAAAAAAAAAAAGGATTGAATAATTGAGAATTTAAAATTTATCTCTGAATAAATGCATGAAAAAGGAACTTTTCTTTATTTTCTTTGCCAAGATTTCTTTAAATAATGTTATCCTTAACACGTGTTAGATATTTCCCTAGCCAAATGCATCTTTTTAAAATTGCATAACTTCCTTTTCTTCTATTAGAATAAGAGAAAATAAAATCTATATTCAACAAGATAAACCATATTGCTTACATTGTTATATCTCCAATTCCAAGATACATGTTTCATTTTATTACTCATATAAGGAAAGTGCTCTTACAAGATCTAGGTACTTTACTCTTTCAACGATAAAGTGGATTCAAGAATAGCTTGCTTTGGGACATTTATTTTTATTTAGAGACGAGAATATGAAAAAATAATGATGGTAGCAATTTTTCGTTTTCCGTTCGTCTAGTGGTAGCTCCAAGGAGCAATCATTAAAGTGCATGTAGCAGATGTTTATGCTGGCATTGCGTGACTGACATTTAGGATCAGGATTTAGGAAACTTAGGATAAGGAAGATTATATTCTCTTTTGAAGAGCTTTCAAGTTTAGATGCTTTGTTTTTATTTTGAACCATTGAATTCTTCTCCAAAAGAAAAGTAAATGGTATTATATGGATCATTACGTTAATAGAGTTTGCTTTTCGAGAATTCATTTAGCGATATAATTGTCTACCTATCACATCAATAGATTAAAAAAAGTATTTCGCTTAAAAGTATGTTAAAAAGAAAAGTTAATGGTATTGTATGGATCATTACGTTAATAGAGTTTGCTTTTCGAGAATTCATTTAGCGATATAATTGTCTACCTATCACATCAATAGATTAAAAAAAGTATTTTGCTTAAAAGTATGTTAAAAAGAAAAGTTAATGGTATTGTATGGATCATTACGTTAATAGAGTTTGCTTTTCGAGAATTCATTTAGCGATATAATTGTCTACCTATCACATCACTAGATTAAAAAAAGTATTTTGCTTAAAAGTATGTTAAAAAGAAAAGTTAATGGTATTGTATGGATCATTACGTTAATAGAGTTTGCTTTTCGAGAATTCATTTAGCGATATAATTGTCTACCTATCACATCAATAGATTAAAAAAAGTATTTTGCTTAAAAGTATGTTAAAAAGAAAAGTTAATGGTATTGTATGGATCATTACGTTAATAGAGTTTGCTTTTCGAGAATTCATTTAGCGATATAATTGTCTACCTATCACATCAATAGATTAAAAAAAGTATTTTGCTTAGAAGTATGTTAAAAAGAAAAGTTAATGGTATTGTATGGATCATTACGTTAATAGAGTTTGCTTTTCGAGAATTCATTTAGCGATATAATTGTCTACCTATCACATCAATAGATTAAAAAAAGTATTTTGGTTAAAAGTATGTTAAAAAGAAAAGTTAATGGTATTGTATGGATCATTACGTTAATAGAGTTTGCTTTTCGAGAATTCATTTAGCGGTATAATTGTCTACCTATCACATCAATAGATTAAAAAAAGTATTTTGCTTAGAAGTATGTTAAAAAGAAAAGTTAATGGTATTGTATGAATCTTTACGTTAATAGAGTTTGCTTTTCGAGAATTCATTTAGCGATATAATTGTCTACCTATCACATCAATAGATTAAAAAAAGTATTTTGCTTAAAAGTATGTTAAAAAGAAAAGTTAATGGTATTATATGGATCATTACGTTAATAGAGTTTGCTTTTCGAGAATTCATTTAGCGATATAATTGTCTACCTATCACATCAATAGGTTAAAAAAAGTATTTTGCTTAAAAGTATGTTAAAAAGAAAAATTAATGGTATTGTATGGATCATTACGTTAATAGAGTTTGCTTTTCGAGAATTCATTTAGCGATATAGTTGTCTACCTATCACATCAATAGATTAAAAAAAGTATTTTGCTTAAAAGTATGTTAAAAAGAAAAGTTAATGGTATTATATGGATCATTACGTTAATAGAGTTTGCTTTTCGAGAATTCATTTAGCGATATAATTGTCTACCTATCACATCAATAGATTAAAAAAAGTATTTTGCTTAAAAGTATGTTAAAAAGAAAAGTTAATGGTATTATATGGATCATTACGTTAATAGAGTTTGCTTTTCGAGAATTCATTTAGCGATATAATTGTCTACCTATCACATCAATAGATTAAAAAAAGTATTTTGCTTAAAAGTATGTTAAAAAGAAAAGTTAATGGTATTGTATGGATCATTACGTTAATAGAGTTTGCTTTTCGAGAATTCATTTAGCGATATAATTGTCTACCTATCACATCAATCGATTAAAAAAAGTATTTTGCTTAAAAGTATGTTAAAAAGAAAAGTTAATGGTATTGTATGGATCATTACGTTAATAGAGTTTGCTTTTCGAGAATTCATTTAGCGATATAATTGTCTACCTATCACATCAATAGATTAAAAAAAGTATTTTGCTTAAAAGTATGTTAAAAAGAAAAGTTAATGGTATTGTATGGATAATTACGTTAATAGAGTTTGCTTTTCGAGAATTCATTTAGCGATATAATTGTCTACCTATCACATCAATAGATTAAAAAAAGTATTTTGCTTAAAAGTATGTTAAAAAGAAAAGTTAATGGTATTGTATGGATCATTACGTTAATAGAGTTTGCTTTTCGAGAATTCATTTAGCGATATAATTGTCTACCTATCACATCAATAGATTAAAAAAAGTATTTTGCTTAAAAGTATGTTAAAAAGAAAAGTTAATGGTATTGTATGGATCATTACGTTAATAGAGTTTGCTTTTCGAGAATTCATTTAGCGATATAATTGTCTACCTATCACATCAATAGATTAAAAAAAGTATTTTGCTTAAAAGTATGTTAAAAAGAAAAGTTAATGGTATTGTATGGATCATTACGTTAATAGAGTTTGCTTTTCGAGAATTCATTTAGCGATATAATTGTCTACCTATCACATCAATAGATTAAAAAAAGTATTTTGGTTAAAAGTATGTTAAAAAGAAAAGTTAATGGTATTGTATGGATCATTACGTTAATAGAGTTTGCTTTTCGAGAATTCATTTAGCGATATAATTGTCTACCTATCACATCAATAGATTAAAAAAAGTATTTTGGTTAAAAGTATGTTAAAAAGAAAAGTTAATGGTATTGTATGGATCATTACGTTAATAGAGTTTGCTTTTCGAGAATTCATTTAGCGGTATAATTGTCTACCTATCACATCAATAGATTAAAAAAAGTATTCTGCTTAGAAGTATGTTAAAAAGAAAAGTTAATGGTATTGTATGGATCATTACGTTAATAGAGTTTGCTTTTCGAGAATTCATTTAGCGATATAATTGTCTACCTATCACATCAATAGGTTAAAAAAAGTATTTTGCTTAAAAGTATGTTAAAAAGAAAAATTAATGGTATTGTATGGATCATTACGTTAATAGAGTTTGCTTTTCGAGAATTCATTTAGCGATATAATTGTCTACCTATCACATCAATAGATTAAAAAAAGTATTTTGCTTAAAAGTATGTTAAAAAGAAAAGTTAATGGTATTATATGGATCATTACGTTAATAGAGTTTGCTTTTCGAGAGTTCATTTAGCGATATAATTGTCTACCTATCACATCAATAGGTTAAAAAAAGTATTTTGCTTAAAAGTATGTTAAAAAGAAAAGTTAATGGTATTGTATGGATCATTACGCTAATAGAGTTTGCTTTTCGAGAATTCATTTAGCGATATAATTGTCTACCTATCACATCAATAGATTAAAAAAAGTATTTTGCTTAAAAGTATGTTAAAAAGAAAAGTTAATGGTATTATATGGATCATTACGTTAATAGAGTTTGCTTTTCGAGAATTCATTTAGCGATATAATTGTCTGCCTATCACATCAATAGATTAAAAAAAGTATTTTGCTTAAAAGTATGTTAAAAAGAAAAGTTAATGGTATTATATGGATCATTACGTTAATAGAGTTTGCTTTTCGAGAATTCATTTAGCGATATAATTGTCTACCTATCACATCAATAGATTAAAAAAAGTATTTTGCTTAAAAGTATGTTAAAAAGAAAAGTTAATGGTATTATATGGATCATTACGTTAATAGAGTTTGCTTTTCGAGAATTCATTTAGCGATATAATTGTCTACCTATCACATCAATAGATTAAAAAAAGTATTTTGCTTAAAAGTATGTTAAAAAGAAAAGTTAGTGGTATTGTATGGATCATTACGTTAATAGAGTTTGCTTTTCGAGAATTCATTTAGCGATATAATTGTCTACCTATCACATCAATCGATTAAAAAAAGTATTTTGCTTAAAAGTATGTTAAAAAGAAAAGTTAATGGTATTATATGGATCATTACGTTAATAGAGTTTGCTTTTCGAGAATTCATTTAGCGATATAATTGTCTACTTACACATCAATAGATTAAAAAAAGTATTTTGCTTAAAAGTATGTTAAAAAGAAAAGTTAATGGTATTATATGGATCATTACGTTAATAGAGTTTGCTTTTCGAGAATTCATTTAGCGATATAATTGTCTACCTATCACATCAATAGATTAAAAAAAGTATTTTGCTTAAAAGTATGTTAAAAAGAAAAGTTAATGGTATTGTATGGATCATTACGTTAATAGAGTTTGCTTTTCGAGAATTCATTTAGCGATATAATTGTCTACCTATCACATCAATAGATTAAAAAAAGTATTTTGCTTAAAAGTATGTTAAAAAGAAAAGTTAATGGTATTATATGGATCATTACGTTAATAGACTTTGCTTTTCGAGAATTCATTTAGCGATATAATTGTCTACCTATCACATCAATAGATTGAAAAAAGTATTTTGCTTAAAAGTATGTTAAAAAGAAAAGTTAATGGTATTGTATGGATCATTACGTTAATAGAGTTTGCTTTTCGAGAATTCATTTAGCGATATAATTGTCTACCTATCACATCAATAGATTAAAAAAAGTATTTTGCTTAAAAGTATGTTAAAAAGAAAAGTTAATGGTATTATATGGATCATTACGTTAATAGAGTTTGCTTTTCGAGAATTCATTTAGCGATATAATTGTCTACCTATCACATCAATAGATTAAAAAAAGTATTTTGCTTAAAAGTATGTTAAAAAGAAAAGTTAATGGTATTATATGGATCATTACGTTAATAGAGTTTGCTTTTCGAGAATTCATTTAGCGATATAATTGTTTACCTATCACATCAATAGATTAAAAAAAGTATTTTGCTTAAAAGTATGTAAAAAAGAAAAGTTAATGGTATTATATGGATCATTACGTTAATAGAGTTTGCTTTTCGAGAATTCATTTAGCGATATAATTGTCTACCTATCACATCAATAGATTAAAAAAAGTATTTTGCTTAAAAGTATGTTAAAAAGAAAAGTTAATGGTATTATATGGATCATTACGTTAATAGAGTTTGCTTTTCGAGAATTCATTTAGAGATATAATTGTCTACCTATCACATCAATAGATTAAAAAAAGTATTTTGCTTAAAAGTATGTTAAAAAGAAAAGTTAATGGTATTGTATGGATCATTACGTTAATAGAGTTTGCTTTTCGAGAATTCATTTAGCGATATAATTGTCTACCTATCACATCAATAGATTAAAAAAAGTATTTTGCTTAAAAGTATGTTAAAAAGAAAAGTTAATGGTATTATATGGATCATTACGTTAATAGAGTTTGCTTTTCGAGAATTCATTTAGCGATATAATTGTCTACCTATCACATCAATAGATTAAAAAAAGTATTTTGCTTAAAAGTATGTTAAAAAGAAAAGTTAATGGTATTATATGGATCATTACGTTAATAGAGTTTGCTTTTCGAGAATTCATTTAGCGATATAATTGTCTACCTATCACATCAATAGATTAAAAAAAGTATTTTGCTTAAAAGTATGTTAAAAAGAAAAGTTAATGGTATTGTATGGATCATTACGTTAATAGAGTTTGCTTTTCGAGAATTCATTTAGCGATATAATTGTCTACCTATCACATCAATAGATAAAAAAAAGTATTTTGCTTAAAAGTATGTTAAAAAAAAAGTTAATGGTATTATATGGATCATTACGTTAATAGAGTTTGCTTTTCGAGAATTCATTTAGCGATATAATTGTCTACCTATCACATCAATAGATTAAAAAAAGTATTTTGCTTAAAAGTATGTTAAAAAGAAAAGTTAATGGTATTATATGGATCATTACGTTAATAGAGTTTGCTTTTCGAGAATTCATTTAGCGATATAATTGTCTACCTATCACATCAATAGATTAAAAAAAGTATTTTGCTTAAAAGTATGTTAAAAAGAAAAGTTAATGGTATTGTATGGATCATTACGTTAATAGAGTTTGCTTTTCGAGAATTCATTTAGCGATATAATTGTCTACCTATCACATCAATAGATTAAAAAAAGTATTTTGCTTAAAAGTATGTTAAAAAGAAAAGTTAATGGTATTATATGGATCATTACGTTAATAGAGTTTGCTTTTCGAGAATTCATTTAGCGATATAATTGTCTACCTATCACATCAATAGATTAAAAAAAGTATTTTGCTTAAAAGTATGTTAAAAAGAAAAGTTAATGGTATTATATGGATCATTACGTTAATAGAGTTTGCTTTTCGAGAATTCATTTAGCGATATAATTGTCTACCTATCACATCAATAGATTAAAAAAAGTATTTTGCTTAAAAGTATGTTAAAAAGAAAAGTTAATGGTATTATATGGATCATTACGTTAATAGAGTTTGCTTTTCGAGAATTCATTTAGCGATATAATTGTCTACCTATCACATCAATCGATTAAAAAAAGTATTTTGCTTATAAGTATGTTAAAAAGAAAAGTTAATGGTATTGTATGGATCATTACGTTAATAGAGTTTGCTTTTCGAGAATTCATTTAGCGATATAATTGTCTACCTATCACATCAATAGATTAAAAAAAGTATTTTGCTTAAAAGTATGTTAAAAAGAAAAGTTAATGGTATTATATGGATCATTACGTTAATAGAGTTTGCTTTTCGAGAATTCATTTAGCGATATAATTGTCTACCTATCACATAAATAGATTAAAAAAAGTATTTTGCTTAAAAGTATGTTAAAAAGAAAAGTTAATGGTATTATATGGATCATTACGTTAATAGAGTTTGCTTTTCGAGAATTCATTTAGCGATATAATTGTCTACCTATCACATCAATCGATTAAAAAAAGTATTTTGCTTAAAAGTATGTTAAAAAGAAAAGTTAATGGTATTGTATGGATCATTACGTTAATAGAGTTTGCTTTTCGAGAATTCATTTAGCGATATAATTGTCTACCTATCACATCAATAGGTTAAAAAAAGTATTTTGCTTAAAAGTATGTTAAAAAGAAAAGTTAGTGGTATTATATACATTATGTTAATAGAGTTTGCTTATTGAAGATTCATTTTTCGATGTAACATTTGTTTACCTATAATCAAATCAATAGGTTAAAAAAATTTTTTTTAGTTTAAATTATGTAAATGTTGATGCTTAATATTACGTAATATTTCCTTAATACAATAGATGTGCAGATGATTAATTGGTATAGTTTATGAAGTCTTACTGAAATTTAGATTTGTGTTATAGCAAACCTTCCGGAGCTTAGGAATAAATATTCTTTTATTTTGACGAGCAGCTAAATTTTGTAAACAAAGCAAGTTTAAATGTTTTGCTTTTATATTGAGCAATATAATTCTTGTTAAAAAGAAACGTTATAAGTTATTGTTATTATGTACATTATGTTAATAGAGTTTGTTTTTTGAAGATTCATTTTTTGGTATACAAATTGCATACCTATAATCAAATCAATCGGTTAAAAAAAGTTTGTAGCTTAAATGATGTAATTGATGTTACGAAATATTTTCTTAATACAATAGATGGGCAGATAATTATTTGGTATAGTTTGTGAAATCCGAAGAAAAAAATATGTCTTTTTCTTTTGATGAGCATCCAAGTTTTAAAACGAAGCAAGTTTAAATGTTTCGTTTTTATCTTGAACAAAAGAATTCACTTTAAAAAAAAATTGTGAAACCAATAAGTTAATGGTATTACATGATTATTAAGTTAATAGAATATATTTTTCGATGATTGATTTATTGATTTAAAAATTTCATATCTATCACATCAATAGATTAAATTTAAAGTAAGTCGTTCAAATACGTAGTGACAGAAAATATTTTCTTATTTCAATAGATGCTCAGATGATTAATTGGTATAGTTTATTATAAGTTTTCCTTTTAGCAAATCTTTGGGAAATTAAAAAAAAATTGATTTATTGTCTTTTGGTGAACATCCAAGTTTTAATACAAAGCAAATTTGGATGCTTTGTTTTATTTTGAACATCTAAATTTTCTTTTAGAAAAGAAAATGTATAAGTTGATGGTATTACATGGATCATTACGTTAATATAACAATTGTAAGTCTATCAAATCAATAGGTTAAAAAATAAGTAGTTTGCTTATATGTGTAATGTTACGGAATATTTTATTATATGGATCATTACGTTAATAGAATTTACTTTTCGATGATTAATTTACTGATGCAGCAATTGTGTATCTATTAAATCTATAGGATAAAAAAAATATGTTTGTCGCTTAAATATGTAATTTTAAGTAATATTTTCTTAATAAAATAGGCATTGAGATAATTAATTGACATGGTTTATAAAACTATATTGAAGTCCATGCCTTATTCTTATCAAAATTTAAAGGTTTAAGATAATAATACTCAATTGTCTTTTAAAGAGCTTCCGATTTCTGATGCTTTGCTTTTATTTTAAACTATTGAATTCTTGTTAAAAAGTAAAGTTATAAATAAATGCTATTATGTGAGTTATACAATTGGCATTTTGATAGTTGATTTATAGATTTAATAACATTATACATTTTAAATCACTAGGGCAATAAGAATATAAAACGTTTAAATTCAAAATGTAGCGTAATATTTCGTAAATATATTTTACTTTTAAATGATTGACTTATTAGTATAGTCTATGAAATCATACTATAATCTATGTTTTTTTTATCTGAAGAAATTTAAGTTTCATTTTTAAGTCTGAGAAAAGTTAGGAAAAGAAAGAATATTGTCTTTTCAAGAACTTTCAAGTTCAGATACTTATTTTCCATTAATTCTTAGTACCAAATTCTTAGTACCAATATTGATTCTTAATTAGAAAATACCAATTAATTCTATTATGAAATTTTTCTAAAACCTTAAACTGAAGTTATTAGTTTTTCAATATAGGTTATATTGTTAATAGTATTGACTTATTACTGGTTGATCCAGTGATATAACAAATGTATATTTTTTTAATCAACTTGTTAAAAAATTGTAGGTCCTTTATATATGTAGTTTAAGTAAATTGCCATCAATAGAATTGATTGGTTAGTAGTTATGACTATGTATGAAGTATTATTGAAACTGTATTGTTTGTTTCAAAATCTAATAATATAGTTAAAAACATAGGTGTGTACACAGGGTATATAAGCTTGACATAGCGCACCTGTCAGTTCTGAAATTAAGTGAAGCCAATGCTCCTTTTTAGTGTTTATCAACTTTATTTTATTCAGAATTCTAGATCCTAGCTGCTATACCAACTATACCGATTGAGGTCGCGTCTTCGTTCTTGAATAGGTTAGAATAGGTTATTTGTTCTCCACAATCTCTCAAGTTGTTGTTTTAATTTTACTGGAATTCGATTTCCAAAGATACCTGACGACAGAAATATTAAAACTTTCATTCTTTTATTTGTTCCATTCCTTTACTATATACATCAAAATATAAATCTCTTTGTTCCATAAAAGTATTAAAAAGATGTTAGTATGGGGGGGATGATTTCTTTAAATTTAAATTTTTTCTGGAACAATCGCCGGGGAGGAGCTAGCAAGCAAAAAGCTGTTGCAGACCTATCATTGAGTGTCGATAACTGTGCTTCATAGCTATGTTCATCGAACTATAGACTCTATAGCAGCTGCAGCATCATAATGAAGCGATCAACCTCACGTACAGCAGATCATTCCTGACTATTGGTTGGAGCTGCATTAAACTGGCGTAAGTTAATTAATGTAACTGCATGATTAAGTTAGTCAGATCTCCCATTTAGCGAAGCAAATTCTATTCTTATCTCTGTTTATTAAATCCCAACCATGGACGTATGACGATATATGTAATGTGATCATGTTAAAAAGTGTAATTGTACTTGTCTGTTAAAAGAAATTGTCAAAAGTATTCAAACAGATAGACCACCTCTTCTTTAAATAAACATTTTGATCCATTTATTAAAATTGTGGGATACTATACTAGTATATGATACATAGATGCTGCATCTGTTAAACGTTCATTCCAATTATACAACTATCTATTAAACCAATTAGTTCAATGGGATAGCACAATTTTTTTTATAAATTTATGAAATATTGTATTTTTTAAAATAGAAACATTTTAATAAAGTTCTTAAAAACTTTTTTTACGATTTTGCATGATAATTGTAAGAAATAAAATATCTGTCTGTCTGTCTGTCTGTCTGATTGTTTTATTCCAAAACAATTTCGTAAACAAATATTTGATACTATTCATAACTTATCACACCCCGGAATAAAAGCAACTAATAAATTGATTAGTAATAGATTTATTTGGCCTAACTTGAATAGAGATTGCAATATGTGGTCTAGACACTGCATTCCATGCCAAAAATCTAAAATAATCAGGCATACTAAATCCCCTATTTTTAATTTTCCAATAAAGTCCAAACGCTTTGACCATATACATCTTGATATCGTTGGCCCATTACCACCATCTAAAGGATTTTCATACTGCCTGACAATGATTGACAGATATACTAGATGGGTGGAAGCTGTTCCGATTCCGGACATTACAGCGGAGACAGTAGCAGAAGCTTTCTTTAAGACCTGGATTGCTCGCTTTGGATCACCTTCAGTGATAACGACCGACCAGGGTCGCCAGTTCGAAAGTAGACTCTTCAAAACCCTAGCACAACTTCTGGGCATCAAAAGAGTTCGATCCTCACCTTACCATCCTCAAAGTAATGGGATGATAGATCAATTGCACCGACCCTTGAAAGCTGCACTCAAGGCCTACAGTACAGACCATTGGTCAGACGCCTTACCAGCTATCCTGTTGGGTTTTCGAACTGTATATAAGGAAGATCTACAGTCATCATCCGCAGAGCTCGTCTACGGGACAACACTTCGTCTTCCAGGAGAATTTTTTGATTCTACTCCAATGGACCCGTCCCCAATTCAACTAGTTGAGGATTTAAAGAAACATTTCTCTACTATCAGACCATCTCCAGCTTCTTGCCACTTTACAAAGTCAGTGTTTGTGCATCCAGCCTTAAAAGAATGCAGTCACGTGTTCGTTAGGAATGATACTGTGAAGAAACCCTTGCAAGTCCCTTACGACGGACCTTTCAAAGTGATCCAGCGAACCGATAAAACTTTTGAAGTTGATATTAGAGGTCGGAAGTCTACAATCTCCATAGATCGTGTGAAACCTGCCTTCCTTGAAAGTGAAGTAATACTACCTTCTGAAATAACTAAGACACTAAAGTGTGAAATACCATGTACTCCTGTAATGCAGGAGGCCAAAAATAGGTTTGGAAGAACTGTGCGTTTTCCAAAAAAGTATAGTAAGTGATACACTGCGGGGGGAGTGTGCGGTGCTCGCCACTCTCACCAGTTTTACCGCCAGCTTGGCGATTTAAGATCTTCAGGTAAAAGCAACCTGTGATCCTTGTGATATATATTCTGTCCTTCAGATGAAGAACGACGACTCACCTTTTCGACTTCGTCACTAGCTAGCTTGGTCGCAGGACGACACAATAATGTTTAATTTAGTTATGTTACATTAATGTTTGTGTTTGGGAAATAAATATGTTATATGAGAAATCAGCCTTTATCACTCTCCTCACGTTAATAGAGTTTTATTTATGGTATTGTATGGTATTGTACCTCAAGTTAATGGTATTGTATGGATCATTACGTTAATAGAGTTTGCTTTTCGAGATTTCATTTAGCGATATAATTGTCTACCTATCACATCAATAGATTAAAAAAAGTATTTTGCTTAAAAGTATGTTAAAAAGAAAAGTTAATGGTATTGTATGGATCATTACGTTAATAGAGTTTGCTTTTCGAGAATTCATTTAGCGATATAATTGTCTACCTATCACATCAATAGATTAAAAAAAGTATTTTGCTTTAAAGTATGTTAAAAAGAAAAGATAATGGTATTGTATGGATCATTACGTTAATAGAGTTTGCTTTTCGAGAATTCATTTAGCGATATAATTGTTTACCTATCACATCAATAGATTAAAAAAAGTATTTTGCTTAAAAGTATGTAAAAAAGAAAAGTTAATGGTATTATATGGATCATTACGTTAATAGAGTTTGCTTTTCGAGAATTCATTTAGCGATATAATTGTCTACCTATCACATCAATAGATTAAAAAAAGTATTTTGCTTAAAAGTATGTTAAAAAGAAAAGTTAATGGTATTATATGGATCATTACGTTAATAGAGTTTGCTTTTCGAGAATTCATTTAGCGATATAATTGTCTACCTATCACATCAATAGATTAAAAAAAGTATTTTGCTTAAAAGTATGCTAAAAAGAAAAGTTAATGGTATTATATGGATCATTACGTTAAAGTATGTTAAAAAGAAAAGTTAATGGTATTGTATGGATCATTACGTTAATAGAGTTTGCTTTTCGAGAATTCATTTAGCGATATAATTGTCTACCTATCACATCAATAGATTAAAAAAAGTATTTTGCTTAAAAGTATGTTAAAAAGAAAAGTTAATGGTATTGTAAGGATCATTACGTTAATAGAGTTTGCTTTTCGAGAATTCATTTAGCGATATAATTGTCTACCTATCACATCAATAGATTAAAAAAAGTATTTTGCTTAAAAGTATGTTAAAAAGAAAAGTTAATGGTATTATATGGATCATTACGTTAATAGAGTTTGCTTTTCGAGAATTCATTTAGCGATATAATTGTCTACCTATCACATCAATAGATTAAAAAAAGTATTTTGCTTAAAAGTATGTTAAAAAGAAAAGTTAATGGTATTATATGGATCATTACGTTAATAGAGTTTGCTTTTCGAGAATTCATTTAGCGATATAATTGTTTACCTATCACATCAATAGATTAAAAAAAGTATTTTGCTTAAAAGTATGTAAAAAAGAAAAGTTAATGGTATTATATGGATCATTACGTTAATAGAGTTTGCTTTTCGAGAATTCATTTAGCGATATAATTGTCTACCTATCACATCAATAGATTAAAAAAAGTATTTTGCTTAAAAGTATGTTAAAAAGAAAAGTTAATGGTATTATATGGATCATTACGTTAATAGAGTTTGCTTTTCGAGAATTCATTTAGCGATATAATTGTCTACCTATCACATCAATAGATTAAAAAAAGTATTTTGCTTAAAAGTATGTTAAAAAGAAAAGTTAATGGTATTGTATGGATCATTACGTTAATAGAGTTTGCTTTTCGAGAATTCATTTAGCGATATAATTGTCTACCTATCACATCAATAGATTAAAAAAAGTATTTTGCTTAAAAGTATGTTAAAAAGAAAAGTTAATGGTATTATATGGATCATTACGTTAATAGAGTTTGCTTTTCGAGAATTCATTTAGCGATATAATTGTCTACCTATCACATCAATAGATTAAAAAAAGTATTTTGCTTAAAAGTATGTTAAAAAGAAAAGTTAATGGTATTATATGGATCATTACGTTAATAGAGTTTGCTTTTCGAGAATTCATTTAGCGATATAATTGTCTACCTATCACATCAATAGATTAAAAAAAGTATTTTGCTTAAAAGTATGTTAAAAAGAAAAGTTAATGGTATTGTATGGATCATTACGTTAATAGAGTTTGCTTTTCGAGAATTCATTTAGCGATATAATTGTCTACCTATCACATCAATAGATAAAAAAAAGTATTTTGCTTAAAAGTATGTTAAAAAAAAAAGTTAATGGTATTGTATGGATCATTACGTTAATAGAGTTTGCTTTTCGAGATTTCATTTAGCGATATAATTGTCTACCTATCACATCAATAGATTAAAAAAAGTATTTTGCTTAAAAGTATGTTAAAAAGAAAAGTTAATGGTATTATATGGATCATTACGTTAATAGAGTTTGCTTTTCGAGAATTCATTTAGCGATATAATTGTCTACCTATCACATCAATAGATTAAAAAAAGTATTTTGCTTAAAAGTATGTTAAAAAGAAAAGTTAATGGTATTATATGGATCATTACGTTAATAGAGTTTGCTTTTCGAGAATTCATTTAGCGATATAATTGTCTACCTATCACATCAATAGATTAAAAAAAGTATTTTGCTTAAAAGTATGTTAAAAAGAAAAGTTAATGGTATTATATGGATCATTACGTTAATAGAGTTTGCTTTTCGAGAATTCATTTAGCGATATAATTGTCTACCTATCACATCAATAGATTAAAAAAAGTATTTTGCTTAAAAGTATGTTAAAAAGAAAAGTTAATGGTATTGTATGGATCATTACGTTAATAGAGTTTGCTTTTCGAGAATTCATTTAGCGATATAATTGTCTACCTATCACATCAATAGATTAAAAAAAGTATTTTGCTTAAAAGTATGTTAAAAAGAAAAGTTAATGGTATTATATGGATCATTACGTTAATAGAGTTTGCTTTTCGAGAATTCATTTAGCGATATAATTGTCTACCTATCACATCAATAGATTAAAAAAAGTATTTTGCTTAAAAGTGTGTTAAAAAGAAAAGTTAATGGTATTATATGGATCATTACGTTAATAGAGTTTGCTTTTCGAGAATTCATTTAGCGATATAATTGTCTACCTATCACATCAATAGATTAAAAAAAGTATTTTGCTTAAAAGTATGTTAAAAAGAAAAGTTAATGGTATTATATGGATCATTACGTTAATAGAGTTTGCTTTTCGAGAATTCATTTAGCGATATAATTGTCTACCTATCACATCAATCGATTAAAAAAAGTATTTTGCTTATGGTATCCGAACACGTTCGGAGGACTTTTTTAAAAATATTAAGTTTCAGAACACTTTAATTATGTTTTTATATTTATTATATGTAAAAACTAATATTAAATAAGAGAAATTAGACATTTATATTATAATTTGTTTTTAAAAGCTAAATAACAAGAAAAAATTGATGTTTTTTTCATAAAACTTGGGAAAGGATATACTTCACCAAAATTATTGTATTAAAAAAGTGTTATTATCAAAATAAAGAGCAGAATTTTGTCTAGTGATTTGACTACAATCATAAAAATATTTGAAAAATTAAATTTTTTATAGAAAATCGAAAACTTTTTATGAGATTTTTGTCAAATTTTTTACGTCATATTTCACATTTTAGACCAATAATAAAAAACTATTAAATATTTTTAAACAATTGTAGCACAAGCACTAGAGAACATTATACATAATACACATAAAAAGTTTTAATGAAATATATCAACAACTTTTTTAATAATGAATTTTTAAAGTTACTATTTTTGCGTGAAATTACATACTGAGAAAAAGGTATTTAAAGTATAAATTATATCATTTCTATTTTAAAAATCTCTTTTAAAAATGCTATTCCCATGAAACTTCTTTTTTCGTCCATTATATCGATTTCTTGGATTACCCATATTGCAAAGTACTTAAACATAAAATTTCGAAAAGAAATTCAATTACGTTTCAATAAAATGTAGTCAAAATAATATTAGAATATTCGAAGAACGCTGCTTGTAAACAAATCCACAAGAGAGTGAAAATGTTGCCAATTTTAACCCAAAAACTACTAATATAAATGATAAATTGTGAGGCTCATTTCTAGCAACATTAAAATAATAATTATTTAAGTGAAAGAAAGATAATTTTCCCAAAATAAAGATAAATATAACTGTTTTTGTCCCACTTCCGGTTTCGGAATGCTATTTCCGGTTTCATTTTTTAATCATCGACTAATATTCTTTTAATCATAACTTTTCTTCTAATTGACGCACAATTAAAATTTAAACTGTTTTAAAAACTAGAATAAACGGAGATTCGTAATATAAAATTTTAAAAAAATTGTCATTTTTAGCTAAAATTCATTTTTTCAACGTGTACGGATACCTTAAAAGTATGTTAAAAAGAAAAGTTAATGGTATTGTATGGATCATTACGTTAATAGAGTTTGCTTTTCGAGAATTCATTTAGCGATATAATTGTCTACCTATCACATCAATAGATTAAAAAAAGTATTTTGCTTAAAAGTATGTTAAAAAGAAAAGTTAATGGTATTATATGGATCATTACGTTAATAGAGTTTGCTTTTCGAGAATTCATTTAGCGATATAATTGTCTACCTATCACATAAATAGATTAAAAAAAGTATTTTGCTTAAAAGTATGTTAAAAAGAAAAGTTAATGGTATTATATGGATCATTACGTTAATAGAGTTTGCTTTTCGAGAATTCATTTAGCGATATAATTGTCTACCTATCACATCAATCGATTAAAAAAAGTATTTTGCTTAAAAGTATGTTAAAAAGAAAAGTTAATGGTATTGTATGGATCATTACGTTAATAGAGTTTGCTTTTCGAGAATTCATTTAGCGATATAATTGTCTACCTATCACATCAATAGGTTAAAAAAAGTATTTTGCTTAAAAGTATGTTAAAAAGAAAAGTTAGTGGTATTATATACATTATGTTAATAGAGTTTGCTTATTGAAGATTCATTTTTCGATGTAACATTTGTTTACCTATAATCAAATCAATAGGTTAAAAAAATTTTTTTTAGTTTAAATTATGTAAATGTTGATGCTTAATATTACGTAATATTTCCTTAATACAATAGATGTGCAGATGATTAATTGGTATAGTTTATGAAGTCTTACTGAAATTTAGATTTGTGTTATAGCAAACCTTCCGGAGCTTAGGAATAAATATTCTTTTATTTTGACGAGCAGCTAAATTTTGTAAACAAAGCAAGTTTAAATGTTTTGCTTTTATATTGAGCAATATAATTCTTGTTAAAAAGAAACGTTATAAGTTATTGTTATTATGTACATTATGTTAATAGAGTTTGTTTTTTGAAGATTCATTTTTTGGTATACAAATTGCATACCTATAATCAAATCAATCGGTTAAAAAAAGTTTGTAGCTTAAATGATGTAATTGATGTTACGAAATATTTTCTTAATACAATAGATGGGCAGATAATTATTTGGTATAGTTTGTGAAATCCGAAGAAAAAAATATGTCTTTTTCTTTTGATGAGCATCCAAGTTTTAAAACGAAGCAAGTTTAAATGTTTCGTTTTTATCTTGAACAAAAGAATTCACTTTAAAAAAAAATTGTGAAACCAATAAGTTAATGGTATTACATGATTATTAAGTTAATAGAATATATTTTTCGATGATTGATTTATTGATTTAAAAATTTCATATCTATCACATCAATAGATTAAATTTAAAGTAAGTCGTTCAAATACGTAGTGACAGAAAATATTTTCTTATTTCAATAGATGCTCAGATGATTAATTGGTATAGTTTATTATAAGTTTTCCTTTTAGCAAATCTTTGGGAAATTAAAAAAAAATTGATTTATTGTCTTTTGGTGAACATCCAAGTTTTAATACAAAGCAAATTTGGATGCTTTGTTTTATTTTGAACATCTAAATTTTCTTTTAGAAAAGAAAATGTATAAGTTGATGGTATTACATGGATCATTACGTTAATATAACAATTGTAAGTCTATCAAATCAATAGGTTAAAAAATAAGTAGTTTGCTTATATGTGTAATGTTACGGAATATTTTATTATATGGATCATTACGTTAATAGAATTTACTTTTCGATGATTAATTTACTGATGCAGCAATTGTGTATCTATTAAATCTATAGGATAAAAAAAATATGTTTGTCGCTTAAATATGTAATTTTAAGTAATATTTTCTTAATAAAATAGGCATTGAGATAATTAATTGACATGGTTTATAAAACTATATTGAAGTCCATGCCTTATTCTTATCAAAATTTAAAGGTTTAAGATAATAATACTCAATTGTCTTTTAAAGAGCTTCCGATTTCTGATGCTTTGCTTTTATTTTAAACTATTGAATTCTTGTTAAAAAGTAAAGTTATAAATAAATGCTATTATGTGAGTTATACAATTGGCATTTTGATAGTTGATTTATAGATTTAATAACATTATACATTTTAAATCACTAGGGCAATAAGAATATAAAACGTTTAAATTCAAAATGTAGCGTAATATTTCGTAAATATATTTTACTTTTAAATGATTGACTTATTAGTATAGTCTATGAAATCATACTATAATCTATGTTTTTTTTATCTGAAGAAATTTAAGTTTCATTTTTAAGTCTGAGAAAAGTTAGGAAAAGAAAGAATATTGTCTTTTCAAGAACTTTCAAGTTCAGATACTTATTTTCCATTAATTCTTAATACCAAATTCTTAGTACCAATATTGATTCTTAATTAGAAAATACCAATTAATTCTATTATGAAATTTTTCTAAACCCTTAAACTGAAGTTATTAGTTTTTCAATATAGGTTATATTGTTAATAGTATTGACTTATTACTGGTTGATCCAGTGATATAACAAATGTATATTTTTTTAATCAACTTGTTAAAAAATTGTAGGTCCTTTATATATGTAGTTTAAGTAAATTGCCATCAATAGAATTGATTGGTTAGTAGTTATGACTATGTATGAAGTATTATTGAAACTGTATTGTTTGTTTCAAAATCTAATAATATAGTTAAAAACATAGGTGTGTACACAGGGTATATAAGCTTGACATAGCGCACCTGTCAGTTCTGAAATTAAGTGAAGCCAATGCTCCTTTTTAGTGTTTATCAACTTTATTTTATTCAGAATTCTAGATCCTAGCTGCTATACCAACTATACCGATTGAGGTCGCGTCTTCGTTCTTGAATAGGTTAGAATAGGTTATTTGTTCTCCACAATCTCTCAAGTTGTTGTTTTAATTTTACTGGAATTCGATTTCCAAAGATACCTGACGACAGAAATATTAAAACTTTCATTCTTTTATTTGTTCCATTCCTTTACTATATACATCAAAATATAAATCTCTTTGTTCCATAAAAGTATTAAAAAGATGTTAGTATGGGGGGGATGATTTCTTTAAATTTAAATTTTTTCTGGAACAATCGCCGGGGAGGAGCTAGCAAGCAAAAAGCTGTTGCAGACCTATCATTGAGTGTCGATAACTGTGCTTCATAGCTATGTTCATCGAACTATAGACTCTATAGCAGCTGCAGCATCATAATGAAGCGATCAACCTCACGTACAGCAGATCATTCCTGACTATTGGTTGGAGCTGCATTAAACTGGCGTAAGTTAATTAATGTAACTGCATGATTAAGTTAGTCAGATCTCCCATTTAGCGAAGCAAATTCTATTCTTATCTCTGTTTATTAAATCCCAACCATGGACGTATGACGATATATGTAATGTGATCATGTTAAAAAGTGTAATTGTACTTGTCTGTTAAAAGAAATTGTCAAAAGTATTCAAACAGATAGACCACCTCTTCTTTAAATAAACATTTTGATCCATTTATTAAAATTGTGGGATACTATACTAGTATATGATACATAGATGCTGCATCTGTTAAACGTTCATTCCAATTATACAACTATCTATTAAACCAATTAGTTCAATGGGATAGCACAATTTTTTTTATAAATTTATGAAATATTGTATTTTTTAAAATAGAAACATTTTAATAAAGTTCTTAAAAACTTTTTTTACGATTTTGCATGATAATTGTAAGAAATAAAATGTCTGTCTGTCTGTCTGTCTGTCTGTCTGTCTGTCTGTCTGTCTGTCTGTCTGTCTGTCTGTCTGTCTGTCTGTCTGTCTGTCTGTCTGTCTGTCTGTCTGTCTGTCTGTCTGTCTGTCTGTCTGTCTGTCTGTCTGTCTGTCTCTGTCTCTGTCTCTGTCTCTGTCTCTGTCTCTGTCTCTGTCTCTGTCTCTGTCTCTGTCTCTGTCTCTGTCTCTGTCTCTGTCTCTGTCTCTGTCTCTGTCTCTGTCTCTGTCTCTGTCTCTGTCTCTGTCTCTGTCTCTGTCTCTGTCTCTGTCTCTCTCTCTCTCTCTCTCTCTCTCTCTCTCTCTCTGTCTCTGTCTCTGTCTCTGTCTCTGTCTCTGTCTCTGTCTCTGTCTCTCTCTGTCTCTGTCTCTCTCTCTCTCTCTGTCTCTGTCTCTGTCTCTGTCTCTGTCTCTGTCTCTGTCTCTGTCTCTCTCTGTCTCTGTCTCTCTCTCTCTCTCTCTCTCTCTCTCTCTCTCTCTCTCTCTCTCTATATATATATATATATATATATATATATATATATATATATATATATATATATATATATATATATATATATATTATAAAAAAAATTTATAAAAATATTATAAAAATAACCTAATAAGTCATTTAAATTCATATAAATTAAAATATCTTGAAAATTAACCGAGAATAATAAACTCTATTCTTGTTAGTTGTATATTATTCCTCGGGGATAATATATAACTTACAAGAATAGAGTTCATTGGGATATTTTATTCCTCAATTTTTCATGCAGAACCATGTAAAGATTTTATTTTTGCAGTTCTGTTTCCAGTATTTAGTGAAGCCTTGAATAAATTAAATCTTGTAAAATTTCACTGTTACTTGATTTAAGTAGGATCTCCTGCATTAAACATCCTTGAATAGAAGAGAAACAATGAAATCCTTCTAATATTAATACTGTGAAGACCAATTATGATACATAAAAAATTAATTGAAATTATGCACTCTTCTGTGAAAAATTCTATGTTAAACTTTTAAATAAGGAGTTAAAAAATAGTAACAATTTTAAACTTAGTAATTTAAATAATAATATTGTCATTAAAAAAATTTTAGCTTTATATAAGAGATTAAAAATTAAAATTAGCAATATACAATTTCCTTACTTAATTATTAGTCTTAAATTTCATAAAATTCCTGTAAAATTTAGAACTATCACATGTGGATCTAATACTTATTTAACTAAACCTGGCATCATTTTCTAATTACTTAAATAAAATTATTAACAATATTGTTAAAGAAAGTTTTTCTTGGATTATCACTGATAATCAACCGATTTTAGAATTTATTAAACATAATAAAATTAATTTTATTGCGACTTTTGATTTCCAAGATCTTTTCAGTAGCATTCCCCTTTCTAAACTAAAAGATGTCTTTTTGAATTATTACTATGATTTTAAATATATCCTTAATTGGGACTTTGATTATTGGGAATTCTAATTAAATTTTCTCTTTTTAATAATTATTTTTACAATTTAAAAGATATTTTTCTTCAAATGGATGGAATATCACAAGGATCTAATTTTTCATCTCTCTTAGCTAACCTATTTTCGCATTATTATAAAAAAAATTATACTCTTAATATTAAATATGTTTTTACTTTTAATGATGACTTAATTCTCTTTAATTTTTAAGATTATACTATTTTATGTAATAATATTTTCCCCGAGGAATTGATCTTGCTTCGTAATCATAATGATAATATTAATTAAAATTTTTGGGTATTATAAAAGAAGAAAATATCTGCTTTGCTGATTTATACGATAAAAGAAATGATTTTAATTTTAATATAAATAAACTAATTACCTGTAATTCTAATGTTTCTAATAACATATATTTGAAAACCATTTTTAATCAAATGAATAGAATTAAAATAATATGTAGTAATGTTTATTTATCCAAAAAACAAATAGCTAAACTCTTTCAAAATTTGATAAAAAAAACAATGGATACCCAACAAAAGTAATTAAATTCTATATTAAATCATTGAGTTAATTGTATATTATTGCAAACAAATTTACTAAAAAACTTCTTTGCTAATTTTTACCATGTGCAAATCCATCGGACGAATCCATGTCGCTAGAATTATATGCAAAACAAGTTTAAATTCATGTTTCTTTCTCTTTTCCATTTTATTTTATTTTTTTCTTAAGAGAACGTTTATTTTCTAAAATTATTAATTGTCAATTTCTTTAAATTATCCAGTATAATATTTTCTTGTGCACATCCATTTTCGGGCCCATCCTTGGTAACTAGCAAATCAAACGCATTCAGTAATGCAGTAAGAACGCACAATAAAACGAAACCCCTCTATTTACGCTTTTACCTCAATTTGCGCTTCTGTTTTCATATTTTTTAATCTAGCAGTCATGTTACGAAAATATTTTAAATCATTCTTGAAATATTTCTCGTTTATGTAAGTTCATTTGAATTCACTACTCGCTTTATAGATTTCATTTTATGTTTTATTCTGTTTTTTCTTTATATTTTATTTTCTGTTTTTACATGATATTTTTACTTAATGTGTTCTATTTTATTTGTTGTAAATTTTTTGTAAAAATTGTTTTGAGAGCTTCTCACACTATTGTATTGATATATTTTGTTTTGGCTGTATTGATACAATATTAGAAAGCACGCATTTTTGTGGATATAACCGTGTGAGCTAATGAAAAGATTATATCTTTAATTTTCCGGATTTTTTTATTTTTCCCTTTTTTCATTGTTTTATCTACATTTTGTATATATATATATATATATATATATATATATATATATATATATATATATATATATATATATATATATATATATATATAATTACCGATGACACTCTCCGAAATAAAACTCTCACTTTTGACGATTCAGCAATTTTTGAGCTGTATTTCCTTAATTTTGAGAAGTATTTCATCACGAAATCACATGATTTGTGACGAAAGGGAATATCTTAAATTATTTGACGAAACTATTTCCTCAACTCTTGAATCCTCATCGTACTGTATTAGGGAGATTAACTAGAATATGATGAAGACAAGATGTGTAACGAAATAACCTACCTGTTGTACGGTGGTCAAGGATTTTCCCCCGTGTAAGGAAGATCCCGGGTTTGAATCTGGTTTCTGGTATAGGGGCAATTTATCTCTCTGTTCTATTTTTCTTTCTTGTGTAATTAAGGCAACATTAATAGAAAAGTTAGATACACTAGGCGCTACAAGGTTTATTGGTAATTTTTTGAGAAAATATAAAATGACGCAATATTTCTTTACTGAAACCAACGACGAAAATTATTTCGTTACTCTGATAAAATGTTCTCTGAGAGCGTATAGCAGGAAACGGTTTCGTCCAAAACGAATGAAGTTTTGGAAAATTTGAGTATCCGTTTTTACAGTGTGGAAATTTTAAAAAAATATTTTTTACATAACATAAATTAATTTTTAATACAATTATTAGAGATACATGACAATATACAATTATTACATATGCATGACAATATACAAATATCTAAAAAATATAGATGTCAGGGTTGAAATATTTAATCTTCGATTGCTTGTTTGTGACTTGAAATTCCTCCAGAAGAGGTAACTTCTAGATTTTATGGTAACGCCATCAAAACAGATAAGGGTGTTCGGTTGGAAATGAAGGCGATAAAAAAGTGTTGAAGGCCGCAGAATCAGCAAAAAAATATGTTCTTGTCACACTCTTCGAACTCCTTTAAAAACTAAGATAAGATGAAAGCTACTGAGAAAAAAAAAAACGTAATCTAAAATTCTTTGAAGAATACTTAACTTGTCCAGTACTTTTTTAGTAATTTTTTTTCTCCATATTTCTCAAATCCTCCTTTTTCATTTCTAAACAGATATAATTCTTTGTGCCGTAGATATAATTATTTTCTTGAAGACATTCTAAGTATTTAAGTCTAGACTGAATATTCAGTAAGTAAAATTTATGTAAAATTAAAATACATTTAATGCTTTTCAATCAAAAAATATCAGTGATTATTATTTTTTTTCCAAAGTGAAGATTTAAAATAAAATAAAAATTTCTTTAAAAATTTTGATTTTAAAATAATTTTTTTACATTTTTTTAAAAATTCTAGACTTATCATTGAAGAATAATTAATTTGTCTAACTAATGTTTTTTTTTTTTATATTTCTCAAATTCTTTTTAATCTTTGGACGATAGATCGTAGCGTTGCAATTTCGAACTAACTCAGAAGACAAGGAATAGTAAACATGTATTGAAAAATGCTATTCAAAAACTATTATTTAAATTCACTGTAAAAAATTCCGTATGAAATTACGGTAAAAATTGCCGGCTTTTTTAGTGTCAATGTAAAAATGCATTTTATGTACAAAACTATACACATAGAAATATAGTATGGTCAAAAGGACCAGAATATAATAAAATGTCACATGTTTCTGGCTCTACACTATATAACATTCCGGATAAAATTACTGTAAAAAATATCGGTCATCTGGTTTCTGGTACTTTTTTACCCTGAAATCCACCGGATTACCGTGATTTACCGGAGCATGCTACGGAACAAGAAAACTGATATACCGATATTTTATTATAGTATTTACCTTAAAATCTCTGAATAAGTAATGTAACTATAAAACTTAAGGTACAATATTTCACAAAATAATGCGTTTTATTGTAAAATGGATATTACGGTTGCTGCACTAATGTACCGATAATTTACACCGTAATTTTACCGTAATTTGATCCGGAAAATTTTGCAATGCACAAATCACTAAACATATAGGACATCGTCTATGTTCATAAAATGTTCAAAGGGATCAGAAATGTATATATATTAAATAAACATATATTAAATAATAAAATATATATATTTTAAATAAACAGATACAAATTTAATTATCTCTTTAAATTTGCTTTTGTTATTTTTAGAAATTTAATTATCTTCATTTATTTCATTTTTTTCAGTGATTATTGCTTGTTTTCTAGATTTAACTTTAATCGTTATTTACATTTATATTATCTTAAAAGTTGCTTAGATTTAAACTAATATCATGGAATCAAATTAAAAACAACTTAATAACTTCTAAATTACGATTTCTGCATTTCATATTAGCACAAAATATATATTAAATAAGTAATAAGCATAAAATAAAATATTCGATAACATAATTGCTAAAAAGTACAATATCTAATGTGTACATGTAATATATATATATATATATATATATATATATATACTCGTACATATTATTTTTTACACGATTTTGTTTAAATGTTTATTCATTTTATCTTTAGTGAAAAAAAATAGTGATTTGAAATAAATTTATTGATCAGATCATTTGTTTCAGATTTATCTCTAAAGATAGTTTCCTATTAAATTTCTTTTTATATGATCAAGATTGGATGAAAAGATTAATATCCCAGTCCATTTCTGTGAAAGGATAAACTTGATCACCCGCAGTTAACTTTTATTATCAGACTGAGAATAATTTAGGTTCGCAATGTCATTATTTAATAGCAGTATTTTTATATTGCAGATAACTCATTAGTATTTTTAGTTCAAAGCGTTTGCAAGGTGATAGTTCGAAAATTTTGCAGTAAATTATAATCTGAAAATATAATTTGGCGTGATAAATTGGTTTAGAAATATGTAATTTGATACTTTTAAGTATAGTTTTTTAAACTTGTATTACCAAGGAGATTTTAATTCATTTGTTCATCTAGTCATTACTTTTATACTAACATCATTATTTGATGCAATAGTGATTTTTCTATTTCAACACATAATTATATATGTGTGCAAGTAGGACAATTATTATGCACATATTATGTATATAATTATGTATTCATAATTATATAATCCTAAATATAATACACAAGCTAATTATCATTTGATATTTATTATAATTAGCACAGAAGAACAGTGCGAAAAAAAGACCTGATTAACTTTTGATCTAATAATTGGATCTTCGCGTTCTAGGACTCAAACTTACTGGTTACCTCGAATATGTTAATTAGTTAGTGCAGACGATATTTTAAGTTACGAAATAAGACGCAAAAATGTACTTTTTCTGAATAAACGAACCTTTTTTTTAAACGAATTTGGATTTCTGACTCCCTAAATATAAGGGGGTAGCCGACATTTTGGATATATGGTCCCCATAGTTTGATCAGGTAAACGGTCCTAAGTTAAACCCCTTAATTTTACTATTTGAGTATTTTACCATATTTTGAGATCTCGAAAGCTTTTTAAGCGAATTGAAAAAAAAATGTACACAATTACAAAATTCGTTTATCAAAAGATAATTCCATGCAAAAAATAACTTTTAGTAAAAATTTATTATTTTTTACCATATTTATCAATAATAGTGTAAATTTTTAACTAAGAGTTATGCAATTTCTTACATCATTTAAACGAACGCCATTTTAAATGGCAAAAAAATATTGAGTGAAATCGTTCTAATAAGGCTTGCTGAACAAAATTTTAAAAATACGATTATTTTAAAATTCGATTTCTCAGGAACTATTTGGACGATTCTGATTGGTAGTGATTGTATTTTTTCCTATTTTCAACTGCATTTTCCATGTGCCAATGAGTAAATACTTTTTGCCTCTTAAGTTTTTAGAGCAAAGTTATCCCGGTCGGAAAAAACAGCCCCAGGTCATGGTTCTAAAATGTAATTTCAATTTCCAAAGAGCAACTTATAGTAGCACTAATAATTTTGCATTTTCAAAGGTATATCATGGGATTAAAATGTAATTTCAATTTCCAAAGAGCAACTTATAGTAGCGTTAATAATTTCGCAATTTCAAAAGGTACATCAAATCACGTGTTATACATTTATTGACAAAATTTAGGAACGATTGTTTAGGATTGTTATGGGAGCAGATTTTGTGTTTATGGACGACAACACCCGTTCTCCCCAACCAAACATAGTAAACAAATTCCTCTAATCTGAGGATATCCACCATGTGGAATGGCCAGCATCTCACCTGACTTGAGTCTGATGGAGCATGTGTGGGCAATGCTTGGCTGGTGAGTTTCACCCCATAAATCACTTCTTGCATGTCAAACAGAACTTGGGTTGAGGTAGAATAATTTTTCCCAAGATCAGCTCGATAATTTCAAACTCAGCACGCCTAGGCGTTATAGGGACAGTATTTCATCACATGGGAAACATACATTGTATTAATCATCATATCAATCATGTAAGTCATCATACCACCAGTCCATCATACTAACCATTATGTCAATCGCAAAGGTGGTATTTTTTAAAATTTCTCCAGGAAGTCAAAAACGTAGTTTTAAAGAATAGTATCATTCATACAACACAATTTTTGCTCCTTATCTTTCGTTTAATAAATAAGCTTTAAGAACAAGTTACGTTTATTAAGTTTCTGAACCTTTATTTATTGGAAATGGCATTATCTTTGATTGATAACCATGAGTGTATTTACCAATCAAATTTGACTCAAAATTAACTTTTAATTCAAAGAAATGAATGTTGGACGTAAAGAGTGGGAACACAAACATAAACAAACACAATTCTGTCTAGTACATATATTTTAAGTGAATGATTTCAACTTTCGTAGTTATTAAATTTCAATTATTTTGAAGTGATCATGGGAGTTAGGGAGCTTTAGAGAACAGGGATTTTAACCGTCTAGTATGATATACATTTTCACTTCAAAGATATTATTTTAAAATCCAAATCATCAAATGATTTAAATATATATTCAATAAAAGTGACTTATGGAAATTTGGTATTCTGGCACGAAAAGCCAATGCATAAATCTTGAAATTTGACAGTCTCGTTTGAATAATACAATTCTTTCTCATTCTGTTTTCATAGATTTCATTGGAAAAGAATGGACTTTTTTTTCTGAAAAAAATGAAATGTAAAACTTTTTTTAAAACAATGCAGATGATTTGTGCGAGCAGTTTCTGTAAACTAATATCATGATTGCATATCAATGAAGTTATTTTCCTTTTAAGGGATGTTATACAAAAAACAATGTTTTATGTATTACTTATAGGAATATAATGTTATTGCAATTGGTAAAATAAAAAACAATTATAACAATTTCGAATAAAAATGTAAATGGCAGCTCTAAGAAAACTTAATCAATAAAACAAAATGTTCCGAGAATTTTTTTTTTTTTTTTAAGAGTAAAATTTTGAGATTAAAGTTTTATATTTACGTTATTTTATTTTACATCCGGTTTTGAACTGTCGACCCGATTCTGAGTATACAACTAACAATGTTCAACGACACAGTCTTGTAATTTTGAACCCCATCCAAAAGACAAGGAAACCCCTGGATGAAGCATTGAAACATAATAAACTAGCTTTTACGGAAGACCTTTTGATGGAACACACCTGCATTTGCGTTAAACGGAGTGAAAAACAACGAAAACTTCCAACGATTAGCCTGACGGCAAGGGGACTCTAACCCATGATCCGTCTACCACTAAGGATATTTTATGTCAGCACTGTGATCGGTCTGATCCGGATGTGGAGTTCGTATAAACTAGCCTTCACTGGGGTTTGAACCCAGACTACCACATTGGGATGTGAGTGCTCAATCCCGTGATCCATAACTAAAATTTAAGTGTTTAATTTTTCAGAGTATTGTTTAAAATATTTTTATAACTATATTTTGATTTTCTATAAGAAAGTTTCATGGACGGCACTCTTCCTCTCGTTAATTGAGTTTGGCTGTTTAGTAATCAATTTTTGATTTCTGACTATAATCATTTTTATGTATCAAAATTAAATATTATTCAGTTAAAAGTTCAAAACGTGTTTAATCTTATTAACAAAGGATTAGTATCAAATTTTATTAACAAATGAAAGCTAATAATTTCACTTGATCAGCTGTCATATCAACTTCATCTACAAGCTTGTTTTTGCATTCCCAATTTTAGTTATTATTTTTGTTATGCAATTTTTTTTAAGTTTATACAAGTTTAGTTATTATAAAAACTCTATAAATGCTTTTTTTTTTTACCAAAAAAAAAAAAAATATCATTCACCAACAGGGCAAAAATTAAATTATTGCTAAATTTTGTTTTGGAAAATATAAATAATAATTTCGAATAATAATTGGACTACGTTGAAGAACGCAAATTCATTTAAAATATATTATTAAAGAAAATCTAATTTATCAAAATCTTGCAACTCGAGAAGAAGTGAAGTGATTATGCCTAACCATATGATTTATATCCCATTAAATTGGATACATGTAAGCGACGTAACGAGTGTGTGTCGAACCTGATTGGTTTCTGAATAGTTTTTTTTTCCCAATGGCAGGCACTGAATTTGTATCTTTGCCTATGAAGATGCTAGAATTGTTGCTCATTTCGCGTTACCCAGTGGGTACCTGTGAACCAGAGTCACGGAGGCGAGCAACATTACCCACGCCACAAACCCGTTTATAGGGTGGGCCACATTCACACACACACATAACAGAGGACAGCACAAAGAGAGAGAGAGAGAAACATCCATGCCCAGAGCGGGATTCGATACCGCAGCCAATGGCTTCGCAGTCAGGCACGCTTACCGCTCGGCCACCTGGCCGGTGGTTTCTGAATAGTCAAATGCCACGACTTACTTGTCATGATGTCACTTACAGGTATCTAATGGTTTTGCTTACATTTTAATAAAATATTACAATAGCTAAATATGAAATTATATTGGATATAGCATAATAGTTTAAAATAGTTAAAGATTTCTTTTACAAATAAGAATTAAATATTTTTATAATCAAAGCGGCGCAAAATAAAATAAATCTAATAATTATGGTTTAAATAATTAAAAGGAGAAAATGACTATAACCTTTTTAATTTTATAGTGCTGAAAACCCAAGGAATTTGGATGTGTTAATTAAAAATCTCATCATATAATTCTATTAGCTAAAGGAAATGCACCAACTGTAATGAGAAACCATTTTAAATACAGTGTTAGAATTTTCATTCTAAAATTATGGTAAAATAACCGGCAGCAGTCTGTCCATCTGATTAACCGTAAAGTTCACGGTAAAGAATATTTTTCACCTTTACCGTTTTGAAACCGTCTACAACTAGTATGGATATGAAATGATGAATACAAAACTATACGGTTTTTTAACCATTACAACATTTTAACTATCGTATAGTTACAATTCAAATAGTTAGGAATAAAAATCATTACATTTTAATTTAAGGGATTAAATGAATAAAAAAAACATAAAATGATCGTATAGTAAAAGAACAGTTCAAATGTTACCCGATCCTTCGTTCCAGAAGGATCTCCAGGTTTTTCGGGTCGGTGCTGTAACAGTGAATCATTAAGGGCACGCAGTTCGAAATCACAAAAACAAACTTTACTTTCTTTTCTTATATCTCATTGATCTTACTGGTTCATTGATGATGCTGGCTCCGGAACATGGTGTTGAATCATTATAATGGAAACTTTGGGTGAAATCTTAAAGTTTTTAGACGAAGAACCTTTTTCTCTTAATAAAGATGAATTTCAGTTTACCGCTCTTAGAGAATCAAAACCTCAGAATAGTGCCGCTTCGACAACATAGCTGTTGAAATGTCGCCAAATCATTGGCGACACTCAACAAGCCTCATTAGGTGATCTTTAAATTAATATTATGCGAATATACCTTGAAGTTATTTGATGAGATATTAACGTAAGGGTTTTTCCATAATTTACTTCTTCTGAAAAGGGATGATCGCTATAATTTTGAGCAGGAAGGCAAGCGCCTTGAAATTATTAAAAACGAGAGCTACCTATTCTCACAGCGTGGCTTCCTCAACTAACGTCAAGAAGGCACGGGGAAAGAGGCAGAGCGCTACTCGGTTAAAGTTAAAGTCAAAATAATCGATAAGAAAAAATCAATCTATCAAGTTAAATGAGTGGAAGGCTATTGTGGTTAAAAGAATGAAAACTGAAAAAACTATTGATGAGTAAAAATGACGCACGTGTGATGTAGCAACATCACATTAACCATTACAGCATGGTTTCAAAACCGCAAAAAAAGAAACTTAAATAGACATAGGAGACAGGCTTCTCGTGGAAATTCTGGAAATTCTTCATGTGTCTTAAAGGGAATGTAAGTGTCAAGGCTGGGACTCGAACCCCCGTTCTGTCTGTCATGAGATTGACGGATTAGCCCTCTTGGCTATAATATGTACGCAGTTGAAAGGAACTAAGTTGCTTCATTATGTGGGCTTAGTTGGTGCAGTAAAATTCTTGTTATTTAACCGTTTTAGGTAAAAATAGTTTATGAGCATTTTTTCTCTTTGTTAATAGTTTCATTACCATCATATTTATGGTCATTTGATTGTTTTGTTTAAATACGGTAAAATAACAATTAAATATATTGTTATTTAGCCATTTTGTTCAAGAAATTTCTAACAGTGTAGTTATCTTTTCATGTTATTTCGAAGCATATATACATATGTTTTTTGTTCGGGGTGACTTAAGGAAAAGGTGCTTGCTTCAAATTCAAAACTTGACTGTGGTTGTTCGATTTGTATGCGATTTCTCAATTCATATCAATCAGAGTAAAGGCGTAAAATATTTCGATTTGTAGTTGAACCATTTACTTTTGAAATTTGGCTTACCGTGGAACATTTACGGGGTTTCCACCTCCATGCAATGTAAATGTATAGAGTCGTGGTGGCTCAGGAGATAGAGCGTTCACCTTCAAAACAGTTGAACCAAGTTCGAGCCCCAGCGATGGATGCTCGATACGAATTTCGCACCCAGCTCCCACCGATCTCATTTCTGGCTTAAAATATCTTCAGTGGTAAATGGATCATGTGTTTGAGTCCCATTGCCACTATGTTAACCGTTGGATGTTCTCGTGGTTTTCTTCTCTGTGTAATGAAAATGCGGATTAGTTCCATCAAAAAGTCCTCCACAAAAACAAATTTCTCCCAATACTTCATCTTGGAGCTCCTTTGTCTTCTGGGCTGGATTAAAAAATTTCAAGGCTACGGAACTGAACATTAGTAGTTGTAAACCCTTGGTTGATTCCACTGGTCACCTACGGTTAATAAATAAAATATAAAATGCAAAGTCCATTTTAATTACTTCCGTGGTGAATAATCTTTTCTTAGTTAAATTCATAATTACGAGGCTGTTACGCATTGCCAAATTTACGTAAATTGGCAGTTCGACATCATTAATAAAGTTGAATCAAATTTATATGTTATTAATTAAAATTTAATTCTCTGAATAACAAGGTTATTCTCAGATGTAGATGATTCTCAGATGTCTTCCATACAGTAGTTTTTTCATTCCTTTATAATTTATTTAAAACTGTAGGGTATCTACCACTACAAAATTGCAATTACAATTCACTAGTATATAAGACATGTTAACTCGATTGTATGTCGGGGTACCTTTTCATAGAAGAAGGTTGACATGGTCGATAACAATTCACTCCCCACAAAAGTTTCCAAAAGTGACAAATGCTTGAAATGCCTTAAGTCAGCGATTCTCAACCTGTGGGGCGCGCCCCCCTAGGGGGGCGCGAGCACACTAGTGGGGTGGCGCGAGAAATTCCAAGAGAAAATATAACTTGAAAAAATTGATTTACTGACTGAAAGGAAATAGCACATAGAAAACACATAGAAAACAAAATAAATTTAATAACTTATTTTAAAGTAAAAAAAAAAACAACAACTTATTTAATCAAAACTTAAGGTGGGGAGCCAAAGGTATGAGGATTTTTCCAAATTGTTTGGTTAAGTCTGAGTAGCTGAAATTTTTTTGTAACATCTTACACCTATCTCTAATACATATCACGAATACTTTAAGTTGTAAAATAAAATTTCATTTATTTTATAGTACAATTTCGAAATTGTACCGTCTGTGCCTAACTTCTTTCTACGCTTCTGTGCTTTCTTCGCCACTTCTGCGGTTTCCCACAGGTTCCAAACGTGGGTAATATATTGAAATCACTTTTTCACTTACTCAAATTATCTTTAGAAAAGGCACTCGGACTGGCAAACGTCTTTTAAAGAAGCACTTTAAGTGTCTTGCAGGTAGGGACAAGTTTCCCGACTTTAAAAAAGATTTTTGTTTTTAGAGTGTATAATTCTTTTATATATCATTTGCATTGATAGTTCATGATTGACGTCACTAGCGATTCTTTTGAAGAAATCAAGAGAACCATTAGAATAAAGAATTAATCAAGAATTAATGAGTTAATTCTTTCAAAAGGGTTAACTAACCGTAACTAGTTAGTAAGAGTTAACTAACCATACTAAAGTTAACTAACCTAACCCATAACTAACATAAAAATACTCAAATTTACAAGAAAATACCAGAATCTACCACAAAAACACCCTTAACTACCACAAAAATACCAAGAAATACCTGAAACAATACTTTAAAATGCAAACAGAACAAAAAACTTGAAACAATAAAATATCGCAAAATCTACTAAAATGCAAAGAACATCAAAATATTATTCTAATTTAGCCACGTGCACTTCAGATACAAGATTTACAATGTAGTAGGGCTAACTTGTGATTCAAAATTAAATTAATTCTACTTTAGCGTGGTGGGCTACCTTAGGAGCACTGGCGACCTTGGGCTCACTCATTTTACTTAATCAAAACATATTAAATTAAAGACAAATTTAATAATTATTAGTGATTTCCTTAGCCTATCTTTCATAGCAAAGTTTTCGAAGGAAGGCTTAATATTAGAAATAGCCTCTTTCAGTTCTGTTTCTATATTTAGCCGAGATCTATATTTTGTCTTAAAAGAAGCCACAACAGAAAATCCAGTTTCACAAAGGTAGGATGTTGAAAATGGTAATAGAATGCGAAATGCCCTTGTTTCTAACGCAGAAAAATCATCCTCTACTTCTGCCCAAAATTCAAATAGTGATTTATTACTAAATTGTCTTTTGATTTTACCACTTGCCGTGAAGTCAATGAATTTTTCTTTCTCTTCAATTGAGAGCCTTTCGGGAGTCTTATGAAATAAATCCCTAACCCACGAGAAACTTGCTATCAGTTTGTCGTCAGCAAGAAAATACTTTTTAATATTCTTTGCCAGTATGGCTAAATTATTTTCAATGGTCACAAAAAAAAAACTTTTACATGTTCTTTTTCAGCCTTTCAAGTTTTAATACAATCATCACATTTGCAAACATTGTTAGGTTTTTTTGCTTTAAATTTCTGCCCCACAATTCCAATCCAAAGTATCCAACATATGCGAATTTGCTTCTTGAAGTTGAAGATTCAAGTTATTTAATTTCTGGAATATGGCGACCAAGTAGCTCAATTTCATCACAAATAAACCATCACGAAAATTCTCGGCTTCCGATCTGTTTTCTTCTTCTCGCAATTTCTTTTCTTAAAGAAATCGCAATTTCTTTTCTTAATTCATAAACACGTTGCAAAAATTTCTCGCGTGATAAACATCTTGCCTAACAATTAAATAGTAACACTATGTACTGAACCCATGTCTTTACAAAGTGCGGAAAAGATTCTCGATTTCAGGGATCTCATTTTAATATAATTTATTACGGTTACAACCGTAGTTAACGCAATATTCAAACCAGTACTCATTTCTTTCGAAGCCAAAACTTCTCTGTGGATCATGCAATGTGTCCAGACCCTTTGAAGAGATATTTGTTTTACAAGTGCTTGTATACTTTCTAATCTTACGGACAATGAGCGAGCACCCTCAATGTATATTCCGACGCAACTTTTCCATTCTATGTTTGTCTCGTTCATAAAATCATTTAAAATAGCAAATAATGCGAGCGCTGTTGTTTTGAGTTCTATTGGTTTGCAAAAAATTAGTTCCTCTACTACTGACATATTATCACAAAATCGAACATAAGCAGCAATTAATTGAGCATCTTTATTACTATCTGTTGCTTCCTCAAACTGTATTGAAAGCAATTTGTCACGGAATTTCGAGAAAACCTGACACTGTACATATTCAGCTATATCACCAATTCGACGAGCAACAGTATCATTTGAAAGAGGTATGGACTGCAATTGTTTTGAAAAGTTATCTCCAAACATAATTTCTACAATCTCAATTGCTGCTGGCTTTTACTTTACTTTTGTTTGGGCAGTTAGTTAAAAATAATTTTAAGACAGAATCCAAAATACTCAATATACATTATTGTTGTATACATTTTATTGTTAGTGGGGGGGGGGGGGGTGATGAAAATTATGATTGAAAACTGGGCCGTGAATACTGAAAGGTTGAGAAACGCTGCCTTAAGATATTCAAAGCTTAAAGTATTTATAATTTTTTTTTTGAAATTTTCCACGGACCGAAAAGGATTTAAGCATTTCTTATTTTTGTTATGAAGTTGATTCTTGATATTATGTGCTTCATGATCCAAACCCGAATATTATATTTTATTTTCTATTGTTGGTATTATCACCAAAAACTGAATTTACAGGTTGGTTAGTTTTCTCGCAGTCTCATTAAAATAAATAGATGTCTTGCATTTCAACACACACGCACGCACACAAACATATATATATATATATATATATATATATATATATATATATATATATATATACGAGTATTAACCCCTTTTAACCCATTTTTTTGTTTTGTTTATTGTTTATTGTTGATATTACGCACGATCATGAGTGTATTACAATTGTTGAATAGTTATTTGTTTTGTATTGTAACAATGTATGTACATATAAAATTTTATTAAAATCAGTCCAGTAGTTTTAGACATAATCGACCAAGTCCGCAAATTCTCTTAATTTCTTACACCAGTGTACTTTAAAAATCGTGTTATGTTGCATATAGTTATAATAATAAAACATTTTGGAAATAACACCAATATGTTTCATTCAAAATACTTTTATAACTAATATCTCTGATAGTTTAAAAAATAACCCTTAAAAATTGTATTATTATACATTTTTTTGAGAATGATTTCGAGAATTATACTTGTATTATGAAAGATTTTCTCTGTGTCATTTAAAATGGAAACGCATGGTGCTCCTGGCACTTTAAATTACCTAACATTTATACATACTATATTTTACTTTTCATAATTGGATTTAAAAAAGCAAAGAGGAACTTTAAGTACGTCGTTATTTTCGAACAACAGTGATTATCATTTTCTGCACACAGAGGAATGTCGGAAATGGAGGCAGGGTACGCTTAAAACAAGGTTCATTTTAAGGCTAATAGCATTTTGTTCGCAGTAAAATAGTTTAGAAAGATAAGCCAATGTTCCTCCAAACTACTACGGGGTCATTAAGAAAGATTTGTGTGATATCTCTCATAACAAGGGATATTTATCTTTCTGTTTTAAAAATGAAATATCCCTTTATATATCTCAAATTAACGTTATAACTCAAATTGGATTTATCATTCGATTACAAAGAGTTTTATTCTATGATTAATTTACTAAAGACATTAAAAGAAAAATATTTTTGGATGAATCGTTGGTATGTAATTGTTACTAAGTATGAGATTTTAAGAGAATGAAATGCATAAATAATAATATGATATACAAATTATTTTTGTAAACATAAGTTACATAAAGGGGTAATCGTTATCGGTTATACTTTATCAATATTACACGATTTAAAAACAGATATGCAATTAAGGGGACAGTGAAGTAAAATTCTTTCAAAAATTTGATTTTTTGAATTTGACATCATCTATTAGCCTATACTGTTCTGATTAAGAAAATATATAGGTTTACTAATTTTCATAAATATAAAGTGCTTTAAAAGCATAAAAACAAAAGTAAACAAAAGTGCCACGCCCATATTTCAAAGTTTCGTTTTCTGTTTACTTTAGAATTCTACTGTTTTTTATGTTTTTTCACAATCTGCCTTGCGCCTAGAAACGAAGCAAAGAAAGAAACTCTTTTGCGGATCGTTAGTGACGGAATCTAACTTATTTATCTTTTGCAGAAATGGAATCAAAAGTTCGTAATTTGTTTATTTTTATTCTATAGCGATATATAAGATTCGAAACTTCTCTTTTTGATTTTTAATTTATTGTTTTCATTAGTTCTTGTTTTTTATTTTGATTATCGATTCAAATTATGATGGAGAAATCTTGAATAAAAAAGCTTACTTACTGATTTGACTGATTCATCATAAATCAAATAGGATCGATTGTGTAAAATTTCCCTTTGATGTTCATTTAAAGAATACGGTTAAATATAAATATTCTTGATGCATATTCTTATACTTATGGTAAGTTATTTCCCCCAAGTATTAGATTTTAAACTTTCCTAATATATAATAATATGAAATTTATGAATATCTTTCTGACAAAAGTGTTCTATAGCTAGAGAAACGTCTTATTTTGGCTTTATGCATTGCAAAAAAACTGCGGTATAATTGCTTTCCAAATTTGGAACTAAACAACACAAAGAACTACGAAATGAATGCTCTAATTATTTAGAAAATTGTTTGATTTGCATTATTGGTTTCAGAGATAAGGGGAAGTATCCAAATATACAAAATCAATATCTTTAACTGTTTTCGAAGAGAAAGTTTGAATCAGATTGATCAAAAAGAACAAAATTTGGAAATGTAACTATAAGTTTAAAACCGCCTTTGATAATTATTAAATTATGTAATTAAAAAATTTACAAATAAGTTTAACAATTATATTTTACACTGCGTTACATTTGAATAATTTTTAAAAAAAAGTTCTTGCAGACATTGTTTGGTTTGCGTTAGTGTTTCTAGAGATATAGTGAGATACTCAAAAATACCAAGTCAATTCTTTTGACCGTTTTCCTAAATAAACCATTTGTACTATATTTTTCAGATTGTAGTTACCCCCTCTTCATTTTTTAAAAGACAAAAGCTTAGACACTTTGAAAACAACAGGTAATTTACCTATTCAAGTGAAGGTACGTTTTTGTGACTATTCATTTTCAAATTAAAATATTATCTGTATAAATTATTTGGAATATTTGAGGTTAAACTATCGAACTACACTGTAAAAAGTTCCATATCAAATTACGGTAAAAGAAAGTATCGACATCTAGGAGCAAGTTTTACTTAAAACTGACAATTATTTACATAATCTGCCACAGTAAAAGAAAGAGATTGATAAAAAGTACGCTTTGATAATGCTTTCCATAAAATTAACAATGAAATATTTTTATCATTATACTTTAGAGTGAGTAAATAAAAACACACTTATTTGGTTAAATTTAATTTTCAGTATTGTATTGTTTACGAAATGTGTGGTAATACGAACTATAATTTTGAAAACCAGAATTTCTTGTGAGCCATTATAATAAGAAGGAAATAATTAGGAAGGAACCAAATTAATAGTCTAAATATTACCAGAATTATGGTTTCTTTAACCATAAATGCCTTTACAATACGGTAATTTTACGAGAATTTTTTTCTCCGTCGTTGTGAGTATTTGTGTATTTTTCTTATAACTTTACAACCGTTTGTATTATCGTCTGGAAACTTGTACAGCAGTTGGAAAAAAGCAATTTCAGCTCTCAGCCTTAAAATCGTTCAAGAAATTTAAATAGCACACTTGGAAGGGACATTCAAAAATGTATTTTTCTCATTAGTTTAGCGTTAGGCATTGTACCAAATTAAACTGCGCACGATGTTTTCTTAAATATTTTAAAAGATGGCATTAGATGGCATTGCTAATTTGATCAAAACCGAGCTGAAATGAAATTTTGTCACATATCCTGTAACGATATATCATCATATACTTAAAGATTAACATGGGTGGCATATGATAGTTATATTGTTGAAACATGGTATTTGTTTACGTTAGCAACAGTTTTTTCAATTCCATTTAGAGTGAGCCAAGCCCGTCAAACATCAATTCTCTTAAGTGACACATTCTGTTTTCTTATATAAAGATTCTTTTACAAAGATTTCAATTTTTTTCACTATATATTTTCTACCTAACACATAGACAGGCAAGAAGCCATGTACAACATGAACGGTTACAATAAAATTCATTTACAAATAATAAATCTAAGTTGAGTAAAAGACGTAGATGAAACAGAATTACATTTCGATAATTTATGTGTGATACGGTACTGTATTTAATTAACTTCACATAATTAACATTCGTAGAGGAACTGTAGTCAACTTTAATACACCATTTTGCTTATCAACGATCAGCTGCCGCTGACATGATAGGTTATTGTGTGGTTATTCGTGGCATTCTTCTTCTTGAAATGCAAGTACCCAATCATTATTTTGAATAAAAAGTTAAATCGATACTAATTACTAAGGCCCGGATTTTGATGACATTTGCATTTTTTTGCATTTTTGGACATTTTTTGTCCTTTAGAGCATTTTTTTAGATTTACAGTGCATTTTTTTTTAAATTTTGGGGCATATTTTGCATTTTAAAGCATTTTTTAAATTTTTTGTTAATTTTTTCCAATTTTTATTATTTTTTATCATTTTTCATTATTACACTGGCTTCCAAACAATGAAGAAAATCTCTAGGATATTAACAGGTGAAGCAACATCTTTTCAAATTGAAGAAGAATTGTCAGTAAGTGAGACCGTCTTTTTCAAGTACGCACCAATAACATCAGTAGACGTTGAAAGAAGCTTCTTCAGGTATAAAAATTAACTTTCAGACAAGAAACGCTCTTTTACATTTCAAAATATTAAAAAAAAATTAATAACCCAATGTAATTCTGATATTTAGTAATATTATGAGATGGAAGTTGTTATATTCATTAAAGTTTCTATACAAAATGAAAATGTTTTGGAGTCAATATATTTTCCTCTTTTTTTTGTTATTTTAGGATATAAAACATATTTTTCAAACTTTAATGAACGTAGAACAAGTATTGCATTGCTTTATATTTTTTGAAATGACTCATAATAATTTTAAAGAGTAAAAAATTGTTTTAGTTCAGTATTTTTACTTTATTTAAGTCATGTCATAAGGCGGTTTTAGCGCAATTTTCGCATTTTAAGGGCATTTTTTGCATTTTTAAGGGCATTTTTTGCATTTTTAAAGGGCATTTTTTGCACTTTTTAAGGGCATTAATTGAGATTTTTTAGGTCATCAAAGTCCGGGCTCTACTAATTACTATAAAGACAGTTATGTACTAAAGTGAAAAAATAAGAAATTGCTTGAATATGGTATGCTGAAAAAAAATCTTTATTAAATAAGAGTATACAGCACCGGCACTTTGTCTGCATCATCCGTAAAATCCATTTTACCGTAAAATAATATACCATAATTTTAACACTAATATGTATTTAATTCGAGTGATTCAGTGATATTACAATAATTATTGCTGTAAATATTGATGCATATCAGATGTTTTATTCGGTAACATGTTTCGGTAATAAATATATTTTGCGTTAAAAAGTACCGTGATACCGTAATTGTACCGTAATTTGATCTGGATTTTTTTGATGGTTTAAATGTCATCACTAATAATGTCATCATTTTGAGTGAGGATTTATAATGAGTGTAATTAAGTTATTAGTTTGACTTCTAAAAACGTGTTTTGCTTAAACAGTTTCCTTATTATTAAAAATAATCATTAGCATACAAATAATTAATTGGCCTTTTTAATTTTTTTTTAATTGCGTCATTTGTTTCTTAGTGTGCAGAAATATTCAAAATCATATAGTATTGAGTAAGAACGTTTCATGGATAAGTTACTTTTTCACTCAATAATTAGTTACTCAATAATGAGTACTCATTGTGAGTACATACTCAATAATGGATATTCAGTTAATTTATAAATACATTCTGAAAATTGTATACTTCCACTTTTTTATGCATGCTAAATTTTTTTTAAAAATCCAACAAAAGAAGTACACTTTAAAAAACTTCGGATCGAATTACGATAAAAAAAATACCGGGAACCTCCGTAAAAGACTTTTTATCACGAAAGCCATTTTTATTGTAAAATTTTATACCGTACATTTAAAGTTATTTAGCTATTTTATAATTATTATTCGTAAAAACTATGATATATCAGATTTTGCTCTGTAAAGGTTGATTTTACAGTAAAAAGTACCGCTACTCTCGGTGCCGGTACTTTTTACCCTGATTTAATTTGGTATTGTATAAGCGTAGGAAACAAAAAAAATTAAATCCATTTATTGCTTCACTACTTTTTCTTAAAAATAAAATTTCGAAAAGAATTTTTTTTCTAGAACAAAAAAGGAGGTTATTTAGAGTTTTAGCCATCAAAACGAAGTGTGGAATGAAATAAAATGAAGATATAAAACTGTTTGATTCTGCAAAAAGATTTCAGCTTACGATGTTTCTTTTAAAAGGTAAAAAAAAAAATGTCCGAATGGAATAAACGGAATGGAATTTTTTTTTTCTCAGAATATTTTTTTTAAAAACGCCACTATTTACAGATGCTAATGTCTCGAAACAAAGCTATATTTTCCTTCTGTTTAAAATCAAAATTACTCCATTCTGTTATTTTATTTTGTTTTGTATTTTTATCAAGTAGACAAAAGATTTCATTGTGTTCTTCCGTTTCTTATAAAAAAACAAACAAACATTCACATTTCGTTCACCTGCAATTTAATGCTTAGAAACAAATGGTCAAATTGTAAAATACTGTTTTAGTTTTTTTTATTCTAACGTGATTTATGAAGGAATGTACATGAAATATTTATTTCAAAATAAAACTTTTTTTTAATGGAAAGTACGTGTGATAGGGAAGAGCAAGAATTCAGAACATAACATCTAACTTAAATGAAAATTAATGTTTCATGTTTGAGACATTTTGTTTACTTTTCTTTTTTTAATGAATCCTATTACAACAACAATATTTTAGTACATTGCATGTTTATATATTTCATTTTTCACTCTTGAAAAAAAAATGGAGAACATCTTTTATAACAATTTTCTTTTTCGGAAATTACGAAAAGAAAAAGAAAATATAATTATTTTTGTTTCTCAACTTCTAATGAATTATGTGAATTAATTTAATTTTAAAATGTAACAATTCCTCCTATACATCGGATCAAACTTTTCAAATAAAATTAATATTTTTATACTTGTACTGTAAATTGTAAATTACATAAATTTACTTAAAAACTTAACATACTTACAACTTAAGGTGCAAGAATTCAGTATTTTCTTACGAACTAAGATTTTTGTCACCTTCCGTAAATAAAAAATCAAATGGAACAATTGATAGATTAAAGATAAAGGAAATTCAGAATGAAAAGGAATGTTATTCCCTTTAGAATGGCATCTGGGATGATTTTATGGTAGTTAATTTACCTCATTTTAAACTTCCAGCTTTTGACCTGGATTCTTCCTAAAGAATTCAGAAACGCGCCATCTTGCGTGAAGGATGGATAATTCTGGAGCTTTAGATGAATAATATCAAGGAACTGAAGTGGAAGGATATACTTGATGATATAAAAATTTAATTTATTCAAACAATTTTGAATATGGTAATAAAAGTTGGGCTGTTTCTAGCCCTCAAAAATAGGTACCCATTCTCACCAGACGTGAATGAGGGAAATGAAAGTGGTTTGAAGTAGAAAGAATAAAGTTGCCAACGAAAAATGAGAAATAAAGGTGAAAAAAAAAACCCAGAAAAACTCCGGCAGCTGAGAATGAAACTGAAAATAAAAAGAAATAAAAGTAAAAAAAAAAAAAAAAAAGGTAAAAGAAGGAGTAGGAAAACCGAAGCGGTCTTTGAGTCAAAGAACATCACCACGCACAATGAAAACTTGGTTAGGAACTCATGTCATTACATGGAAATCGTCATTCATAGGAATGAAACAAGATTCCAATAAATCAAGATGAGCAGTTCTGACAGGAAGGGAAAGAAATTTAGCATTATCAAAATTCTTGATAACAAGCGTACCTATAGTGTTCCTTTCGTAAAATTTTTTAAGAGTGTTTAATTTGTGAAGTGCGATGCAGCTAATTTCGCATTGTCAAAGTATATGGTAAATGACCCAGTTATTTTCATCACTGATAGAGTCTGTAACTGACTTAAATTTAGTTTTCAAACAGTCTTAAAAAGGACTTCGAAACAATACGGGAAACAATATTAGCAATTTTGTAGTCAATTAAATTGTTAATATTCTGATAGCAGTTGTCAGAAAAACGGTGTAGTAAGAATTTAACAGTAAGAATTAGTAGAAGAGGCTCGTTTAGATCAAGTGAGTTCAGCCGATTCTAAATCAGCTAAATGGATTAAATTAGCAGTTAACGGTAAGCTGGAAGAAGAATTTAACTTCGGAGTTCAATGAAGAAGATTCAGAAAAAAGGTTAAGTGCGTAAAAATTAAAAGCATTAAATGCAGAAATTTCCCGCCAATTAGGGTGATAAGAATTAACATGAAAGAACGTCAAAACGTTTACGAGAAATTGAGGTTGAAAGATATGCAGTATGTTCAGTAACAAGAATATTTAAAGTAGGTAAATTAAAATTAATTTTTGCGTCTAAAGTAAATTGAATGTCGGGTTCAACCGAGTTAACAACTAGTTAAAGTAACTCTTGAAAATTAGTTGACCGAGTTAAAGTAACTCTTGAAAATTAATATCACTGTCTACTGTGACAAACGTATCGTCAACATAACTTTTCTCCCATGAGAATTTGAACAGTTTAAAAACTTTTTCTTCGAATAATGTATGAATATGTTAAAAAGAATGGGAAAAAAGGGATTGCTCATGGCTAAATCTTCAATTGGCTTATAGATTTTACCACTATATTGAAACGCAGTCTGCTGTGTAGAAGTATATACATTTGTGACATCAATCATTATATATATATATATATATATATATATATATATATATATATATATATATATATATATATATATATATATATATATATATATATACATATATATATATATATATATATATATACATATATATATATATATATATATATATATATATATATATATATATATATATATATATATATATATATATATATATATATATATATATATATATATATATCTTCGTAATCTCAATCATTGGAAATAGATGTCGAAACCTTCGTAATCTTAATCATCGGAGGTAGAAGTGTATACCTTCGTAACTTTATCAGAAGTTTATGCATATACCTTAGCAATCTCAATCATTGGAAGTAGATATCTATACCTTTGTAATATTTATCATTGGGAGTTAATGCATACACCTTTGTAACTTAATCATTGGAAGTAAATGTAAATACTTTCGTAACCCCAATCATTGCAAGTATATGTATACCATCGTAACCTCCACATTGGAAGCAGATGTATATAGTTACATATACTTTAGTCATCAGGGTTACAAGAACGTCTAAAAAACAGATAAGTAAATTTAACTTCCGAGTCTAAAGTAAGTAGAATGTTGGGATCAATCGAGTTGACAGAAGAAGGTAACACTTTAAAATCTGCACCACTGTCAACTAAGACAAACGTCAAAAAATTTTATCCACCATCAAAATTTGAACAATTTAAAGTTTTTTTCTTCTAAATAATTCATGAAAATATTAGAAAGAATGAGAGGATTGCTCATGGCTATAACCACGACTTGTGTGCAATTAGGATTTATTATTGAACTGGAAAGCAGTTAGCTGAGCATAGGAATTAACAAGGGAATTACATCTTTGATTTTAATAAAGAAGTAGTTTCCTTATTAGTAAATTATTATTTTAATAACTGAAATATCTACTTTAAAATTTTGTATGATTTCCACAGATATAAAAGAGATTTGCTTATAAATTTAAAAAAACACATGTTTGAAACTTATTTTATTCGGCGTAATTCCTTAATTTATTGCATTTTCCTAGATACAGTAAAATATGTAAACTTTAATTCGGGCATTTCTTTTTTTTATTAAATTTCAATTCTCTTTGATTTATTCATGAACAAATTTATTTATATAAATATTTTTTATTTTTATGATTTCCTTAATATTCTTTATGTTATACTCTAGAGTATGTAGCTAGTAATATTCTTTAAAAATATAAACTGTAACCTTAATATTTTTACTGTTATAAAAAAACAGTTATGCAAAAACTTTGAATTGTATTCGAATTCAGTTTTATTTTTGTAAGAACTTTTATCGTCTTTCTAATCCGCACTAATAATATAATTTTGATCTATTTCACGAAACATTTACTTATTTTGAAAAGATCTGATATACTTTACGATTTTTAGTTCTATTTCTTATGTAGATCTCAATGTAAATTTGTAAAAAAAAGAAATGAAAAGAAAGGCATCTAGTAATCGACGTAAAGTGTTCTTTTTAGAGCTATTTTCTTAGGGTTAATTAGATAAATTTATTTCATTAGAACTGGCGTGAATCAAATAAAAATTTCTTGCAATCAAAAAGTAAACAATATTAAAACATATAAATCTATAATAATGAGCATCATAAATTTATAACTTATAACACTCATAATGTGAACATTATAAAACTCATAATCTTAAACTGTTGAATTTATTTTAAACTGTTTTTAATAAATTTCAAACTAATTTTGATATTTAAGAGTAAAAACGATTAATACTACAGAGGTCCACCCGCATAAAAATGTCTAGCAACTTACCAAAAAATTATATCTAAAGAAATATAATAATTAGGTAGAGTATCAATTAAAAAAAGAAATATAATCATAATTTTCCTTATAAGATATGTCTAGATTATTAAATAATTGCTGAAAAATAAGTACTAGTGTAGAAAATAATTTCAATAAAGATAAATTCCGGTAACCAAAACTGCATGGCAAAAATAGTATTGCATGGCGAAAATTAAAAATAGAAAAATAGAATTTGAACTGACGGTTTTGATCCACTTATGATTAGGGTAAAAAGCAAAGAATAACCGTTTTGTCAAAACACGGTTTTAAATCCTTAAATATACAGAAAAAGTTTGTAAAAGAAAGAACATTTTTTTTTGCAGTGTAATACAATAGTTGTTTTTAATCTTCATGTAACACACAAAATTCTTTTTCTCACGGCTTTATCATTTATTTCAAAGTGGAAATACTATCTGCAGAATAAACTATATAAGCCAGAATTATTTGATTTCTTACTACAACAACAGGGTATATTAAAAATATCATTTACACATTACATTTCCATGCTTCGGTTTTCATAGGTATCTGAGGCTCTTGACTTCAAAAAGTGCTTTTTCTTCCATCGATATGGAAGGCATAACAATGAAATCTAATGTCGTAAAAATTGTTGCCTCTTGGAGTTTATCATCCAAAAAAGAAAAGAAAAAAGAATATTGCTAGCGATTTAGTTTTCGATAGCTCTAGGAACTTTTGAAAAAAAGAAAGAATGGAGGGGAATAAAATATTCGCAAAGCGTAAAGGAGTATAAAAATATAAATAAATGTGTGGAATGCCTTCCTATCAAAAATAAGTTGTCGCCATATAAATGCCAAGCGTAGAAACTTTTACTAGATATCGCTTCTCAACACAAGCGGTATGGTATGTTTTATAGCAAATAAAATATTGCTGTGAAAGAAAAACCTGTTTGTTCTGACCAAACATTCTGATCTTAAATAACAGTACAGGGACTAAAACTCATCACGTTTCTAAGTTTTTGTTATTTCTTCGAATTTTTGCAACCTCGGATTTGAAAAATTTAGTGAATAAAAGCATCAATTTTACTTTGAGAAATATCTTCAGTAAGCATATATTTTTTTTAAGCAAACTCATATTACTTATAAAAAACATTAAAAAGTGATAATCTGTTGTTGGAATATCTTTAAATTTGGAATGCCTTCTTTTCAAAATCAATGTGTTGTTATAAATATGTCAAGCTTAGAAAGTTTTTCAAGTTGTATATCATTTACAAGAAGCTTTTTGATTTGGTAATCTATCATTATAGATGTTTTACTAATTTCAAACCAAGATTAGAAATTTTATAAAATGCGGTATTAATTTCATTGAAATATGCTAAAATTACTTTCGTTAAGACACAAAAAAAGCTCGGTGCATGAAAAATAATATTTTATTTACGAAAACAAATGTTGCATATATGCACCATGCATCAAACCAATGGACAAACCAATTAGCTGAACACTAGTTTTTTTCTAATGGAATTCATTTAATTTTTATTTTATGTTACGAACTTGCAGCTTTTTTTCCTTCTTAAAAAGATATAACTAATCTCAAAAGAAATAATTATACAATTTTAATTAGTTGTTGAACTAGAGTAGTTTAAAACTTTTGCAAGCGAAAGTGTTTACTTTAAGTGAATTACTAATATTTTAAAGATGTCTACAGAACTCTAGAAAAAAACAAAAAAAAAAAACAAAAAAAAAAAATTAGTGAAATAAATGCGTCACACAATTCCATACCATTTCAGTAATAACATATTCATTGGAAGGGTGCGTTTACGGACCTTCGCCGAAAATGGGTTAAATATAAAACATATTTTCTCTAAATAAACATTATAATAGAGATCCCCGTGATTAAAATCCGTGAAAAATCATAAAATTTTAAGTTAAAATAATGGAAGAAGAAAATACTGTGATAATGAATGAAAAGAATAAAATGTATCATAAGACATTAAGTTAAATAAATCCAACAATCAAACGAAAAGGAGTTCAAAAGAAAGTGTTTTGGATATAGCCAGAAGCCCATTTTAAATTTGTGAATTCGATAAAGATAGAAACACATTTTATTTTTATTTGCAAATTGCCATAGCTATTTTACAGTTTTTACATTACGTTAATTTTTTGCGTTTTTTAAAACCTCAATTAAGATAAAATAAAATGGTCATTATCATTAAAGCAAGCATTTAATTCATTTCCAAGCAAATAATAAGATACGGCAACTAAACTCGATTGTAATTTTTGTTTTACATAAACTTTAATATAAACATTTACATTTTAATATAAACTTTTAATTATTTGCTATGACCACAATTACCTTATTATTAAATATTTTAATAATAAGTTCATTTTGAAAATTTTTAATTATATAGATCAATATTTAATGCTTATTTTAAACATCTTTTCGCCAAAAACAAAAACAGTCTGATGATTTATATATTTACCTTTATTTACATAACTTACTATATACTAGACGCAATCTGCGTCTTATTTAGTATCCTTTCTGAATGATGGACTTCAGGCATGAATTATATTATAATCATGGTTATCATCTCCTTCAGAGGAAAAAAGTATAGTCAAAACTCTTAGAATATGGCAAAATTTACCGTGTTTTCAACTTTTTCGGAACAACAGAAAGCTTTGTAATCTTTTCCAAAGTGCTTTAGTAATGTCTTTTGGTAAAATTAATAATTAAATTTGGTTGAATTACCATGCTGTTTAGTGGTAAATGAGGAAAAATTTGGTAATTTTATTATGGTATTGTAAAAGATAGCATAAAAACCCATTCATAGGGTAAAATGTACTTTTAATTTTCATAATTTTGACGTAATATGAGCTAAATGTGTCGTAATATGAGCTAAAAGTTTGAAAACCTTGATTTTCAGTAATCCGTTAAGGAAAACTTACTTTATGATTGGTTCAAATACAGTATATTTGGGTTTTTATTACCGACGACGACGACGATCTGGGTTTGGTGAGGTGCCTGCCCGCGTCAGCGGGCACTTGACCTCTTCATCTGATAGATATTGCCCTAGGGCGACTGGTGTAGTTGGCATTGAATAGGATAAAGGAAGGATACAAGGCAGTGGGCGGCTCGTGGTTTCTGCGTGGGCAGCTCAAGTCATGGATAATGAATTTAAATCGGATAATGGTTTTTATTACCAAAATTATGGTTTTCTTTACTAGAAATATAATTACTATATAGTCTGGTAATTTTACCAGAATTTTCTTCTCCTTGCATAAATATTAATTTCGATGTTTTCTTCATAATTATTAATTTCGATGTATCTCGATGTTTCTATGATGTTTTATTATTTATTTCGATTGTTTTCGATTTTTAATTGCAGTTATTTATTTTTGTAACTCAATTAAGCTGTTTTCCTGATGGCCGTCTTGAAAATTAGTTTCTATTATAAAGTATTTTACTTTATACTAAACATATTTTAAAATATTTTTTTTATTATAAGTGTTAATATTTCCACGCATCGTCAGTATGTTTATATTAAACATATTGTGCAATAAAATATACCTTAATTTGTCTGAAATGTAATGCTTTTTTGTTTTTCTTTTCAGATTTCATCCACAAATTAACTGTGTCAATCCCTTGTAAAACAGTCCCTAACTACTGAATACATGGAACACGTTAGTGCAAGTTAAAAAGAATGCATTGTGAATATTGAAAAACCCTTAATTTTTCTAAGTGCTAACACGGCATTGAAAATGTACTTAAGATGCATCAAATTGCGTGCTTCAACTTGAATGTTTAAATATTCAATAAAATATGATTTAAATAAAACGCACAAAAATAGTTCAAGCTATGTTTTTTTTAACAAAATAATAAAAACCAAAATGCTCATTAAAAGCATTGTTTAAAAAGCGTTAAGCTTTTGCTTTAACTTAAAGTTATTTCAAAATGCATATTGAAAATGAATAAATTTGAAATGCATTTTGTATGAAGATGGATTATTTCACTCAGAAAAAAATTTAATGAATGAATATTCTGTCTGTTATAGACATTAAAGACAGTTTTGTAAAAATTATGAAAGAGAAACTCCATACATTTGTAATACGTTCAAAATATAAATGTTCAAAAAGTTGCTGTTTCGAAGTCTTAAATACATGTTCAACAGAATTATTTTGCATTTAAAAATTTAAAATCGATTACAATACGCATTTTCCGTCCATATCAGGTTATATTGAGTTATTTTATCATGCTTTCCTTTATTGAGTGACTTTTTATTTAGTTTTTATAAAAAACTTTTAGACAATTATTGCTCAAATTTAGCAAAATTTAAAACTTCAATATATTTTTTAAAAAAAGCATATTTTTTCAGTTTGTTTTTTCTGGAATTCAATTTTGTTGTACTATAAAATACATGTATATGTATACTTATAGAAATTGCTCAAACAGTGTTTGCTAAACATTTCATAATATGACTGTACAAAATTGTTACGTATTTAAAAGCTGAAATATGTATATTAAATACTGCAGCTATGAGTAATAACATAAAAACTGCTTAAATGAGTCATTCTTTTATACTCTGAAATAAAAGGAAATCTATTATGAAGTGGAATTTGACTTGATTTTATAAAAATTTGTAAGCATTTTATCAAAATTAACGTGATATTGTACCTCTATATTCAAAGTGGAAAAACTTAGAAATGGAAAATTTTTTCGGAGCAAATATTTATGCATTCGCACCCTATGACAACATGACTTGTATCTATATTATTACTTAAAGCTACAGTTAAGAAACTATTTTGTTGAAAATATGTATGTGCTTATGTTGTGAATGTAAAACAAGTTTTTATTATTATTGATCAAATTCGTTGAGTTTATTTTCTAGAAAATTATGTTGTTGCAATGAGTTTTATATGGGATACTCAAAGTTAAATATATATCACGGCAAAAACCGTTTCAACACTATATTCAAAATCAAGGAAGTATTTTAAGAATAAAAGTCTGTCATAACTTGATTTATTTTTGGAAAAGATTTGAATCTAATGCTTACAAAAGATACATGAGCACCAACGTGGATAAATAATATCACGTGACACAATACCTTGGCAAGTATCCTCGTGCTATATATTTTAACATAATAGAGCAATATATGTTGAATGTGATCTACTAAAGTCTAAACTAGGATATACGTAGAACATGAGTGTAATTCCTATGTCATTCCTAATTAAATTAAAGAAATAATGTGTCAGATCGTTGCCGCCATCATCAATATAAGGATGGCAAAACAATTGCTTTACTTTCAGCGATGCAAAACTTCTTTACCAGAAATTTCTAAAACTTTTGCCATAAAAATGATGTGTCTATCATTGTTCAGGTAGTCAACAAACTTATGACTTCACATTTTATAAGTGACCTTGCAATGATATAGGCAAGCAGTGAGCAGTTAGGTGGACGTTAAAATTACTAAGTGGTGCCGCATGAGTTGCGGTGCCGAAATTTCCAAGAGGCGTGGCGAGCAGGCCAGCTTCAGCGGAGGCATAAGAGCTGCAATCAACCGCCGTCTCTCCCGTCCTGCGGTGTACGATAGTCCTGAAACAAGTAAAAGCAGTGAACTTCAACTTGCAGACTGCCAAAGGGTAAGTGAACTTCACACTTTTTACTACAGTAAAACTTGTGTAAGTTGACCACTTGTGGTGCATTGTTTTAGTGGTCAACTCAGACAAGTGGTCAACTTATAGAGGGGACGGGTCATTGTTTACTTTTTCATTTTATATATCATGTTGCTACATATGATTTTTTTTTTACTTGACTTAAAAATTTTATTTAGCAAATAACCAAATGGATATCTTAAGAAATGTGTTTAAACCTGAATGAACTTCAATTTCTTACATATACATAATTCTATTATTTAACTAACTTTTTTAAAAAATTATTTCCTTAGTTATGCATGTGAAGTGTATAATAAAAAATAATTTCTTAAAATATCAGAACACGAAGATATGTAATTTGAAAACTTTAACAATAAAAAAATTATTTGAAGACTTTAAAATTTATTCTGTTATTACTACACTTACTATTTGCTCACTATTGCAACTGGAAGAGCAACTTTTCAACTAACCCACCTGTTTTCAATGAATGAATGAATGAAAGAAATGGTCAAAAGCTGCCCCCCTACAGTTTCCCCAGATGGTCAACTCACAAAAGGGTTTAGATTAGCTTTTTACACTATTTCACTAATCAAGTGAAATTTTAACATACATTGCGAAATGACAGAACATTGTCTGAATTTTTTTTTCTCGTTAAATTATGAGGGTTTTAGAATAGAATTTCATAATACTCCTAGACAAAATTGACTTATTTCGAATGGCAGCACCCATTTTTTTCGTCTCAAAATGTTCTCTATGCACAGTGTGCTATGCACGACGCACAAAAACAACTCTGCGCACGGCCAGCTTGCTATTATTTGGTCGCGTGCAGAGCTGCTTTTTTTTTGTTTCACGCCTAAGGAGTCCATTTTTGTGATATGCGCGCCATTCCAACGCTTTTTAGGATTCTTGCATGCGATGAGCAGTTTGCCAGATGCCCCATGCGCGATTCGGAGTGTAGAGGAATATGTAAAATTTTGCGACGAAAGAAATGGTTGTTGCCATTCGAAAATGTCGAGTTCCTGAACCTAATAACTATAACCATTCACTACCATTCTCAGAATCTTTAGGTCATAGCATTAAATAACTTGATCTCATATCTCATCTCGATCAGTTGATTGGACTGGTGACTAGAAGTATATAACTAAGACAAGTTTGTTTTATGACCACCCAGTACATTCCTATAATTTAGAAACCAAATTTAGATTTTATTCCTTCCACTTTTCTATAAAAAAAATCCATTAAAATCATTTCCGTAGTATAGCCACCTTTGAACTCAAATAAAATTTTATAAAACGACTCTCTTTATACCATGGCCAAAATCATTTACTCAATATTCGCCCTTACAAAAATGTATGGTGTTTTTGAGGTTTATTTGAGTTTAGTTTGAGGTTTATTTGAAGTTGACTTCAAATACAGCCCTACAATATTAACCTCTCAAGGTATATACTCAAGGTGTATCTTTATTGAGGTACTTTGATAATGATTATGGTAAAACTAACAGTAAAATTGGTTTTATAATAAGTGGTAAAATTTATTAAATGTGATAAAATTTGGTACTTTTCTCATGGCATCTTAGAGCGTGGAAAAAAACCCATTTATTCCGTAAAATTTACTCTTCAGTTTTGTATTTTTTACTAAGTAAGCTGTAAATAAGAACCTATAATTTTGAACAGAAATATTGCTAAATAAACGAGAAAATTACCAAATCAATGGTTTAATTTCGGTTTCTTTAACCAGAATTATGGTATTTTTTTATTTTTATTATTAAATGTGTTTTAATAAGAACTATATTTTTAAAAAATCAGTATTTATCGTAACCGTTACCATGTGAACGAAAAAATTTTCAAAGGAAAGGTTGAAATATATACATTTCGGTTTTTATTACAAAAATTATGTTTTTTTTTTTATAAAAAAATACAAAATTTTAAATCCGTCATTGAAAAGCCGATCCAATTTTGGGCTTACGAATACCAATGTTCAACTCCGTAGCCTTGCAATTTTTTAATTAATTCAGAAGACAAGGAAACTCCTTGATCAGTACCCTTAGAGGTATGATTTGTTATGGGAACATGGAGGACTTTGTGAATCGACAGATTTTACGTCATCATTTACTATACACGGGCAGCCTTCGGCCGGACGGGATCGAATCCACAACCTCTTGGACATGAGCCCTGCGCCCTACCAACCAGGCTATCCCGGTCCTACAGTACAGTATTGTAATTTTACCAGAATTTCTTTCGAACTGTCGTAAGTGAATATTATAAAAACAAATCATAATAATAAGAGTCATAATATTGGCCGCAAAAGCACAGTGGTTAGATAATAGGTCCTGAGGTCGTTTATTGAGAAGTATCATGGGATACGGATAGGGAGAAAATTTCCTTCCCTTTCAGATCTATGTCTAAATTGTGGAATTCGCCTCATAAATGTGTTCTGCTGTCATCAATTCGTGGTTTTCTGAGCCAAGACGTATTTCGACCCTTGTAGTGCTCTCTTTTCAAACGAACCCATTTTTAGCTTAACACGCAAGGCCAATGGCTGGTAGGCTTGGCTTGCCTAAATGTTATTAGAAAAAATAACAACAAAATAAATCTTGAAATTTAAAAAAAAGATGATTAAAATGAACAATCTATTAAAATCACGTACTTTGTCATATATTTTGCAAAAAATTAAATAAAAATTATATTCAAGTTTCCAAGTTTACAATCAAGTTTAGTTTGTTATGAAACCAAATGATTACCCATCCGTAACCAAAGTAAATTTCCTACAAGTATTAAATTATATTTATTAACTAAAAAAGTGTACACCAAGAATCTAACTTATTTGAAAATAAAATTCTCACTTATTTATAATATATTTTTAAAAGAGGTGCTTCAATGAGAAATCTTTTCAAACTTTACCCTTCATAATAATCTTCAGATAATTCTCCAGTACTTATGTTAAAAGGAAAAAAAAATCGGTATTAAACGAACTTAAAATTTAAGAGGTCGTGAAAATTGAGTTATTTTGTCTTTTGTCTCGTCAAATACGGAAACAAGGCAATTATTTTCCTTTTTTTTAACTTTTAGAAAAGCTTCAATCACAAAAACGAGTTCATTAAAAAGGATAAAAGAAAATGAAGTAAGAAAAAATACAAATTGAAGGATCTGTAATAAGCCGATTTGAAAAGGCATAATGCTCTAAATAATTTTAAATGGATTTTCGGTTCCTTATTTGAAAGAATAAAAGAAATAATTGAAGTTTTCCAATTTTCGTTCAATTACATTTTACAGTAGACTGTAAAAGTTTCTTTAAAGTTAAGAATTTCTGCTTGACTAATTTAAAATTGAAAGCTTGAAGAATGGAATTTCCAGAAATATATTAGAAATTTGAACTTTAATTAAAGGTCTCTAGATATATTGATTTTTTTTTTCTATTTTTCGCAACAAAGTAGAATTACTTGGATATTAAAAATTTTTTCATTATTGTTAAAGTGCTGAAAAATATGTATTTAGAATATTAATAATTTTAAATAGAATAATTTTAAATAAAACCAATGTATAATAAAAAAAATATCTAAATAATTTATCACGTCGACAACCAACTGGAAAACTTTTTTTTACATTAAATTTCTCTTAAAAATTTTCACGCAGTTCCGTAAAAACACGCATGAATCGACAAATTAAATAAATAAGGTTTAGTGGTAAAAAAGCTAATTTTTAATGCGCATTTTAATTCCTACATTTGAATATTTATGTTCATCGTTTATAATAATATAGGATATTTTGCCATGAATAAATATGTTATTTTAACAGTCACTTTTGCTTTGCCATTTTTTTAAAATTAACTACAAGGAGGAAAAGTAAACTGGTAAAATTACTGTTCTGAGTTCCGTTCATATGGTAGCGTTTTACCAGAACTTTTTGTTTTCAAAATTATAGTTTCTGTTATCACACATTTAGTAAAAATTGCAAAACTGGGAAGTGAATTGAAAAAAAGGATTTTATACCATGCTCTAAAATATCCCGAAAAAACTATCAAATTTTACCACATTCACGAAATTTTATCATAGAGTATAAAACAGTATTTAATTCTGAACTTTACCAAATCTATTACCCAGCTCTTGCCGGCCAGGTGGCCGAGCGGTTAGCGCGCCTGGCTGCGAAGCCAATGGATGCTGGTTCGAATCCCGCTCTGGGCATGGATGTTTCTCTCTTTATGTGTTGTCCTCTGTTGTGTGTGATGTGTGAATGTGGCCCACCCTATGAACGGGTTTGTGGCGTGGGTAATGTTGCTCACCTGCCTGACTTTGGATCACAGGTGCCCACTGGGTAACGTAAAATGAGTAACTGTTACGGCATCTTCTAAGGCGAAGAATAAAGTTCAGTGCCTGCCATTTTAAAAATAAAATTACCCAGATTTTTAGTGTTCTCACAGACCCAGTTTAACAATACTTAATTTCTTTGTACACCATTCTAAAAATTTTTTTTTTTAAACTTAAAATCTATGCTTGAGCTTTTTATTTTTAATAATTCAAGTTTAGGCAGGTATGCCTTTTTTTAAAAAGTGAGTAAAGTCTCAATTAAACTTGACGATCATAACTTTAATTTTGGAAGCAAGCTTTGAAAATACAACACAAAGATTTAATCACTATTATATAAAACAATAATTTAAGCTGGTCATTTTAGCGAAACATAAATATTTTAAGCGCGAATTAAAATGCTAAGTTTCTTAATTAATATAACAATAAGAATTAATTTTAATTAACTGCATCGAGAAAAAAAAATATAAATTACTGTTATGCATGGCAATGACATTTCTGATTAAAAAAAAATTTACGTTCATAAAACCAAAACATACGATATATATTTATTTCCCCTACAAGTGGTAACAGTTTACCGGAAATTCCAGTTTGAGATATTATAGTTTTCACCACGCATTAAATAAAAAATACAAATCTTAAAAGTCAATTTAACAAATAAATGGTTTTTATATCATGCTGTAAGGTATGATGATAAAATTACCACATATGCAAAAAATTATCACACATAAAAAACCATATTTTATGTTTAAATTTGGCGAAATCGTTACCAAATCTTAGGTAAAAATTACTGAGCTCTTTGTTCTTATAGAGAAAGAAACATTGCAAATTTTACCTTATCCTGGTAGTTTCCGCCATACTTTTTATATACAATGCATACACTGCGATACATTTTTACATAGAATACATACACTGCGATACATTTTTACATAGATTGCATACACCGCGATACATTTTTACACACATTACGATATGAATCTTAAACAATTGTCTCTACGGTAGTAGAGAGTGGATGCAATGTTTCGGGGCTACTTTTATCGTGTCAAAGTTAAGCTATTTGGATTAATTTCTCAGCCATTATTTATTAGGATATATAATTAAACTAGGTTAATTTTGGGAAGTATTTTATTTAATTACAAATTTTTTCATAGGTTCAGTTTCTTTCATTAAATATGACATCTGTACAGTTTTGCATACATTGCGATCTGAATCTTAAACAATTGTCTCTTAGTTTTGGTTTCTTTCATTAAATTTAATTTCTGCTCAGGGGAATATTTTTAAAAATTTGATGTATTACAACATTTTATTTTATTGAAAAATTTATATTATTTAAAATTCAATTTTATTTTTCTAGTTTTGAAATATGTCTTTTCGATATTCTTTGAATAATTCTAACTTGAGCTGATACTTTATTATTTATTTATAAATTCACTTTATTAAAATAAAACCAAACTCTATTTATGAATTAAAACGACATTTTTCTCTACTAAGTTATTAAAATGTCTATAGTTGCATACGTGGGAACTTGTTTTTGCTCACATGATAGTTATTAGTTACGAATGTTGTAATTAATATAAATACGCTAATTAATATAGACCTACACTTCGATGCACGATTCGTCGTTCCCTCATGTCCCGTATGTATCGTATTGCTTAAACGGCCCATCACAAATGCAGTTCTTATAAATACCCAAAATCATAAAATATCCATGTAGATTTTTTGTTAGTTAATTATTCCAGCATTTATCGTTTAGAAATTTTACCATTATTAGTTGAAAACGATAACTTTTGAGGCTATTGATGAAGAATATGAGGAAGTTTAAGTTTGGGGTAAATACGTCAACTATTACGTTTAATGTTTATGTATCAGTTTACCAAAATGTTTACACTTTTTTTTATAACCGACGTTGAACAATCTAATCCGATTCTGAGTTTATGGCTTTTCAAAGTTCAAATTCATAGTATTCGTAGTCTTGAACCCAGTTCAAAAGACAAGAAAACTCTTGGATTAAGCATTGAAGCAAACTCACTCTTTATGGAGAACTTTTTGGTGTAACTTACGCGCATTTCCATTAAATGAAGAGGAGAACACTGAAAATCTTTATGATTTGCCCGACGGTAATGGGATTCTAACCCATGACCTGTCTACCACTGAGTATATTTTAAGTCAGCACTGTGATCTTCGTGAGCTGAGAACATAATTCTTATTAATCAGCCACCTCTGGGATTCGAAATCGGGTTATCCTATTGGGAGTGAGCGCTCTATTCTCTGAAGCACCGAGGCCCAAGACCAACCAATTTTTTGGTCTTTATGTTTCATATAATCGTAGCCAAGAAATAAACCAATTTATTTTGTCTCCGTCGTTGCACAGCCAACCCAATTTAGAGTTTACGACTGCTAATGTTCAACCCCGTAGACTTGTAATTTTAAACCCAATCCTTTGAATGCCTGAAATTTGCCTTTTTGGAGGACATTTTGATGGAACTTACGAGCATTTGCGTTACATGATGTGGAAAACCACGAAAACCTCTCACAGTTAGCCTGATGACAAGGGGACTCTGATCTGCCATTTGTCTACCACTGATGATATTTTACGTCAGCTGGTGGCATTACCTCCTAGAACTGGAAGCCACCACACGCCAGGAGTGACTCATACTAGGTAGTCCATTCGACCACTTCCTCCTAGAAACCGGGATACGACTCGCCGGTCGCAAAGCTTAAAAGTTAATTTTAATCATTAGTTTATAGTTAAATTTTTTCATTTCAACACACTTAAGCTTTGATTATATTTATTTTTTAAATGCCGTTAGCGGTTCTTCAAACAAAATTCTGCAAACGCTGTCAAATTGAACTTTTGTTTGTTATAACTGCTCTAACACACGATTCATCCAGACTGAACTTTGAATGGTTCTTTGAATGGTTCTTTGAACGTCTGTTCCAACTTAAATTAATGCAGGAAAATATATAGAAATATAAAAGAAAAAGTAAAAATAAAGTTTTTACTTGTTAATCATGTAGAAATAAAAGTGATCATAGAAACTTAAAAAGTTTCTATAATGATTGATTACTTATATTCAATATAAAAACAATACCTATTTCAAACATTATACATTTATTTAAGCTATTTTAAATTAAACTTAAAATTTTTTGATAACCAAGTTAAGTACATATGTATATAATGTATATATATATATATATATATTAATATAATGTTTAGATTGTTAAAAAAAGACAAATACTATTATAGGAAAATTTTTATTTTATAAACAAAAATAAATAATTTTTATGCATAAAAATGAGGATTGGCAAACCATATATACAAGTAAAAGTACGATATTTTTATGTATAACACAAATGTTTCACACACAATTTTGAAAGCCAATAACATTTTTGTAAAATTTTAAACATGAAGATTAACAAAGAATTTTTCTAAGATAAAAAAGTGCTCATTGAAGTACAAACAATCAAGAAAAATACTGCCATATTTTAAAACTTAGATTAAATGTAAAAAATGCACAATATTCGAAAGAATTATTTATCTTTCAATAATTATTAACGCGTGACAAATGAAATCTATTAAATAAAGATTTAATATTTTTTTTTACATATAAAGCCTTGATTATTCAAACAAAAATATTTATTCCTTTTCTTTCAAGTAATTTCTATTTAAAAATAGTTTCTCCATATTTGTGGAAAACTTTTGTTTTTACTTTTATTAATAATAGTAGAACTCAAAATATGAAATACATAATAATACAGTAGCGATTTTTACAAAATCAAAAATCAATATTATAGCAATCATAGGTCTTAAAAATATCACTTTTCTTATTCTCAAAATTTTCTTTAAAATATTGGCTTTTAAATACCTAAAAACCATTAAAATTACTCACTGAAAATTAACTATTATAGAAAAAATTTTATAAAAAAAATTTCAAATATCTCGTGGCTTGATAGTATAAATATATCATTTTAGCACATATATATAATTTCATTATTTTATAACTCTAACAGTAATAAACAAATAGGACACTTTAAGGTAGGTTTAAATCTTAGATAATGTAAATTTGATACACATTAGGGTATAATTAGGTTAGATTAAAAGCAAAAAAATGCACAATATTCCAAAGAAGTAATTATCTTTCAATAATTATTAAAGCGTGGCAGAGGAAATTTATTAAATAAAGATTTAATACATTTTTAATAAAGCCTTGATTATTCAAACAAATATTTGAATCAAACAAATGTAATTTGATGCTTGCAAGTACGCGTTTTATGTATGCATGTACGCATTTCCATTGGCAGCAGTCTGTCTATTCAATTAACCGTAAGGCTTAAGGTAACGAACTTTTTTTTACCTTTACGGTATTGAAACCATTTACATCTAGCATGGTTTAAAAACTGTAAAAAAGAAATTTAATTTTATATTTTAAACTAGGAGGCTTCGCCCCCTGCTCGCTAGCGCTCGCCAACCCCCGGAACTGCTTTCGCAATTCATTTCGGATTGCTTCGCAATCCAATGCTCGCTTTGCTCGCTCATTGGATACGTTCTTAACGTCTAGCTTTTGTATACTTTTTTGAATACTGAAGTTCCGAAAACTTTTCACTGTAGAAAATTCTAAGCCTGTACATTTCAATATTAATTTGAAATTACAAACAGTTCACATATTTTTCTTAATCACATTATTCTAAATTTCAGTTGTTGAGAAAAGCAGTTGTTGTAAGTTTTGTTTTAAAGTCTTTCCCACCAGAGTGTTAAAGCCATGCGTTGTAAAACAATATGAAATAGTAGTCTGAATAGTAGAGAGAGAGAGAGAGAGAGAGAATTTCTTTAAAAACACAATTGTTTATTTGGGCATTTGGCGATACAACACTAATAGAATTGAAGTATTTGTTACATCAAGCGCTCAGGTATCTTAATTTTGATCTAGTTGCGCTTCTATTTCATTTTGATTTATGTTGCTAAGTTAACTTTCAAAAAATTCTATGGTTGGCAACAGCATTTTTATTTTTTAAGTTGTTTATTTTTATCTAATATATATAATTCCCTTACGTGGCTCCCAAATTTTGGCTGTATTTCTTTTCCTACGGTGGTGACGTTTGCTTTGTTTTGTTTACGTTTTGAAAACACCAAAGCATTCTGCCTTTTAATGATGTGCTTCTGATCTAATATATATAATTATCTTACGTGGCTCCCAAATTTTGGCTGAAGTACTTTGTACAACTAAATAAGATTCTTTTCACAACACTTAAATACTTACTTCATTTTCTTCATTTATAGAGAAAACAATCGGCAAAGAATTCTGTTAGGTTAAAAAACATTTCGCTAAAAAAAGAACGAATTCTAAAAGAAATAAAAATAAACAACTTAAAAAAATAAAAATGCTGTTGCCAGCCATAGAATTTTTTGAAAGTTAACTTAGCAACATAAATCAAAATGACTTAGAAGCGCAACTAGATCAAAATTAAGATACCTGAGCGCTTGACGTAACAAATTCTTCAATTCTATAAGTGTTGTAGCACCAAATGCCCAAATTAACAATTGTGTTTTTAAATAAATTCTCTCTCTCTCTCTACTATCCAGACTACTATTTCATATTGTTTTACAACACATGGCTTTAACTCTCTGGTGTGTAAGTCTTTAAAACAAAACTTACAACAGTTACTTTTCTCAACGACTGAAATTTAGAATAGTGTGACTAAGAAAAATATGTGAACTGTTTGCAATTTCAAATTGATATTGAAATGTACAGGTTTAGAATTTTCTACAGTGAAAGTTTTCGGAACTTCAGTATTCAAAAAAGTATACAAAAGCTAGACGTTAAGAACGTATCCAATGAGCGAGCAAAGCGAGCATTGGATTGCGAAGCAATCCGAAATGAACTGCAAAAGCAGTTCCGGGGGTTGGCGAGCGCCAGCGAGCAGGGGGCGAAGCCTCCTAGTTTCTTTTAGAAATCGTTCTTTTTTTAGCAAAATGTTTTTTTAACCTAGCAGAATTCTTTGCCGACTGTTTTCTCTATAAATGAAGAAAATAAAGTAAATATTTAAGTGTTGTGAAAAGAATCTTATTTAGTTGTACAAAGTACTTCAGCCAAAATTTGGGAGCCACGTAAGAGAATTATATATATTAAATCAGAAACACATCATTAAAAGGCAGAATGCTTTGGTATTTTCAAAACGTAAACAAAACAAAGCAAACGTCGCCACAGGCGGAAAAGAAATACAGCTAAAATTTGGGAGCCACGTAAGAGAATTATATATATTAGATCGTTCAGCAGCTTTATGGTGCAGTTATATCTATGCGTGAATGAGAGTATTGTATTTTTATAGCCCAGGGTCACAAATTAGGGATTGTTGAAAACTGGAAACTGTTCATGTGGTGAAAGGAATGAAAGAAATATTGTGGTGTCAGCACTGGGAATCTATCCCCCGTTCAGGAAATTGCCAAATTAGTCGTTTCGGCTACAATACCCATCTGCAAGGAATTAAGGGACTTCATTAGGTGGGCCTAGTTGTTGAGATAACAATTCTGGTTGATTAACCATATTAGATGGAAGAAGTTTATATACGGTTTTTCTCGCAGTTAGCAATTTGAATATTATCTTATTTATGGTTATTTGACTGTTTTTTTTTAATATGGTAAAATGTCAATTAAATAAATTGTTATTACCATAACAATTATTTAACCATTTTTTCCGAGGAATATTAACAGAGTAAATAAGGAGGATGCTTTATTTACCATTAAAAAAAAATTTTAAGTCGTACAATTTCTTAAATCTGAAAATCAATAATGGCAAAATTTTATAATTTATTTCGTTATGCTGTTATTAAAGAATATCGAAATGTAAATCAATTATGTATTTACAGGGTTTAACAACGTTGAATTATCTTTCAAATTAAGCAATAATATTATTAATAAAGTTGCTTTAGTTTATTAAACAATAATGATTTCAAAACTCTAAATTTAAAAATGAGTCCTAAACTAAAGAACTCTTAAAATCTATTTATCATCCATACCATCTTGTAATATTGATTTTATGAAAATCAAATAATAATCAAACAAAAATGCATTTTTAGTGTATCGACATCTATTGTTCATAAAGTCGTTGTTAACTTCTAAATTTAATGTTCAAGCATAATTAATAAAGTTTATTTTTATGAATCAATAAAGTTTACTAATAAGATCTGTTATTTTCCATTTAACAAATAAATTTTAAAATTAAAAGCTGTAGGTAAAACTAAATAACTTAAAAAATACTTAAAACTGAAGAATTCAAATTTTTAATACGAAATTCTTTAAACTGTATTAGACGCATTGTTTCCGTGTACCATTAAATAAACAAGCAAAACACTAAATCAATATTTACAGCTAAAATAAAAATATATAGAATCAGTTAACTATACTAACTATTAAAATCACTTGCTTGAAACATAGTTAAAAAAGATGAATAACTAACTCAAAATTTCTAATCTAAATTTAAAAAATTTATTTTTTATTTTTTTATTATCTGTTTTATCTTTCAGATGGTATTTTTAAATTTGTGATGTAATTTATCTTTTTTAAGAGCTGTAAAACTTTAAAGCGCGCTACTTTTTGAGTCAAAAAGACTAGCTCCACCTCTCCCCGTATTCGTCATTACAGCGCATGCGTTAAGCTCAGATAAGCTTTCATTTGAAGAGCAGCGGTTAAATGTCAAGAGTTCATAAGGAGTAAGCCACTTGCACAATTTCAAAGTTGACTTTTAAAAAAAAATTTAAAAAATAAAAACAACAACATATTTTATGGAACTTATATAATAGAAAATGCGAAATAAGTTTTAATGAAATTATTTGGGTGAATGTTTAAGTTTTAACTCCAATTTTATTAAATAATATTTTTTGCTAACACGGGATAAAAAAGAAGACAATGTTTGTTTTAAAAAAAAAATTAATATATTGTTTCTTTTGCAGATATATTCACATTCACCAATATTAGTAAGATGATCAAAAGTGTTTTTATTTTAAAAATAATAGAATATATAAGAACTTATAAAATAATATTTTCTTTATGCTACTAAAATATAATTTTAATTATTGCAAAGCTTAAACGATTTCGGCGTCAAACTTCTACACAAGATTCTATTAAGAAAAAAAAAATGAGTGATTTTTATTTTCAAGTAACATATAACATTAAAATATTTACTTATAAATTTGCTAATAAATTATCTTTTGATTCGTAAATTCCAAAACCTTATTTAATTTTAACAAAGTTGCTTAATAAATTAAAGAAATAAATCGAATAAATTTAATGGTTTTCTACTTCATGAATATTCACTTAAGAATCTCACCATAAGACTTTTACATACATGCGGATGGGCGAGGGAGATATTGATATTTAGCTCTTTTTCTTATAAGAATTTTACAAAATTTCAAATTTATTTCAAGCATATTTTTTTTTCGAATTTTAGGTTGTAAAATGCAATTTAAAATAAAATACTTTTAATAGTAGTCGTACACAAGAGAGCGGATACATATAAATTTAAATATAGAGATATTATAATAATGCTAATGGATCCTGTAAAACTTTTAGTAAAATCAAGTTTTTCCGCCAATAGTTTCTCAGTTCGTCTAAAATATGTAATAAAAACCCACTAATTTCACTAATTTTAAGGTAAAGTTGAAAAATATTAAAATGAATAAGCGTTGATGGTGATCTTTCTTATTTAAAATTTTTTTTTTTTTTTTTTTTTTTTTTTTTTTTTTTTTTGAAATTCAACGGTTTTCAAGTGTTTTTATTTCCTGCTTTCTTTTTATTATTTTTTTTGCAACTAAACTTATAGTTTTTGCACTTGACCTAGATGATTTGTTTGTCCGATTAAAGTGAACCGTGAAACGTGGTGAAGTAGTGTGAGCTATGCCGTCTGGTATAGAAGTGAGATAGTTGCGAGTTCGAGTGTCCTTAATCACCAATATGAAGAGCCGTGATGGCTCAAGGAATAGAGCTTTCGCCTTCCAATGAGGTGAAACGGATTCGAATCAAAGCGATAAATCTTCAGTGGTCATGAGATAGAGGTCCCCTTGCCGTCAGGCTAACCGTGGGTGGTTTTCGTTTCCATGTAACTCAAATACCGGTTATGACTATCAAATGGTCCTCCACGAAGGCAAATTTCTCCCAATATTTGATCCAGAAGTTCCCTTGTCTTCTGGACAGGATTCAAAATAATAGGCTACGGAGTTGAACATTAATAGTCGTAAACTCAAAATTGGGTTCAACGACTGTTATTAAATAAAATATAAAAAGGATGAGGGCTAGTGGCTCAGGAGATAGAGCATTCATCTCTCAAATTAGGTGACCCAGGTTCGAATCCCAGCGGTGGCGGTTGTAATGAATTCTGCTTGCAACTTGCAATGACCACAATGTTGGCATAAATTATCTTCAGTGTTATACAGATCACGGGTTTAAATCCTCTTACCGTTGGGCTAAGCTATGGTTTTTCGTGGTTTCCCACTTCATGTAGTGTGAATGTGGGTTTGTTCCGAGGATGAATTCGAGAAGGAACTCAAAATTGTTTCGGCTATTTCATGCCTGTTATAAAATAAAATATCTCTATAACTTTGATCTTCTAAAGCACACCGAGATATTATTTGGTAATAAGTTGCTTTCTACAAAGACTTTCCTCCATGTTAGTCCTAGTTCCAAGGAATTTTTTTTTTCAAAAGAACAATTCCAGAGTTACTATGTTTCTAACATGAATGTCAACAACCTTAAAATTTTTAAAAAAACAATCGAGTAGTTACAATATTGATTTTTTTCCTTAAAATCATGATACCGCATCTAAATCCACAATTCAAAAGAATAGATCGATGAAAACTGTCTAGACTTGAAAAAAGAGACTTTATCACAACTCTTCCCCCTCAAGAAAAAAGAACCTTATATTTTTTGCAAATAGGTAAAACTGAAAATGTAACAAAATATTTAATTTCGTTTCAGGCATTTTCATGTCTAGGTGGATGCGCAGCCTATTCGTTCTTCTCAACAACCCCCATAAACGTTTCCCATAAATTTTATTTTTTTAAAAGCTGATAAAAAAAAAGAAGATAATTTTGTTCTTGTTTTGTTTTTGTTTGTTTCAAAAAATACATTATTACTATAATTTTATGCAAGCATATTTTGCTAATAAGTTCACAGAACAAATATGTGGTCAAAATACCAAAATATGGAAACATTTACCGTGTTTCTTGTTCTAAAGCTCTAAGCTCAGCAATTTTAACCAAAGCAATTTCGTATTGATTTATATAAAAAATGGTTTTATAAAATTTGATACAATTTGTTAAATGCTGTAAAATTTGGTATTCTTATCAAAATACTTTAGAATGGCATAAAAACTATTGTTTAAGGTAAATTTTACTTTTCAGTCTTTATTTTTTACTAATAGTGTAGTAATAAGATTTATAATTTTAGAAACCAGAATTTCCATTACTTTTTTCCGTACTTTTACAAGAATTTCTTTTCTTCGTGTAAATTGTATTGAAATGAATGACTGTCTTGATTTGAAAAATTATCAACAATAATTGGAAGAAAAAAAATTCAAACTTATTAAATCAGAATGTGACGCAGTCAATTTATTTTTATTTGTTAAGGATAGATATCGATGTCTTTACATCATCATGACATTTCAAACTGGAATTGGTTTCTTGAGTTAATTATTTTTATTTTTGAAAACTTCATTATAAATGTAAAGATATATATCTGGCAACGCATAATATTTCTCTTTCTCTCTCTCTTTCTTTCTTTATCTTTCTCTCTCTCTTTCCCTTCTTCTCTCTTTTTTTTCCTAATTCCGACATCCAGTCAACTTGTAATAATTAAAAAACAAAAATGTTTCGGGAAAAAGATAAATTCCTTACAACAATAGATAAATAATACTTATATAAAGTATGAAAATAAAAAAAAGTGAAAACGATTTTTTTACACTTAAAACAAACTTTTTTCAACACTTAATACAATATTTTTTCAACACTTAATACAATATTTTTTCAACACTTGATACAATATTTTTTCAACACATAATACAATATTTTTTCCACACTTAATACAATATTTTTTCAAACAAATTGAAATTGAAAATGGATTAATAAATAAAGTTGGACCTTTCAATACGTCAATTTACAACTCTGTTTTTATATTTCTTCAGACGCATAGTGGCTCACTTTGTATATTTTACTATACGTTTAATAACTTATAATTCTCGAAAAAACTATGGATCAATAATTTTGTTCTTTCATAGTACTTCTTCTACAATTTCTACACACAATTGTTATTTCAAGTTTCATCATTTTGCGAAGCAAACCAAAATGTAACAAAGTTGAACTCCAATAACAACATCATTTGCGTCATTCCTTGCAATTTTTAATATGGAGAGTTTTTTTTCCATTAAAGTAGATACTTGTAGTTTCTCGGTGGTACTTTATTGTCTTGTTGGCTATGTGTTTTTCCCAACGCCCTAACTACATGAAAAATATACTTTTAGATGGAGTAAATAATTCTGGAAAAATTACCGTACTGTACATTAATGACTTTTTTAATTAAACAAAATATAATTTAACAAAAGTAAAATGTACGATATTTAAACAATTTAATTTGTACTATTTCCGTTCATATAGTTTGCCAGAATATTACTAGAATTACCACATAATTTATAAAACTAAGTTTATTTTTTAATTTTGCCAATATCATTATCAATACATTTTGCTGAAAATTACCGAGTATTTTGGTATTCTCTTCGAGCCAAAAACATGGAAAATTTTATCATATTTAGTTTTTACCATACTTTTTTTTCTCAAGGAACTATATCGAATAAAACTCTATTTTTAAAAACAAAACACACTTAATGTTGATAGAAATATAAAATAAAGAATTTAAAGTAAATAAAATACAAAACATCCAGATTAAATTACCATTTATTTTTTACTATTTCCGTTTTACCGGAAAATCACCAGAATTACCAGACAAATTATTAAACTAAGTTTTTTTTTTAATACTGCCAATATCATTATCAATGCATTTCGTTGAAAGTTACAGAGTATTTTGGTATTCTCTTCGAGCCAAAAACACGGAAAATTGTATCATATTTAGTTTTTACCATACTTTTTTTCTCAGGTAACTATATCGAATAAAACTCTATTTTTAAAAACAAAACACGCTAAATGTTAATAGAAATATGAAATAAAAAATTTCAAGTGAATAAAATACGAAACATCCGGATTAAGTTATCAGATATTCTAATTAAAAAATTAACAGATTTTTATGGAACTAACTGACATAATGATGATTTTTTAACATACTTTATCTATGATTATTATTTAGTGTTATTTATTCTTTGAACTTTAGTAAACGTTGCATTTAATAAACCTACGTTTTGAAGAAGATTTCGATTTTTTAATCGATCAAATCATGAGAAGTAATTAAAATTGTTAGAAAACAGTGTTGAGAAGTACGAGTTAAAAAGACAGTCGGAAAGGTTTGCTCTACACTTTAAAAAAATTGTGATCATATAAAAAACCGACACTTTTAGACTTCATCATCCGCAAAATCCATTTAACCGTAAAATTCATTTTCACCGTAAAATATTACACCTTAAATTTTGCAGTAATATTTATTAAATTAAAACTATTCGGGCCGACCAGGCGGCCGAGTTGTTAGCGTGCCTGACTGCGGAGTCGATGGTTGCGGGTTCGAATCCCTCTCAGGGCATGGATGTTTCGTTCTCCCTCAATTCTATGTCCTTTCTTCTTCGTGATTGTGTGTGAATGTAACCGCCCAATAAACGGGTTTGTGGTTGTGTGACGTGGGCGACGCTGCTCCACCGCCGTGGCTTAGCCATGGGGGTCCATTGGGTAACGAGAAGAGAGCAGCAATTCTGGCATTTATGTGGCCAATGGGGAACTTACCCCAAGTGCCCGCCATTAAAAAATAAAAAATAAAAAGAATTATTCGCTATTTTCGTTGCGATTTCTTATTAGATTTATATCTCGAAACATGTGCGCCAAAAATGAATTTTACGGTTAAAAGTGCTAGTACTTTTTACCGTTTTTTGATCCGATATTTTTTACAGAGTACTTTGACACTGGTAGTTATGGTCTTACAGGTTAAAAAAATAAACAAGTTTTTGATGTTATAAGAATCAGTTAAGAAAATATATTCACAGATGGGCTATTGCTAAAGACTGAGGATACGATATCAACCACAAAATTGAAGGGTGGAAAGTGTAAAAATTAGTGCAAATGATGTTTGCAAATTTCGGTTTGTTGAACTGGTTTTTCACGACAGCGCAAATAAGATATCTAAAGGATTTGACGCGTATTGAGCGTTGTTGTTCAAAATCAAACTTTACGGGAAACAATCAATTTTATTTTATTTTATAACCGTCGTTGAACAGCCGACCCAATTTCATGGGTTTACGACTACTAATGTTCAACTCCGTAGCTTTGTAATTTTGAACCAATCCAGAAGACAAGGAAACTCCTGGATCAGTACCCCCAGAGGTATTGATCTGTTATGGGAACATGGAGGACTTTGAGACTCGACAGATTTAACGTGCATCAGTCACCATTTACTACACGGGGAGTCTTCGGTCGGCGAGGATCGAACCCACGACCTCTTGGACATGGGCCCAGCGCCCTACCGACCAGGCTATCCCGGCCCCGGAAACAATCAATTTTCGAACTTGCAATTTTTGATATGTCTTCCTGGCTTGATTTAGATGATTTTACGCGTGGTCATACTATCGGCAAGATTGAAGAAGGCCGAGAAGTAACAGATGTTGCCGAAGATTTCGACGTCAACCACAGAGCCGTTCCAAAACTTTGGAAATCATTTCAAACAATTGGAATGTGTCGCAGACGTCATGGGGGAGTTCGTGTTTCATGTACGAAGCCTGCAGAAGATAGATACACAGTCTCACACTCACAAACAGGTGTTACACATATCCATTAAAGAAGCAAAACTCAGAAAAATTGTGAAACATTTTTATTAATAAAGGTTTTTTTATTAAATTAAAAAGTTAAATTCATAAATTCTAAATGAGATTTTATTTAAAATTAAAAATTAGTTAAAAATTTAGGAAAATAGTTTTCTGTATCTTATACAATGTGAAATATTGAAATTTAGTTTTCTTATCATGGTTTAGCTGAATTTCAATATTTTGTACAAATGTATATTTTTAATTTATTTCTTTATCTATTATCATATATGCACTGTAATTTTTATTGAAATACTTTTAAATTATATGGTACAGAAATAAGTAATATAAGTTATATCTAAAATTTACTCACTAACAATATACAACATTTTTCAAGAATTTGGTGAAGTTTTTATCGTATAAAAATTTGAGTCGAGTTCTCAAGAAAATGATAATAAAAAAGTAAAATAGTTGATAATAGTTAATAATGATAATAGTTGATAAGTAAAATAGTTGAGTTGAAATAGTTGATTTGAAATAGTTAAATTGTAGGCTTTTTTTTTTTTTTTTTTTTGTTTGTTAATATAGCATTTTGCAATTTTTTAGTTAATCTACGGGAATATAGTTTGATCAAAACAAATTCTAATAAAATTAGTTTTTATAATCTATTTCTTTTACGTGTAGTGAAATTTAATAAACTAAAGAAATTATTTTTAATTGTTAAGTTGCTCTGTTGGGAACCAAAGATTGTAAGCTTACTAAATTAATTGTAAGCTTTTACACTGCTATAAGGCACGTAATGGCAAAATTGAAATTAATCATTAAAATAGACAAAAACAAGTAATTTACGAGGCATATTATGAAAAAGTAGCACATATTTATTATTAAAATCTTTTTCTCTGTTGGTTAATCTGATATTGAAGTTAATTCATCATCTTGCAATGAAAGAGAGAATTGAATTGCAATTTTGTATAAATTGCAAAAAAACTAAGACAAATTATGTAAAATCAAATAATTTTATTACAAAATAATCTGATACTAATAGTTTTTTTTATATTCTTGGTGGGTTTCAGTGACTGATAATACTTTTTTAAAAATTTTATATAGTTTTTTTTTAAAGTTTTTTTTCATTATTCATTTGTGAATGTTAATCTTCATTATTCTTTTTAAAGTATGATGTTTTTATACCTATTATTTTGTAGTGCATTAATGCAATTCTAAATTTGGTTTCGAAGTATGAAGAAATTAGTAATATTAAACTGAAATTTATTTTTATTATTCACGAAAAAGATTCAAAAAAGGTTATAATCGTATTTAAATACAATTTGACTACATTTTGTTACTCCTATCAGATGTTTTTAAAGATGTAAAAAATAAATATGTATGAGCTCACAATAGTTTAAATCTTGATATTTTAGATTATAGAAGAACTGAACACGTCAGTGGCTAGCTTCCGTGATCTTTTGATTCATGTGGGAAAAGGACACGATAGTCCTGAAGTGAGAGATAAAATGAAGAATGTTCGAAAAAGGTGTGTAGAACGTTGCTCTGCGGCTAACAGAGTACTAATGCCGCAAATAAAGAGGTAAGTAGAATTTATTCCAATTAAAATCTTACAGTAATACAAATCAATAAATGAACTTGTGTTAATCCCAACACTGTCAAAAATGAATATTCAGATGTCATGAGATTTTCTTCGTTTTTGGCGAAACCCTTTCCTGGTATGTGCCCCGAGCGAATTTTTCGACAAAGTGACGAAATATCTGTTGTCATTTCTTTAAGAAAAATAGTTTTGTCAAAATTGAGAAAATATTTCATCATTATTAATTAAAAAAAAAAAAAATTGTTTTGCTTAAACGCATCTAACTTTTCTAATTATTGTGGGCACTAGGCAGGTGGATTAATGTTGTCCTAATGACGCAAGAAGGACGAATATAACGGAGAGATACATTCAAGTCTGAAGTGGGATACTGAAGTGGGACCTTAGTACGAAGCCAATTTCTGGACCCCCATATAGGCCAGTCGGCTTAATTCGTCACTTTATTTTGTATCATCTAGTCTTAATTGGAGTTTCGTCGTTCTAGTTAACAATTTCCCACAATGCACTACTATGAGTCTTCGAGTTGAGGAAAAATTTTCGCCAGATATTTGAGAGTTCGCGACTCTTGATTCACGTGATTTCGAGACAAAATTATTCTCAAAATTGACAAAATGTAGCCCGAAAATCGCTGTATCGTCAAAAATGAAAGTTTTTTTTTCTTCTAAGAGTGAAGCCATTTACTCTTATTTTTATCTATTATGAAAGTTAAAGTTACACTTGCTTAAATGCTTTATTTAATGACAATATTTTTTGCCTTAATATTGATTATAAATTAATATTCATACATATCTTAGATGACAGTAAAGATAAATTTATTTCGATGTATGTTTTAATAATACATATATATATATACAGTATGTTTTAATAATACATATTAAAACTGTTCGTTCTTAACGTATTATTGAGAAACTAATCATTTTAACAACAGCAAAATGCCAGCTTTTTGCTGTCTGTACAGAAACTTTGTTTTAGAAGCTTTCAGATGTCTCATAAATATTCATAAAATTATAATTTGAGTGCTTCCTGATTAACGTCATATTTTTAGTATATTTTATACATATACATTTTAGCAATAAAACTGTCATCACGAACGTTTAAAACGAGTTTAGGATATATTTTTTTATTTGTTAGAAAGATACATTTAAGAAAATAAAATGAAATGTTTCAAAAATGATTTCTGAAAAACGGAATTTTTTTTACTCTTTAATAATTAAATAAAAATATTTATTATAAAAATATTTTTTTTTATGCAATTAATTATGAATATTTTTGCACCCTTTTTTTAACTGAAATATATTAGCGTAATTCATTCTACAAACGAAGAGCGTTAAAGGCTATAAAAGGTTAATTTAAAGTTTTCCTTCTTAATCGGACACTAAATATTTGCGTTTAAAGATACTACATTTAAAAGATAAAATAGAGAAATTTAATAATCAAAATTATTTTGTTATGAATAATAAAATAAAAAAGTCCAACATAATTCTGCATTTTAGAAGTATTTTTCTAAAAAATATAAACGAAAATAAAATTTTTAATTAAAACTGGAAATTGTTTTTCATCAAACGTGATTTTTTCCAAGTGTGTTCTTTTTCGCCAATCTGGCAACTTATAATTTCTTACAATCTTAGTTTTATGTATTCAAAATTTTATCATGCAGCATATCTTTTACCTGTAAATATATGACTACATAACTTAGGAGGCAGATAATGTGTCGCGTAATTTAACAGATGTATTTCTATGTTTCGCTGAGAGTTTAAAACTCATTTATCAAAACTGATTAAATAATTTTAACGAGTTTCATAACGTAAAGAATCCCAAATTTCATTCATTATTCAACATTTAATGATATAGGACAAAACTTATTCCAGTCACGAGTTCCAAGTCAACATAAACACAGCGGAACTAGAAAGAATCTACTAAAATTCATTATATAAGATTACCAAGGAAGTATTTGGTCCTTGCACTAGTGTAATTTAAAATGCATTGTAATATAACTATTTTCAGCAGCGAAATATGCGCCTACGAGTTATTAGTTATTATTTGAATCTCGCATAGAAATATTTAATGCATATTCATTTTGTTATTCAATTCGTATCATAGGTAAATTAAGTATTTATTTCAAACAGACTCTCTCCGAGAAATTTTGTAAGGTTTTGCTTTAATTAGAATATTTTCATAAACTAACTGCACTGTAAAAAACCGTATAATATTAATATATGCAATTTTTATAGTAATAGTTATTTAATTAATGCTATTCTGTGTTTCTAGGATATTTAAAACTGTTCAATTTACTGTACATCGGATATTTTGTTCCGTAACATGCTCCGGTAAAAAAAGGATTTTACGGTAAAAAGTGTTGCCACTTTTTACCGTCATTTGATCTGAGATTTTTTACAATGTAGATACAGTATCATTTCGAATTAATGCTACAGCTCGATATCAACTCCTGATAGCCAAAAAATACCATATTCTCGAAAATAAATATTAACGGCACTAATATTTTTATAATTATTTTTGGCTAGAGAAATAATGTCGGCACTTGAAATCGGCATGATGTCGGCATGTTTTGAAAGCCGTAAAAAATCGCCAAATTATTATTGACGCAAGTAATGCTTAATTAATTGTGATATTAAATAATTTTAGGAGTTGCCGTTGTAAGAACTGTGGTGATGAGAACCTATGATACCAAGGTGCATAAAATCGTACCACAATATCACCACCCTGAACATTCTTGACACCTAATATAAAGGCTTTTTTTACTATATGTTGTATATTCCTGTGCGGCTTCATAATACTAGATTTATCATAATCTGAGTAAGAAGTTCACTAAAATGAAGATTAACCATTCTGTAATTTAAAATGCAATATTCAGAACTTTTCATAATTTTTCCATGGCTTAGTTAATAATTTCAATTCTATTAAATAAGTTCTTGTTGCGTTTCCATTATTTAAGTTTGTAGAGTCAAGCCGTAAAACCTCAAGTTTAAATCAAGGAAACCCCTTGGTTTCATAAACCTTTTAAAATACGAATTCGCTGACGTCATCACCATACATTATAATTAAAAATCCATATTATTAAACATTATTGAATTAATGATAAAAGCAAAAATAAAAAATTTCACTTTAATACATAACTAATGTATTTATTTGACTTGCTTCGATGATCCGTTGTGAGATCCTTTGTTATTGTCCATTATGACCTTATTGTAATTTTCAGTTCTTGAAACTCCTTACTTTTCATAATTTATAATGGTAGTTATAAATAGCTTGCTTTTTAACTATGTAATGTGTCATAAACATATTTACTAATAGATGGCAGCACAAATTACTTTTCTCAGCTGTTTTAAAATCCTTTGATGTCAAGATTCTAACTCGCAGCAGTAATAAAAATTTTCATTTTTCTTTATTTTTTTATTTTTATCAAGTAGTAAAATTTCATTGGCCTACAGCGATTTACTATTTTAGTTAAAACCAAAACCTGCAAGATAATTTAAAAAGGAAATAATTAAATTATAAAAATAGTAAAATTTTTGTTTTAAAATCAATTGTCTGTTTTTGGAGTACACTTTAGTTTATTAGAAATAACTATTAAACTTGCACATAACTACATTTTAAAAAAGTTGTTCAAAAAGATTAAGAATTACGCTTAAATATTAAGTATTTTATTTTTATCTATTTTAACATTATAATAATATAATGTACGATTTTAATAAATCCGTGAATTTCTTTTTCCAATTACTACAAATTCTTCAAAGCGATTTATGTTAAAGTTATAGTAAATAATTTGCAATATTATTCAAACTTATATCAATTTAAAAAAATTTCGTTTGTTTTCTTTTCTCTTTTTTTAATGAAAAAAATATGTAAAAGTATCAGGATCGTTCGATTTTTCTAACGAACATTAAACATAATCATTAAATATTGAAATTTTTTTTACTCAAAATCAATATTTTTTTTAAATATCAAACATAAAAAAAAATATAAAAAAACTTTTTCTAATTGCATCACTCAAAAAAAAAAAAAAAAAAAAAAAAAAAAAAAAAAAAAAACATTCTTACTTATTTGAAGAAAAGAAAACTTTCCAATGTGAAAAGAACATTAGAAAAAATTAATTCATTATCAGAATACAGGAAGTATATTTTTTTTGTAATTTCTATGATTGAATTAAAGTTCTGCTTCTGAAAATATAAATTACAGTTTTGTAACAATCACTTTTCGTGAATGAAAATAAGTTAAAATTCTTGTTGTAATAGTTTTTAATAGTAGTAGTATTGTTAAGTGTAAATTTATATATTTTTTGCTTGTCTAGAAAAGTAAAATATCAATAACAAAATGTTTCTTAACTTACACGAAAAAACAGTTAACACAAAAGCAAAAGAAAAAAATCTTGTAATAAACAAGAAACAGAAGGGAAGCTAAAATTATATTTATTTACAGCTTATTTATTATTATTTCACGATAAACTTTTCAAGTTGGGGAAGAGGAATTAAACAAAATATTTTAAAATTATAGAACCCTGTAAACAGAAATAAAAATACATTAAGAGAAAGAACAATACTAATAACAGCAACAATATAATTTTAACTGTACAATTTTTGCCTTATCTTTAAAAATTATACCAAACTTTACTTGTTTCGAATATTTTCTCGTTTTTATAACCCTTTCCTTTTTAAATCTTGCATTTCAAAACCTTGATTGTCTAAATTCAAATGCACTACCAGTTTAATCAATAAATATGTTTTTAAGTAAGTACAAACCAGAAGAAATATTAGAAACATTGTTTTGCATACACTAAAAATCCTACAAAAGAAACCTTATTATTAACGGTAAAAGGGTGCAGGAAAATAAAACATGAGGTTTAATAAAATAAAAAAAATCATTATGGTTTTACGCTAAAACAGCTACAGGTTTTATTTATATTATCTGATGCAAACAAATAATATTTTTATTTATTTTTAATATCTCCCTTCAACTCTAAATTCAGAACAGATAAGTGTTTAAAATTTTCCGCTCCCTGAAATTTGTGTGACTGTTTTTCCAACAGTTCTTGGTTTAAGAAATCCTGATCCAAATGAAATTACTTTCTGGTGAGACGATCAATACATTTTCCATTTTCTCTCCTTAAGCGAAACGATAGCTGCGATCCTTTTTCACACCTTGATTTCTGAAACGATACTAAACCTCGATTTACATAAAACTAGAGGAATCCTATTTCAGTTCTTACTTTTCTTCGACATTTTGAACGATTCCAATTTATTCCGCCGAAAAGAGAAAATTGCTTATTTCACGAAACTACAAAACATTGTTCTCTTAAACCATTTAAAAAAGAAGATATATGAACTTTTTATTCCAGGATGTTTTCGAACGCGTTTTTATTAAATAAACTAAAAAAACCAGAATTTTTTTTTCGGAGCGCTTAAAAGCATGCTCAAATTATAAATCATTTTAAAAATGAGGATTTTCTTAGAAGAAATGGGTGTTTTCGTTTTTTCGGTTCCCAAACGTTTTCTTCCTCTAAACAAAATCGATTTGGACATTCACCTAATGTTGTCTAACACATCTTCCATCAGAGATTTACACATACCATCTCCTGGACAAATATTTGAAATACAAAGAGAAGAATATAAAGGACGAGAAATCCTTAAGTGTTGAGACACTTAAGAAATGCCGGAGAAAATTTATTATGTAAAGCCCAAGAAACAATTCCGATAAAAAGATTTGAGCACCAGGAAAGAAAGAAAAAAAAAGATAGATGTTTGGTTTAAGAAAATATATTTGAGAAAAGACTTCGGCGAATAAGTTTTTAAAATATTTTTCACAAAAAAGTTTAATTGTCCCCTAAACTAAAATTGCATTGATTTTTAAATGGAAGAAAGCAAAATGGTGTTTTGTAATAGTTACACCACTTGCAGTCTCTTTTGTTTCATATTTTATTCGTAAAAATATGATCTATTTTTTTTTGTTTGTAGGTAAGACTAAAATATAAGAGGATTTACTAATACAATCGAATCACGTTATCACGAAATTTGCGGAACAATCATAAATATTCCATGTTAACCAGATTAACCTACACATCATAAAAACACTTCACTATATACTATTAATATATATTATATACTACATGAGTCGTGGTGGTTCAGCGGATAGAGAGTTTGCCTTCCAATTAATTGAACCAAGTTCGAATCCCAGCGATGGCTGGTCGATACGAATTCTGCACCCGGCTCACACCAACCACTGTGCTGGCGTAAAATATTCTCAGTGGTAGACAGATCATGTGTTAGAGTCCTCTTGCCGTCAAGCTAACCGTGTAGCAAATCGTGGTTTCCCTCTCCATGTAACGCAAATGCGAGTTGGTTCCATCAAAAAGTCTTCCACGAAAGCAAATTTCTCTCAATACTTGATCTAGAAAGGTCTTCTGCATTCGATTCAAAATTGCAAACCTTGAACAATAGCTGTCGCAAACCCAAAAACATGAATCGGCTGTTCAACGATGGTTATAATATAATTATAATATTATGTACTACATTAATAAATGTAAAAAATTACTGTAATGTACCAAACAAATTTAAATAAGCTGAAAATTTTTAATTACTTTATTTAACTATTTTATTCATTTACTCATCTGTTACTTCTGACATATGCGGGAAATAGAAATGACATTCCTCAAAATGAATATTTTACCCTTTATTCACGTGCTTTTTATCTGCGCTATGTCCAATTTTATATCATGTTAAGCGATAATCAGCTTGAAAACTTCATCTTAAACACGTAAAATACAATTATAATTTATTTCTAACTGACGGGAACTGAACATGAGTATTATGTATAGTGATATTTCACGTGGAGCAACTTCGCGTTAATGAGATTCGACTGTATCTTGTTAAGATGTCTCGGAATGTTGCATGAATTGAAAGTGCTGCAATTATTTTTTTTAAAAAAAGTAGAAAATCAGTAATATTTCACGTTAAGCAATTTCGCGTTAATATTATTCAACTGTATCTTAAAATGTCTCAGAATGTCGCATGAATTGAAAGTGCTGTAACTATTTTTTTTAAAAAAAGTAGAAATTCAGTAATATTTCACGTTAAGCAATTTCGCGTTAATATTATTCAACTGTATCTTAAAATGTCTGGGAATGTCGCATGAATTGAAAGTGCGGTAATTATTTTTTTTAAAAAAAGTAGAAAATCAGTAATATTTCACGTTAAGCAATTACGCGTTAATATTATTCAACTGTATCTTAAAATGTCTCGGAATGTCGCATGAATTGAAAGTGCTGTAACTATTTTTTTTTTTTTTTTAAGTAGAAATCAGTAATATTTCACGTTAAGCAATTTCGCGTTAATATTATTCAACTGTATCTTAAAATGTCTGGGAATGTCGCATGAATTGAAAGTGCGGTAATTATTTTTTTTAAAAAAAGTAGAAAATCAGTAAAATTTCACGTTAAGCAATTTCGCGTTAATATTATTCAACTGTATCTTAAAATGTCTCGGAATGTCGCATGAATTGAAAGTGCTGTAACTATTTTTTTTTTTTTTTTAAGTAGAAATCAGTAATATTTCACGTTAAGCAATTTCGCGTTAATATTATTCAACTGTATCTTAAAATGTCTGGGAATGTCGCATGAATTGAAAGTGCGGTAATTATTTTTTTTAAAAAAAGTAGAAAATCAGTAATATTTCACGTTAAGCAATTTCGCGTTAATATTATTCAACTGTATCTTAAAATGTCTCGGAATGTCGCATGAATTGAAAGTGCTGTAACTATTTTTTTTTTTTTTTTAAGTAGAAATCAGTAATATTTCACGTTAAGCAATTTCGCGTTAATATTATTCAACTGTATCTTAAAATGTCTGGGAATGTCGCATGAATTGAAAGTGCGGTAATTATTTTTTTTAAAAAAAGTAGAAAAATCAGTAATATTTCACGTTAAGCAATTTCGCGTTAATATTATTCAACTGTATCTTAAAATGTCTCGGAATGTCGCATGAATTGAAAGTGCTGTAACTATTTTTTTTTTTTTTTTAAGTAGAAATCAGTAATATTTCACGTTAAGCAATTTCGCGTTAATATTATTCAACTGTATCTTAAAATGTCTGGGAATGTCGCATGAATTGAAAGTGCGGTAATTATTTTTTTTAAAAAAAGTAGAAAATCAGTAATATTTCACGTTAAGCAATTTCGCGTTAATATTATTCAACTGTATCTTAAAATGTCTCGGAATGTCGCATGAATTGAAAGTGCTGTAACTATTTTTTTTTTTTTTTTTAAGTAGAAATCAGTAATATTTCACGTTAAGCAATTTCGCGTTAATATTATTCAACTGTATCTTAAAATGTCTGGGAATGTCGCATGAATTGAAAGTGCGGTAATTATTTTTTTAAAAAAAAGTAGAAAATCAGTAATATTTCACGTTAAGCAATTTCGCGTTAATATTATTCAACTGTATCTTAAAATGTCTCGGAATGTCGCATGAATTGAAAGTGCTGTAACTATTTTTTTTTTTTTTTAAGTAGAAATCAGTAATATTTCACGTTAAGCAATTTCGCGTTAATATTATTCAACTGTATCTTAAAATGTCTGGGAATGTCGCATGAATTGAAAGTGCGGTAATTATTTTTTTTAAAAAAAGTAGAAAATCAGTAATATTTCACGTTAAGCAATTTCGCGTTAATATTATTCAACTGTATCTTAAAATGTCTCGGAATGTCGCATGAATTGAAAGTGCTGTAACTATTTTTTTTTTTTTTAAGTAGAAATCAGTAATATTTCACGTTAAGCAATTTCGCGTTAATATTATTCAACTGTATCTTAAAATGTCTCGGAATGCCGCATGAATTGAAAGTGCTGTAACTATTTCTTTTAAAAAAAGTATAAAATCAGTAATATTTCACGTTAAGCAATTTCGCGTTAATATTATTCAACTGTATTTTAAAATGTCTCGGAATGCCGCATGAATTGAAAGTGCTGTAATTATTTTTTTTTAAAAAAGTAGAAAATCAGTAATATTTCACATTAAGCAATTTCGCGTTAATATTATTCTACTGTATCTTAAAATGTCTCGGAATGTCGCATGAATTGAAAGTGCTGTAACTATTTTTTTTTTTTTATTTATTTATTTTTTTTTTTAAAAAGAAGAAAATCAGCGATTTCTGTGTTTGTATCTTTTAATATAATTGCATTAATCCCTTATTTGCTTTAAATTTCCAAAAAACTTTTTTTTGCTAGTTTGTGATACTTAACAAACTTTTGAGTTCTTTCAAGCGTAATTCATTCTTTACTTACGAGTTCTTTCTTTACTTACATTGCGTAACTTTCACACTTAAGTTTCAATTCATCTTATTTTAAAAACCTTTTTTTCATTCACAATGCTGACCACTCATTCCATTAATTCTTGATGATTGAAGCTAAAACAACGGTCCCTTAAGCAGTTATATTAATTGAAATAATCGTGAAAACCTACTGAAATAATTCAATTAAAATAAGAAATGCCCAACTCCAAATAAAAGATCTTAAGCTAATTACCCTAAACTAGACAAACAGTCTTGAAACCTTTCGTGACCGTTGTGGGATTCTTTAACTAAGTTGATGACAAAGCGCAAATTAAAGGGCAAAAACCATCAAGTGTAGAAAATCTCACAAAGGGACTGATTTAATTACGAAAATTGGAGAACGTATCGGTCCCATAGGGTTCCCCCCACTTAAAAGGGATTTGTTAATTAACGTTACTAACTAAATTAAAGTTGGACCCTTTCTTTTCTTTTCCTTTTTATACTTCTTTTCTTAGTCGGGAATGATCACAATTAAATGTCTCTTGTACTTGAGCTATTTCGCCAAGTTTCGTCTTGTTTCTTCGCCAGTTCTTGGAACAAGATCAATTATTGGGATCAAATGGGTGATTACCAGTTAATGAAGCAGCCAAGTTCGTGTTTTAACATTAATTCAAGTAGAGAAAATTTGGCGAACAGATTGTTGGCTAGCAGAAAAGAAGTTTATATCTCTGTATTATTTTCTGTTCTTTTTATCCATCGAACTTTTTGAGGCAGAATTTTTATTAGACATATTTTTCATACCTTTCTCATTATTTTATATTAATTTAGGTCAAAATAATTGAAATATGTAGTATTTATAATTATGAGATAAAGCCTGAAACATCGGTAGTTTTTTTTTCTGCGTTAAAAGTAAAGTCTTTTACTCACTTAAGAACAATAATTTTTCAAATTTACACTTATTTACAGTTATTTTGGACGTACTTATTATAAAAGTTTCGAAAAATATAAGTTCTGTAGCTACAATATAAAACATGAGCTTTGATTAAATAAAATAAAATATTTTTTATTTGAGCATTATAAAAGTTCAATACTTATAGGAAAAAGTTGCAAAGTACTTAAACTAGATCAGCAAACAGTAATTACCTTTCCTTTTTTTTTTATTTCTTTAAATAGTTCGCCAGCGAACACCTGATCACAAAAGGTGTTTTTTTTCTCCTTCTGGAAAAATCTTTTCCATACTCAAACTTTTTCTTTCCTCAGTCACCTTCTTGAAAGATTTGATAGAAATAAGGCAATGAAGGAAAGGATTTATTTTCTTTGAGTTAGTTGAGCAACTTCTATATTATCTGAGTTTCTGAAGGGAAAAACTTGTTCCATATAAGCCAAAAAAAGAAAAAAATAGAGAAAGATGCTTGCAAAAATGTTGTTTCATGACAATGTTTTCATTTCTTTAGTGAAGGTTATTTTAATTTTGATTGAAAGTTTGCAATTTTATCACAATTGTATTTTGCTTCTTTAACTTTTTAAACAGTTTATACGGAACATAAAATTTAATTTTTCTATGACATTTTAAAATTAGTATACTGTAAAGAAAACTACAATTAAAAGTATCAGCATTTAGTATACCGGTACTTTTTTTTACCGTAAAATCCCTTTTTACCTTTAAAACTTACTGAACTAAAATTTTCCTACCTTAGTTTTCATATGAATGTTTACAGCAAAATCACAGTAGTCTAATTAATACTGTAAAAAATATGGTTTAAAATTTTACGGTAAAATTGATTTTAAGGATGTTGCACTCATGGTGAAAGTACTTTTTACCGCTATTTAAACCGGATTATTTACAATGCTTGTGTAAGACGGATGTTAAGAGTATTGCAAATTTATAGTGTTGTTAGGACTTAGTAAGAGAAGATAATAATCTCTTTTAAACGTGCAGAGCTATTTGAAGATTCGTAAGAAAAGTTATTTAGCTTTTCTACTTTTAAAATCTGTTCCATATTTTTGATGATGCAAATTTTTATTTAATAAAAAAGTCCACCCCATTCTCACTTCTCTTATACATCCCCGGGATTATTTCATGAATTATTATTATTCATTCTAAGTTAAAAAAGCAAAGATTTGTCAGTAAAATATATAATATATTATAATTTGATAAAACCCCATTACGTTAATTCATTAATAACGTTTGGTTATCTGAATTTGAAAAATTACCTACGGTAAAAGAAATAAATAAATAAAACTTAGAAAATAGAATTAACTTAGAAATATAGAATTAACTTAGAAATATAGAATTAACATTGAAATATAGAATTAACTTAGAAATATAGAATTAACTTAGAAATATTGAATTAACTTAGAAATATAGAATTAACTTAGAAAAATATAAAATACACACTGTAAAAAATTCTCGCTGAAATAACAATATACACCGACACTTTACGTGCACCATCCGTACAAAATCCATTTTACTGTGAAACCCATTTTCATCATAAAATGTTAAACTATAATTTTCACAGTAATATTTATTTAATTAGAGTGATTTAGTAACTTAACGGAAATAATTACTGTAAAAATTACGGTTTATCGGATTTTGCTTTGTGTAATACGTACCGGTAAAAATGGATTTAAGGTATCTCCGGCTAGTGTAAAAACTTGATTTTGGGCAAAATTGAGTTTCTTATAAATTTAGAATACCTTTTACTCTTAGCTTTCTAAAAATACTTTACTTTTGTTTGTACTCTAATTACTTACAAAGTTTTAGCAGTTTTTGTGCCAGGTGATAGCAGTGGAAAGAACCGGAAGTTAAATAACGAAACCGGAAGTATGTTGAAATTCTTTTTTTTTTGCACTTTTATTGAATTATTTTTAATATTTCTAATTAAAAACCTTAAAAGGGTGAAAATGATGTATTTCTAAAAAAAAAAAATTAGTTCAATTAGTTTATTAAAATACGGCAACAACATCATATTTTCATTATTAATCTTTAGTTTGCTGGTGTCTGAACGTTTGTATTTTCCCATCGTTATTTCTAATATTTTCTCATTTACTTCAACAAAAAATGTCTTTATTAAGACAAATTATAATAAAAAAATTTCAAATATTGATAAATATAATAAAAAATTAAAATTATAATAAAAAATGATAATAAATAAATTATAATAAAAAATTATAATAAAAAAATTTGAGCCTTCTAAGAAGCGCCAATTTCATGGAAATAGATCTACATCTGCAAAAGATAATCAGAAAGAAGCAACAGATAGTCAGAATGTGGAGTATCTGGTGCAGCCGGTTAAAAGTACCGGCTACTTTTAACCGTAATTTGAACCAGAAATAAAGGAGAACTAATTTTATTCGAAAATGATGTATAGCGATAAGCTTAATATTGTTATATCAATTTAAGCAGGAAAATATTTGAACTTTTAAATTTAAGATTTTAAGGTTAAGATTAAGGTTTAAGATTAATATTTTAAAAAAATTGATGTAAATGTTAAGGTACCTTGGATCTAGAAACATTCAATCTCACTCTTTCTCTTAACTTTCTGTTACTTTTGACAAATAAAGATCTCGAGTTTTCGACATCATTGGATAAATAGTTATTATTTAATCCAAAAAAAAAAGAAGAAGAAACAGAGTAAAGTCATTTGAAAAAGCTTAAAATTGCTATAATCAATTAGAGTGTCATAAACACTCGTGTTAAACTCATAAATAAAAATTGCTTTTTACAGCACGCTAAATTTGCTTTTCTGCAGGCTGCACAGTGACTCGCAGAATATTTTATTTTACTTCAAGTTGAACAGTAAACAATTCTTCAACTAATATATATATATTTTTTTATTCTATCTCACTTTCTGTGCAATTTTCTACACACGTAATTTCAAGTTTTCGCTCAATAAACAAAATATGACGAAATTTAATTTCCCAAAACATCGGCGGCGTCGCTTATATTTTTTTAATGTAGGGAGATAAACTAATGATGATTAGTGTTACGATTATTTACTGTGTGTCAAATTTATTAGTGTTTGTTTAAAACCTCTAAAATATATAGTTCGTGTATGAAATGTTTGTTAAACGTTTTGATGTTAAAAGTATTTTGTAATAGAGTCAAATTGCTCATGCAATCGAAATGCAATAAAATAATAACTTATTTTATTTTTTTAAAAATTAGTATTTGAAGAATGCCTTGGTTTTAAAGATAAAATAAAATTATGAGCTGCATTGGAAAGTTTGTAAATAACTCTTTACTCAATTATTTATTTAGTGTTGATAAAAAATAATTATCAGTTTTACTATGGAAAACTAATTAAAATTATTAAGAAATTTAATACTTATTATTTAGCTGTATTAATTTAGATTTTGTTGGTTAAATGCTCTATTTTACTCAATATAAATCGTTTATTTATCTATGCACGTAAATTGACTGAGTGTGACTACTTATTTTAACCTGGCCAAATGAAAACACTATTTCGTAGTTAATATTTTAATATACAGATATGCCACTTTAAACCAAAGTAATTACACTTACTAGATTTAAAACAGAATCAGTTTTGGAAAGGTAAGCTGTACTCGCTTTTAGAAGCAATTTTTAGGCGAATATTATATATCTTATAGTTATAATATAATTATAATTATAATTGTACAATTACAGTTATAATTATAATTGTGCATTATATTTTTATTATGAAAAGTTAAAAAACGTATAACGATAAATACCTATTAACGTAAATTTTTTGCAAAAAAAAAAAGGGTGCTAGCTTTCGAATATTTTATTTTATATACCTTAGTCATAAAATGCTAGCATCAATATTTAACTTAAATATATTTAAAATATTGTTTATTTGATTACCAGTTATGGAAAGCCAATATCTAAGCAGCAAAAATGGTTATAAAATGTGATTTTAGGATTGTAAATCAAAGCTAAAAAAAAATTACAAATGGCACTTTAGTTTGTCTCACCACCCCAAAAAAATGATAAACCGTAATTTAACTGGTACACAAAACGAAAAAGTTTAGTCTTCTTTGAAAATGTGCTGGTTTATACGCACTTTTAACATTTAAATAAGTAATTTTTTAATTATGATGAATTGAGTATCCTAATTAATGCATAATCATTGCATGTATTATAAATATAAAATTATGAAGGATTGATTGATCACTTTTATTCATATGTCTTTGCAATGGATATGTGACACTGTTTTCATATTTTTATCATTTATTAAAATAAAATGTCCTTACTCCTAATTTTTTGTTAGCAACATCAAAAAATAAATAAAAGAACTAGAGTTACTATAAGCAGTTGACTATTTTTGTCAATAATAAATATAATTTTTTTTTGTTTCAATTCCATTCATCTGTATCATTGAAACTTATTTTTTATTAGCTTATTAAAAACATTACACTGTATTATACACTACTTCTGAATTGGGCGATTCATTCATCAGTTTAGTTGTCTGATTCATTATAATAATAATAATTATTATTATTAAAATGAGTGTTTTCTGAACTTTTCTTGACTTTTGTGGCTTTTATGTTTCTCAGTAAATTATTTATGATAATTAATAATGTACTTTCATTTAAGTAAGTAAAATATTTCTCGTTTCGTCTGAACATTTTAGTTATATGCTGCCATCTAGGAACTGAAAAAGACAATATAGAATGAATTTTCAATGATTATTTTTATTAGATATAAATTTAGATCATATTATTTTTTCATTATATAGAATGATAGCGACTTAAACTATCATAAGAATATAAAACTTTATGGATAATAGAAAAATAATTAAGTTTTATAAAAATCTGATTTTTTTTTTTTATTAAAAAAATGTATATCAAATTGAGTATTTTAAAAACATTTTAAGCCAGTTTTTATGAAATTTAATTTCGTTTAGGATGAATAATTTTAGTAGCGAATAGCTATTTTTCTCTCGGTTTATACACTTTGCCTTAAATTAGGTCCTCGATTTCTTTAAATGAATTAAAATACATATTTTGACTTGGAAGAAAGGAGTTGTTGATAGTTGCATCTATCGATAGCTGAATAAAACTCGATTTCACATATTAAGTTTACTTACATAATGAGTTTAAATAATAAGTTTTTCTTTTAAGTTTAACATAATAAGTTTCAAATAAGTTTGAAATAAACTCATTTAGAAAAAAAATTTTATTGATAGAAAATTATAAGCCACAAAAAGTTTGGGACTTGTTGTAGTGGATAGTTTTTTGTTTTAGTTAAGATAATATGAAGTTTAATTGGATTGTGACTATAGCATGCTATTCTGAAAAAAAGAGACGAAAGTTTTTCATCTCTTTTTTATTTTTATAGTGCATAAAAATTTCAGAGTACCGTCTCGCACAAAATCATTACATTTTTCTATGGATTGCTAATACTATACTTTTCATTTTATCTTTTTAATAACTATCAACTTTATATGATAGCATTTCAATTACATTATCTTACCGTTTAATTACAATTTTAATCAAAACTTACAGAATTAAACTGAATAATTTAAAATTTATCTAATAATTAATTAAAATGAATAGTTAAATATTAAAATATGCGTATGTTTTAAATTATTATTAGATTAGTTTGCACATATTTAATTAATAATTTGAAGAAAAAAAAGAAATATTTTTAAGCTTGTATTCATAAAGATTACTCATAACTTTTTGTTCTTAAAACAAGTCAAATTTATACTTTTACTCTGAGAAAAAAAAATTTTCATCAAATTTTAAAAATTAAAACAAAAAACTACTTCTCAGTTTATTACTCTTTTTTAAAAGTAAAACAAATATTTTTTTTTATTTTATTTTTTATTTTTTGAAAACAGTTTTCGATCATTTTTTTTCTGAAAGAACAAATGCTATGAAACATCCCTTGTATGGTCATCCAACACTGCTTTGATTCATAAAACTCTCACTTACTTTATTAAAACTTTTGGAAATTTGTTCTTTAAGCAGTTTATTGTAAGCAAACCATTAATCAAATTAATTTTTACATAATTTACTTGTACGTACATTTAATTTTATTTGTTAATTTATCTTTCACTCTAAAGTTAAAATACTACGTGAATAAAGCAGAAATAAAGTCACAGAAATGAACATACAATTATATTGGTTCTATAAACAAAAACCTTCCTTAGTTTCTAAGCACTAAATAAGACAAAAAAAAAAAAAAAGATAATAAAAGAAGGTTGATAATGAACAGGCGTGAAGGGTATTTTTTTGGAAACCTCAAGGTACATAATATCATATTAGAATATCTTCTAAATGCATTCTAATCCAGAATATATTTCAAATATTGAGATCGGCGGTATATAAAAAGCCTCATTAACCACGGAATTATTAAAATTTATCAAATCATTATTAAAATTTATCAAATCATTATTAAAATGTATCAAATCATTATTAAAATTTATCAAATCATTATTAAAATTTATCAAATCATTATTAGAATTTATCAAATCATTATTAGAATTTATCAAATCATTATTAAAATTTATCAAATCATTATTAAAATTTATCAAATCATTATTAGAATTTAGCGTTATAAGAACTTATCAAAATATGGAATGATTCTCAGAAATCGGTAGATAAAGAGCGGTGTTGAATGATTTTTAGCAGAAGAAAAATTAAAACTGTGATTAGAATTCAAACTAGGGCTATGTAAGGATCGATTAATATTCTGATTTTGGACATATATTTCGTGTTCATTAAGTCAAAGCTCATGACTACGTCCAATAAAAGCAAGAAGCCTTGGTGGCTCAAGGGATAGAGCTCTCGCCTTCCAATTAAGTGACCCGGGCTTGAATACCAGCGATGACGGGTCAGATTCAGCATCTAGCTCGTACCGACTACAGAGCTAACGTAAAATATCCCCTGTGGTTGACGGATCATAGTTTAGAGTTCCCTTGTCTTCAGGCTAAAGTAGTTACAAGGTTTCCTCTTAAGGCCTGTTTGCACGGTCCAATTTCTTGAATCCGAGAAATTGGAGAGATTTCTCTGTCCAAGAAATTGGATGATTCGTTGACACTATCCAAGTTCTTGAAAGTCACTGATTCGTTGAAGGAAAAACTTGCGCATGCGCATTGTTCATACTCAACATTATAAAATAATACTTACATAAGTTCAAAATTGCTAAATAAATTCAAATAAAATCATAATAACACAAATAAACCGCAACAGATCAATTTATTTGGATTAAAATATATGAAAACAGACAACAAAATGACATAATTCGCTGCCTGCTTGTTGACGTCACAAAACCTAAGTCACTGATTGGTTAAGGGAGAAAAAACTTGGATGGAAAGTAGAACATGCTCTACTATCGTCCAAGAAGTTGGACAAAGTTCTTGGATGACTGTTTACACGATCCAAGCTCAAAGCAAAACAAGTTTCCATCAATATCAATCAATCTCTGTCCAAGAAATTGGATCTTCTAAACAGGTCTTTAATGTAACGCAAATGCCAGTTAGTTCTACAAAAAAAGTCCTCATTTTTTTAAGGTAATCCTCAATTTTTTAAATCTCAATAGTTCTCAATTTTTCAGTCAAGGCAAGTTTCTCCCCAATACTTGATACAGGAGTTCCCTTTTTTAATGGATTAGGTTTAAAATTACAAGCCTTTTGTCTTCTGGATTGTATTCAAAATTACAAGGCTAACGGAGTAGAGCATTGGCAGTTGTTAATTCAAAACTGGGTCTGCTATTCGAAGATGGTTCTAAAATAAAATATATGCCAGACTACGTTGTCACGAAATTCAATAAAAGCTCCAGCAATTGATATCAGCAATATCGTCTTTAAGCGTCTTTTTTGGTGAAGTCTAGTTTGTTTACTTTGTATAAAACGACTTTAAACTCTAATTTACCTAATATGTTAGCAATTTGGAGACTGATGTTTGGATAATAAGGTAAAATAGTTAAATTTTAGAAGTTCGAATCAAAGAATTTCGTGGATTGTGTGATTAATTTTCTATCGGTGGAATCAATAAATTTATAAGAAAAACCATTGTTTACAATAACAGCTGTGAAGAAAAGGAGTGAGGAGATAATTATTTGAGCAAATGTTCGAAGCATGGCAAGTTAGTGCGTGAAAGGTAGCTGTCTTTTGGTTTGGGGAATGGTTATAAGTAGAGCCCGGATTTTGAAGCCCTAAAAAATCTCAACTAATGCCCTTAAAAAGTGTAAAAAATGCCCTTAAAAAGTGCAAAAAATGCCCTTAAAAATGCTCTAAAAATGCGAAAATTGCGCTAAAAATGCCTTATGACATGACTTAAATAAAGTAAATGTTGTACTCTTAAAAATTATTATGAGATATTTAAAAAAATATGAAGCAATGCAATACTTGTTCTACGTTCATTAAAGTTTGAAAAATATGTTTTATATCCTAAAATAACAAAAAAAAGGAAAATGTATTGACTCCAAAACATTTTCATTTTGTATAGAAACTTTAATGAATATAACAACTTCCATCTCATAATATTACTAAATATCAGAATTACATTTGATTATTAAATGCTTTATGATATTTTGAAGTGTAAACGAGCATCTCTTGTCTGAAAGTAAATTTTTTTTCCTGGAAATGCTTCTCACAACGTCTACTGATGTTATTGGTGCGTACTTGAAAAAGACGGTCTCACTTACTGACAATTTTTCAATTTGAAAAGATGTTGCTTCACCTGTTTATATTCTAGAGATTTTCTTCATTGTTTGGAAGCCAGTGTTCTTCTCCAAAACTTTGTTCAATTTAGCTGCTACACTTTGTGCTATCTTTCCCCTTGCTTTTTGCAACACTTGACTCACTACTTCAATATAATTTATTGCATCGCAAAGTTCCAATTCTTGTTTCTCCAAGCTTGCAATTGTCGAGGATACAATAGCAAAGTTAGACTTGATAAATGATAAGTTTCCTTCGATTTTATCAGAGGCCAACAGGTTTTGCGCTATCTTAATTGATGCAGCATCTTCTAAATCAAGACAAATTATAAGAAAAAATCTTGCATTTCATGTAATAAAAATGCCCCAAAAAATAATAAAAATTGGAAAAAATTAACAAAAAACTTTAAAAATGCGTAAAAATACAAAATACGCCCCAAAATTTGAAAAAAAAATGCCCTATAAATCTAAAAAAAATGCTCTAAAGGACAAAAAATGTCCAAAAATGCAAAAAAAATGCAAGTGTCATCAAAATCCGGGCCTTAGTTATAAGGTATGAATGGTTACAAGGGGGAGGGGGAGAAACCACAAAACGATTTCAGATAAACAGAAGTGAGAAATTTAACGCAACTACGAGTAATAAGGACAACTAAAAATGATAATCACTTATTATTCTCTTGCTCAAACGTGAATTGTATGTTAGGACCTATAGAATTCATAACTTGAGAATATAATCAATGTCAACATTGTCGATCAATGCCAGCATTGCCTTTAAAGAATAGTCGACAAATCTACTATTAAAATAGAATCAAAGAATTTAACTTTTCATTTTTATGAATCCAAGAATTTCACTTCAAAATTGTGCATATATACATTGAATAGTGAAGACAGTTAAACTTTCGACGCAGAATTTTTATTAAACATATTTTTCATTTTTTCTCATTGTTTTGTATTCAAAATAAGTGATTCAGGTCAAAATTTAGGTCAAATTAAGTGAAAAATATGTTATATTTAGTATTTTAATAATTTTTGGCTATGAAATAAGTATGAAACACTGGTGTCTTTTGCTGTGTTAAAGGTAAAATCCTCCAAACGAGGCTCACTTTCAAACATTAATTCCAAATTTTAATTTTCAAAATCATTGTTGATAAATTTTTGAGTATTAATGAAAAAAAATGTTAAGTACGTTTTTTTTTTGTTTTTATATTTTAGTACCAATATAATTCATAATTCCAAATTTTAATTTTCAAACTCATTATTGAAAAATTTTTGAGTATTAATGAAAAAAAAAAATTAAGTATATCTTTTTTTTGGTTTTTATATTTTAGTACAATTCCGATAATCTAACATATCTTTTAGTAATTATTAGAATGCTTTATATAATTAAAAATATCAAATTTCATTTTTACTTTAATTAAAGCGAAAGAAAAATAAATATATATAAAAGGCACACCAGTGTGTCACCTCCATCGAAGGGTTAAGAAGAGACTTCATCAAGGACAGGGTTAGGAAGGGACATCATCAAAGGCAGGGTTAAGAAAGGACTTCATCAAGGACAGGGTTAAGAAGGAAGAAGCCATCAATCATTCGATATAATTTACCATTTAAAGTGAATGTAAAATGTTCTAAGCAAATGTGAGTAACATTACTAAGTTAAAATTTATCTACGTTATCTACGTAAAATTATCTAAAAACTATAAGCTGAATATGATTAATATGCTCAGCTGAGTTTCTGAATTTTTTTTTTAATTTCACACTTTCTTAACTCATGGAAAAATCTAGTTCTTTTAAAGCAACAGCTTAATTAGATGGCTAATTTGTGCTTTGAATTAAACTTTTCTTAAAAAAAATGAAACACACAATTAGTTCTAAATCTAATTTGGAGCGAATTTTAACAAATTATTGATGTTTTTTTTTATAAGTTATCAAAGTTTTTTTTATTATAATTGTATAGTTCGGGAATAAATAAACATTTTAAGCTACTTCAAGTAAATGAAAAAAGAAATTAGTGATGATCATATTTAACGTTTCATTGCGCAATTTCTTTAAAAAAAATTATTAATGACTCCAGTAACTATGTAAGCATATTTAAATTAGTTTTTCTCAAACAAATGTATGCATCATTAAGTAAAATGAAAACTGTATTTTATTTCATGACTGTGGATTAATTTGACTTGAAATTAAAATTGTCTTTCATCATTAAACATGTTTTCCAATCATGATTTTTTTGTGATTTATTATTATAAGAATGGATTTATTATTATTATAGAAATTTATTTCTTAAAAATATAATTATGGGAATTTAAAAACAATATTTCTGCAACGTTTGAAAGATATTAAACAAATTTAGAAAATTAATTCATTCTTTGAGAAAATATCACACTTTATTACTTGCATTAATGATCAAAAATAATTCTAGAACATATCAAGAAAATTCTTTCGACACGTGGCTGTAAAATTTTTTGTACAGAAATTTTCAAAATTCTTTTGGATATTATTTACGGAGAATGTTTTATATAATCGAATTTATTCAAAAACAATTATAGATTCAATCATTAAGATTTGTATTAATCAAGAGTTAAGGTAAGTTATGGATATTAAACTAGATATCAATTTTATATATTTAATTTTTTTAACAACGTCAGAAGTTTAAATATTATTTATAATAAAAGATATTGCTTTGTTTCAATTATTGTTTGCTTGTATTAATTATACAAAAAAAACTTTCAAAATATAAATATTACATTATTTTGTAATAAAATACCACACTAGGGCTGCACGAAGATTGAACGTAATATGATATTGCTGCAGATTATATGTTTAAATCCAATAAAGATGTAAATTTTGCAATATATTTTGCTAGAAATATATCCAACATAAAAAAATATTATGCAACCTAAATGTTGCATAAGTTTTTTTGTGAAATAGATTCATAATAAACAGATGTTGAACGCTTTCACTCAACATCTCCTACTCTTTGAGCAGTACTCTTCTTGCTAGTTATCAGGAGTACTGACGGTTAATGTGTTTACGAGTTTTAAAAATACAATATTTCTAGTTAGTGACAAATATTTAGTTAGAAATTTGGCTCAAGTCCATAAAAGGAATCTCAAAATATTCTCTATTTAAATTCCGATTTTTCTCGATTCTCTATCTGCCAAGCGTCAACTTTAAGGAGGAGTTCTTGTGATAAACAGACAGTACGTTCTGAGCAAAGTCAGTTGAGAACAGAGATAACTTTCTAATCGAATTGCATGACAAAATTAGGAACACCTTCTATGCTACTCTAGAGTTTCGAGAGTAAAGAGTAAAAGAGATTTAATGCTGAAGCCAAAGTTTGCTTCTAGCCTGAGCAATAAAAAAAATTATATATTTTTCTAATACTTAATCAGTTTTATACCCATCAAAATAAATCATTGAACACTGTCTTAATTTCTAGGTTAAATGAAAAGCGCATTCTTCGAGTGCTTTTGTGCGCTACTAGAACGATCATCGCTTTAGTTTAATTCAGATAAATTGAAAATTTATCTGATGTAAACTACCACTTAAAGTTTATTATTATTTATTTTTTTATCAAATGGGGACGAATTCCATCCTGGTTTTGAGGTGGAGTGCTTGGTCAAGTAACGAATATAGTTACTTTGCATTCTTCTGTGAGTAGCTGAAACGATCATCACCTATGTTATTTGAAAATTCATTTCATGGAAACTAAAAATTAACATGTATTATTGATTTAATGAAGCTAAAATTCTACCCTAGGCAATTGAATGGATGGACACTCCTTTTCTTTCTTTATTTAAAAATAACTGGGCACCTGGGCCGCGCAGCGGCCCCTATCCCATTCATCTTAAAAATATATACAATGAGTTAAAACATTTTGATTATAAGCAACATTGTGGTGGCTTTACAAGAATACAACCACGGTTAGAGATATATACAGACAGAGATATTACATTAATTGCCATAAAAATATGTACAGAAAAATTGAATTTGAGCATTAATAAATGATGATTACACATATACAAAGTTGTGATTATAAACGTGAAAATTTTACATAAGTTTTGATGGCGCCATCTAGCGTGATCAACTTCAATTTGATTGGATAGTATACAGTATTTGTTTCATTTAGCTGTGTAGTTATAAAAATACTAATTGGAGTTCTGAGTAATAATAAAAGTTCAAATCTAGGCAAATAAGATATTACTGTGTAAGAGTAGCTTCCCCCCATAATTCTCTGAAGCAAGCGGAGCACTTCTTGATTTTTTAACAGTTCTTGCAATTCTTTAACTATTGTAACCAACCTGTGAGCAAGCCCTGTTGTTGTGGCTGGAATGCCACGAGGTCCCCTCTTGCAGGGACGGGCTTTGCACCCCATGAAATTGGCAGTATGGGAATCTCCGCAGTTGCAGCACTGTGGGGGTGTGTTGTTACCCTTTTGGCACTCGTATGAACGATGATTGGCGGCACATTTTACACATCTTGATGGTGAATTGCATAATCTTTGGGTATCAAGACAGAAAAGAGTAAAAACTGGTAACAAATAAACTTCATTTTCAGCTTTTGTTTTCGGGAATAATAAAATATTTATAACCACCAATTTTTTTACTGAATACATTGAACTGATTCTTCCCTGAGAAGAAATTAATAGCAGGGAATTGTTTATTGCTAAGAATAGATTTACTCCTCCAGAAAATTATCTATTATTGTAATTGTTCTACTACTATAGTGTTTTCTCTTTTCCGTTTCACTTTCAGGCCTGCTCTTTACTTTTTTATATGAGCAGCTGATACGAAAATGGCCTCATTTCCGATGAGTTGAAAGTCAATTTCATGGAAACTACTAGTGAAAGTTTATTATTTATTTTATGAAGGTTGGCAGTTATTATTGGCAGTATGGGAATCTCCGCAGTTGCAGCACTGTGGGGGTGTGTTGTTATCCTTTTGGCACTCGTATGAACGATGATTGGCGGCACATTTTACACATCTTGATGGTGAATTGCATAATCTTTGGGTATCAAGACAGAAAAGAGTAAAAACTGGTAACAAATAAACTTCATTTTCAGCTTTTGTTTTCGGGAATAATAAAATATTTATAACCACCAATTTTTTTACTGAATACATTGAACTGATTCTTCCCTGAGAAGAAATTAATAGCAGGGAATTGTTTATTGCTAAGAATAGATTTACTCCTCCAGAAAATTATCTATTATTGTAATTGTTCTACTACTATAGTGTTTTCTCTTTTCCGTTTCACTTTCAGGCCTGCTCTTTACTTTTTTATATGAGCAGCTGATACGAAAATGGCCTCATTTCCGATGAGTTGAAAGTCAATTTCATGGAAACTACTAGTGAAAGTTTATTATTTATTTTATGAAGGTTAACTTTCACACCCCGGATGAGTGTCGGGACAGTTGGATGGAGGGAATTTCTTTGCTTGCTTCTGTTGCCAGCTAAAACGATCTATGTCCTACGACTTAACCAGCTATGTTAAAAAAACCATTTCACGGAAACTATCAGCAATATATTATTATTTTTTATAAAGGTAAATTTCCACCCTGAGTGGATGGTGGAGTGGTTGGATGGATCGACCTTTTTGCCTTCCTCTGTAATCAGCTGAAACGTTCATCTCCTCAGTTCAATTCGGAAAAATTGAAAATTCATTTGATGGAAACTACCACTATAATTTTACTATGTTTTTCATCAAGGAAATTTCGTACCCTCCGAGGCAAATGCACGACAACACTTTTGTTGAAGCTGTTGACTATTATAAACACATTATCTCCAAGGGGAAAGACATTGTCTGGCATGTTGCCTTCAACAAGGACAGCATTCACCTGAAAATAAAAAAGAAAATGAGAAACATAAAGCAGGTGACAATTAAGAGGTGACATACTTTAATAATCAAAAATGCAGACAAAATAAATTTTATTAAAAAAAAAAAATCAACTTACTTTTGAATTATCCGTTCGGGATTTTTTGCAAAGTTCTTGTTCAGAAACTACTTGATCACATTTTCTTTTATCCATAATAAGTTAAATTCAGTTATAATATCTCTTTCTTGGAAAAAAAAAGTCCTTTGTAAAAGTTATGGTAATCAAATACGAAAATCGAATATAGACTCCTCGAAGCAACGTCTTAAATAACAACTGGTTCAAACTAAATACTTACACAAGAAGTTTGGTTGCCAACACTATAAAGTAAAATGTTGATGTCCAATCACTAAATAGTATTCAGTATTAATATGAATAGAAATGAAGCAAAGAGGAAAACGTCACTTGTTTAACAAGTATTAAACTTTCCCCTATCGGTGAGATCCTGTTTCTGAAAACATACGTCATGTATCCGAAGTTACGCTTGATAAATCGTGTCTGAGCAGGATACCCTTATCATAATCAGTCGTGATGTCAGTTCGTTATCTCTTATAACCACATGGCATACGCGTGCAAGTTGTCTCTCGTTGCCATCCAGAGAAAGTTATAATAGCATTAAGAAGGGGCAGAAATAGTTATTTAATAGCTAACAAAGGTTAAGTGAAAATATATCCATGATACCGTAGGATGATATCGATATCGAATCCTTTTTATTTATACACGTGTTCAGAATACAAAAGTTTAACTTATTTACACATATCTAACCAAACATTCGTGGGTCAGTGGTTATGATATCCAACTACTGACCCGCGAAAGCTTTTTGGTTGGCTTGAGTTCGATCCTCAGCCTTAATTATATTTAATAAATAATAATAAAACAGACTTAAATATTAAAATAGATTTAAAATTATTTTATTTCTAACAATCCCACATAGATGGCGCCACTAGAGTAAAAGCATGATATCATTTATGTATTATGTAATAAAAGATTACGTCATTACTTCATAACATACAATTTCTACCCCAAATAACAAAGTTTATAAGTATTGCCATTCTTTAAAACTAATATTAAAAATAATAAGTGTTGCCACCCTCAAAAAACTAATAAATGAAAATAATATTTAAAAAACGAAACTAAATTAAAAACAGAAACCGAAACTAAAATATATTAGGCTTAAGAAAAAAAGAAATAAGCTCCCCATGACGCTGCAGACGAAGTTTCAATTTCAGGCTATGACGTCACTTCCGTCGCTTAGATCCCCCTGTCTACTACTGATGACGCCCAATTTATTCTATCCAGCCAACGATGCCGTCTCCAACCTTCCTTCCTTTAATTATTAAAACTGGGCACCTGGGCCGCATAGCGGCCCTTATCCGTCTCCATTCAACCATCTCCAACCCTTTCTTTCTTTATTTATAAAGAATTGGGCACCTGGGCCGCGCAGAAGGCCCATATCCCATACATCATGAAGTAAAATAAAAGACAGTTCGAGTTCAGCAGTCTATGGGGTGGCTGTTACTCGGAGACAAGCACCTTGCTCGTATAACTGAAAGAAAATGAAAATAATAAGAGCAACTTGCTGTAAACTGTGGATGGCTGTAGTTTGATTGTCAACGTCGCTTGCCCCTGTCTACTACTGTCATCACACTTTTCAACTGCGTTCAAGAGTAATAGTAAACAATGCGCATGCGTCGTCGTTGCATGCGTTGCTACGGCGACCGCTGCTGTGTGATAATTTTTTAGAATTCTTTTTTTCACTTTTAATTTTGTTATTCATTAAGTTGGTGAGCATATTTTTGAGACCAGAGAGATCCCATAAATACTTCCTGAGTTGTGAATAAAAGAGAATTTCATCATTTGAACAATATTTTTGTCTTTATTGTTTTAATTAAGAATCAGAAATTCTAACCTACAGTCCAAACTGGATCGTTCTCAATACTAATTCAGGAGAATATCACAAATAAAGAGAGTAAGAAAATAGACAACAACCATTTTGCCAATGCGTTACCCTTGATTGCCTTTCGGCGATCACAATGTTTTTTAAAAATTTTATTTTTAAACTTTATGTTTTTTTTTCTTTTTTTCTGTTATAGAATTAACTGAATTTATGGATAGGAGTTCATTTTTTTAAGTATTAAATATGAACGTTTTTGCCTTTTTTTATGAAAGTAAATTCTTTGTTGGTTGGTGATGAAGTTGGAGGTATGTAGTATTTTTTTATTTTTTTGCTTGTATCTGTGAGATGCTGAAAAGATCATAACCACTATTTAATTTAAATAAATTGAAAGATTATTTTTTTATCAAGGTAAATTTCCATCTTGAGAGGAAGGCGGTGGACTGAGTTGAAGGGATGTCATCTGAGAGCAGCTGAAACAATCATCGCCTCAGCTCTGCTTAGAAAAATTGAAAATTTATTTGACGGAAAAAACCGCTAAAAGTTTATTATATTTTCTGGAAAAAAGTTTCTGTTGTGGAAATGAAAATAAATTTCCCCCATGGTTGGTTAGCGGGGCTGTTGGATCACTGAAATATTCTCTGATTGTTTCTGTGAGATATTGAAACGATTTTATCACCTCTGTTCAATTTAGATAAATTGGAAATTTTTTTGATGGAAGCTAAGAGTAATTTTTTTTTTATATTAAGATATATTTTTTTTTACATTCTGAGTGATAGGCGTTATGATGTGTAGGACGGATGGAATCAGATAAATTAAAAATTTATCAGATTGAAACTACCAAAAAAACTTTATTATTTTTATTAAGGTAAATTTCCGGAACGGTTAAATGGATGGACTTTCGGTGTTTGTTTCTCTGAGCAGCTGAAACGATCATCATCTCTGTTAAATACAGATAAACTAAATATGTATTTGATGAAAACTAATGTAACTAGTAAAAATTAGTTATTTCTAATGAGGGTCAAATTCATTCCTGAGTGAGATGGTGGGTTGTTTGGATGGACTCTCTTTGCTTGTTTCGGTGAGCCGCAGAAGCGATCATTGCCTGTTTTCAATTCAGATAAATGTAAAATTCATTTGATGGAAGCAACCTCTTTATTATTTTTTATGAAGGAAAATTTCCATTCTTGTCTTGAGGTGAAGCGGTCGGTTGGATGGATGGAATCTTATAATATAAAATTTCATTAAAAGGAAACTACCAGTAGAATATTATTATAATTTTTCTTATAAAAGTTAATTTAGATACTGGATGCAGAGAGGGTTAGATTTTCTTTGCTTGCTTCTGTGAGCAGCTGAAGCGATCTTTATCCATGTTAATTGAAAATTTGTTTGATGGAAACTGCCGGAAGAAGTTTAGTATTTTTTGTTTAAGGTAAATTTTCATCCTGGATAGCTGGCTAAACGGTTGGATAGATAGGCTTCTCTTTTCTGTGAGCAGCTGAAAGTTTATGGCCCATGTTTAATTCAGATAAATTGAATGTTCGTTTAATGACCACTAAAATGTTCTTATTTTTTTTTTATAATAATAAAATTATATTTTGGGGGATTGGTCTGGCAATTGGATAAACGCATTATTTTCTGCTTTTTTCTGTGAGATACTGAAACGATCGTTACCATTTTTTCATTTAGATAAATTGAAACTTCTCTCAATGAAAACTACCAATAGTGATTTATTATTATTTTTTTTAATCAAGGTGTATTTTCTTTCACGCCCGGTGGCTGAGCGGTAGCGCTTCGCGCTGTCGTGCCACAGGTTCCTGGTTCGATCCTCGGGCCGGGCAAGGTCTACTCAGCCTTTCATCCCTTCAGTGGGTCGATAAATGAGTACCAAGCATGCTTGAGAACTAAACACTGGGAGTTCCACGTTCGGCTGACCTCCTGACCGGAACATCTGCTCTTGCACCCCAGAGCCCAAGGTCAAGAAAACTGAGATGGGCACAGTCGGCCTTGGCCCTCTATGGGCTGTCGCGCCACTGAGTTCAGTTTTAGTATTTTCTTTCATCTTTAGGGAAAGACAAAGTATTCGTTAGGGTGAATGGACTCTGATAAATTGAAAATTCATTAAATGGAAACTACCACTAAAGGTTTATTTTTTTGTTATGAAGGTGTATTTTAAACTTGAATAGCTGGTTGGTGCTGCGCCTAGGTAGATGAATTCTCTCTGTTTGTTTCTGAGCGCAGCTTGGAAGATCATAGCCTGAAATCTATTCATTTTATCTTAAAGAAATAATATTAAATGAAACTACCAGTAAAAAAAAAAAAATAAGTGTAGATTAATTTCTCACCTTAATGGCTGGCGGGACGATTGGATAGATAAACTCTCCCTGCTCTACTCTGTGAGCATCTGTAACTATCCTCATTTCTGTTAAAATTTGATAGATTGAAAATTCATTTGATGGAAACTGACAGTAAAAGTTTATCATAATTTGTTTATGAAGATAAACTTTCACCCTGAGAATCGGGACAGTTAATCGGTTGGACTTTCTTTGCTTGCTTTTGTGAGCAGCTGAAACAATCAACACCTATTTAAATTCATTTGCTGGAAACCACCAGTAAAAGTTTATTATTTATTTTATGAAACTAAATTTCCACCAAGGGAAGAAGAAAGAAAGGGATATTGTGGAGCCACGCTGCCTGTTGACCACAAAGAACTTGCACAATGCTAAATAATTCACGATGGATGTGATAACTAGAGAAGAAGAAGGTATTTTGCGGGGTGGTTAAACGGTTAGACTTTCTGCTCTGGCTTTTGTGAGCTGCTTAAGCGATCATCGCTGGTGTTTATTTCAGATAAATTGAAAATTCATTTGATAGAAGCTACCAGTAATTGTTTATTATTTTTGTATTAAAGTAAATTTCTATCCTAGATGGGTAACGGAGCATAGGGGCCTTCTGCGCGGCCCAGGTGCCCAATTTGTATAAATAAAAAAAGAAAAATGGGTAACGGAGAGGCAGATTTCTGTGAGCAGCTGCAAAGGTCATCGCCTTTGCTCAATTCAGATAAATTGAAATTTCATTTCATGGAAACTATAAAACAAATGCTAATGTAAAAGCTTATTATAATTTTTTTATGAATGTAAATTTCTATATTGGTTGAGTGACGAGGCAGTTAGGTGAATGGTCCCTTTTTGCTTACCTCTATTTCTATTTCTTTCAGATAAGTTAAAAATTCATTTGATGAAAACTACCAGCAAACATTTAATATTTTCTTTATGAAGGTAAAGTTACACCCTGTGTGGATTGTGAGGCAGTAAAACGATGTACTTCCAGTTCTGTCTTCTGTGTGGTGATGAAACGATCATCACCACTGCTCACTTCGGATAAATAGAAAATGCATTTGAATGTAACTACCAATGAAATTTTATTATTTTCTTTATGAAGGTAAATTTCGACCTTGGGAATTTCGTGTGGCGGTTGGCTTGATGGAATTGCTAACGACCATAGTCTTTGCTGAAGAGATATAAATAGAAAATTGATTTAATGAAAACTACCACTGAAATTTTATTATTTTTTATGAAGGTAAATTTATGACCTGGTTGGCTTGTGGGATGTTTGGATGGATGGAGCCCCTTTCCTTGTTTTTGTGAGCTGCTTAAGCTGTGCGATAACCTTGCGATAACCTGGGCTCATTTCAAATAAATTGAAAATTCCTTTGATGGAAACTACCAGTAACTGTTTATCATTATTTTTATTTAGGTAAATTTATATCTTAGATGGGTAGCGTGGTTGGTGGATAGATGGACTTTCTCTGTAAGCAACAGCAACGATCAATTCAAATTCGACCTTTGTTCAATTCAAATGAATTAAAAATTCATTTGATAGAAACTACCAAGAAAGAGAGCCTGAAGTTAAAAGATTGTTTTAATTTGTTAAGGTAAATTTTAACCCTGTGTGTGTGACGGGGCAGTTTGTTGTATGAACTTTATTTTACTTGCTTTCACTCGGGGTCTGTTTAATTCAGAGAATTTGAAAATTCATTTAGTGATAACTACCAGTAAAATTTTATTATTTTCTTTATAAAATTCAATTTCGTTGTTTATGTGGTTGGCGGAGTGGTTGGTTAGATAGACTTTAGTCTGCCTTTTTTTCTTTGAGCAGCTTGAAGCAATCATCGCCTTTGTTCAATTAAGATAAATTGAAAATTCATTTTGATGGAAACTACCAAGGAAAAAAAAGAGAAAAGCTATTGTAAAAGCTTGTTCTATTTTTTATGAAAGTAAATTTTCACCTTGGTTGAGTGGTGAGGCAGTTGAATAGATAGACCTAACTTTGCTTGCTTTTTACTCTATTCCTCAGATAAGTTGAAAATTCATTTAATGAAAACTACCAGTAAAATTTTATTATTTTCTTTATAAAATTCAATCTCATTTCTAAAGGTGGATGGCGGGGCGGTTGGCTGGATAGACTCTAGTCTGCCTTTTTTCTTCGAGCAGCTTGAAACGATCATCGCCTTTGTTCAATTAAGATAAATTGAAAATTCATTTTGATGGAAACTACCAAGGAAAAAAAAAAAGAGAAAAGCTATTGTAAAAACTTGTTCTATTTTTTATGAAAGTAAAATTTCACCTTGGTAGAGTGGCAATGCAGTTGGATAGATAGACTTAATTTTGCTTGCTTTTTACTCTATTCCTCAGATAAGTTGAAAATTCATTTGATGAAAATCGCTAGTAGTTTAATATTTATTTTCGAATATGAAGATACACCTTAGGCTGCTGGTGGGGCTTTTGAATGGATGTGCATGCGTTGCTTGTTTTATCTGAATTGAACTGTAGCAGGAACAGAAAGTTCGATATCCTCCCTAGTACCAGGGTTTTAATTTTACTGGGCCCCTCTGAACACCGACGATCTGTTGTTGGTAAGGTACCTGCCTGCGTAAGCGGGCACCAGACCTCTTAATCTGAGATTTGTCTCAGAGCAATTGGTACTTTTGGCATAGATAACCTCTAATCACACTGAGTAGGAATTTATCTTTATAAAATAAATAATAAACTTTTACTGGTAGTTTTGTTTTCATCAGATGATTCAATTACAGAGGTGATGATCGTTTCAGCTGCTTAATGATCATTGCCTCTGTTAAATATTTATTTTATGAAGGTAAATTTCGGGAAGTTTGCCGGGCGATCTGTTTAATGGACTTGTTTTACCTTCTTCTGTGAGCAACTGAAACTATCATAGCCTTAGTTGAATTCAAATAAATTGAAAATTCATTTAATGAAAACTACCACCGAAATTTTATTATTTTTTTATGAAGGTAAATTTCTACCTTGAGTAGTTGAAGGGATGGACTATCTTCTCTCCTCCGCAACCAGCTGAAATGATCATGGCCTTTGTTCAATTCAGATAAATTGAAAATTCTTTTTGATGTAAACTACCAAAAAAATTCTTATTATAATTTTTTATGAAAAGTGAGTGGCGAGGCTGTTGGATGGACGGACTTTTTTTTTTTTTTTTTTTTTTTTCTTGCTCTTTGCTTGCCTCTCCTCAATTCAAACTAATTGATAGTACGTTTGAAAGAAACTACCAATAAAATTTTAATATTTTCTTTTATTTGTTTTAAATAAATATTCATTAAACAGGATATGTTGCTCTACAATATCAGTCACCCCAGAGACTCTGTATACAAACTGTTTATATATTTATTAATTTTTCTGTAATTTCATGATGAATGGGACATGGGTCTTCTGCGCGGCCCAGGTGCGCAGCTTTTGTTAAATAAAGTAAAGTGAAGTATTAGACAGGATATGCCAATAAAAGTTTATTATTTTTTCATGAAATTGAATTTCTACCTTGGGGTGCTGGTTGTGTGCTCGGATAGATAAACGTTCTTCTCTTGCTTGAGTGAGCAACTAAAACAGAGATGCCAACTTGCTCCGCTTTACAAAGCGGTAACGAACTTTTGTTATTTTTAGTTTAGTATTTTTAATTTAAATTAATTATTCCACCACTAAACATCAAAAATTATAAGAATCATATAACATGCAACCTAAAAGCATTAATTATTTGGTTACTGTTTTTTAAAGTAGGCGTAACTATGCTTATTTTACAAGTTATACTATTTAATTCTCTACCAATTTATTAAAACTTTTCCAGATAGCGGAGAAGTTGGCATTCCTGCTAAAGCAATCATTGCCTGATTGCTTTAGCAGGAAATCACCTTATAATGGTCGGATCAAATATTTGTGAAATAAAGAAAAAAAAACTTGTTCACCAACCAAAATGTATTTTTATTCCTTCTCTTTTTTTAAACCAGTGTCTTGAAATTTCATTTAAGGACTTTATAGAAGCGAAAACTATACGAAATACTATACATGATACCACTTTTTAAATAAAATCATTACCATTAACTAAACGTATTACCATTATTAATACTGTATAGAGATTTAAATCATAAACATTTAGCTGTGTGTAATTAGCACAGAACTTTTATTTTTATAAAATATAGTTTATAGTACCCAAGAATAATATTTTAGCTGCAAGTGTAAAAGAAATGTGTAATAATGTAGTCGTATTTTTAAATAAAATAATTTAAATTGTTAATTATTAATGAAAATAATAATATTTTACTATGAATTTTTTTTCTTTTTTAATGGTAAATAAGAAACAATCTTAACTCTTTTGTATTGAATACAAGATTTTTTTTTGTGTGCAATTTTATTTTTTATATTTAGTTACGCCGAGACAACAATAAGAAAATCTTTTAAACTTTCTTGTATGAAATAAAATTATATTCCTTGATTCCTCTACTTTTTATACAAATAATCATACAAAAAATCTTATCCATAATTAAAGAGTTTGAAATTTTTTGATGAATTAAATTTTTTGTTTTGATCCTCCAACCAAGAAAGTGAGTTTTAATCAGAACTTTTCAAAATATTTCAAAAACATTTCATAGTATTTTATATATTTATTTCAATTTAGTTAAAGAAAATTTTTATCCGTTATATTTCTTTTATACAACTATTTCTTTTACTTCAATTACTAAAAAAATATATAATTAAAAAGTCGAAAATTCGTATTCTGTGTAAATTTGAAAATAGATTGGAAAAAAATATGTATGCATCTTTGAAAATCTAAAATAGAATTAGGAGATGAAAAAAAAAATTAACTTCTAAGCATTTGAGATGGTGATTTTCTGAAATTTGTTATTTTAATACTTTTTCTTTTCGTAAAATATTGATTCGCTATCTGCGACTAACTTCGCTGGAACTTTTTGTATCAGGAATATTAATTTTATATGTAAAATGAAAAAACAAAGTTTATCTACGCCTGAAGTAGGGAAAAAAGTAAAATATATATAAATGCAAATTTCCGTCTTGATTAGGAGAATTATAAAGTGCGTTGCTCATGTTGTTATAAGTTTTTCGATAAAGCCTGCATTTCTTTTTTAAAAAAGTGTTAAATTACTTTTCTGGACAGAAAGTTAAGATGGGTATAAAAACTTACGTCTATAATTTATTAATTAAATAAACTTTTTAATTTGAATTGAAAAAATAATCTTTGTTGTAAACGCATATTAAACGCTTAAAAAAAGACTTGTGTTTTTTAAATGGTAACTTTTTTTTACTTCTTCTAAAAAAGATACCTTTAACCTTTACCTTTAAAAAATTTTACCATCCTAGTGATCTTTGAAAATGTTTTTAAAAAAGTTCAACAGGATAAATTTTATAATTTTGAATTTGGGTTTGCGCGGAGTTTTTTTTTGGTTATCTTTTACAGCAACGGATTTACTTACTTATGAATGCAAGTACTGATAAAGTGCATCCATTCTTTAGTAATGGTTTAGAATAAAAAAATAAAAAAATTAAAGTGTTCACTGGTTTGAAGAAAAGATTGTTCTCCTTTTAAACAATGAAGCTTCTTTTTAATTTTTTAAAAAAAAGTTTTGAATTTATTCTCTGAAAACTTTTTTCAAGTCCGATAAAAGAAGCAACGACTTATTTAATTTTGAAAATTCTCAGTTCCTGAATTTTTAATTTTTAATATCGAGAAAAAAATACTCTTGCTAATCGAAAAACCTTTTTTTTCTTCATTTATATGGGTTAAATGTGAAAAAAAGTGCAAGCTAATAAAGGAATGTTTTTTATTACTTTCTGACTCTTGCATTCTTAATGGTAAGGAAATATTGTCGGTAATAATCAGCAATACCCAACTAAGATACGTTTTTAATACATTATTATTTTACGTTCTATGAGTAACTAAATGTATTTAACACATCTTACATCTCGGAAAATAGAGATTATCTTACAACTTTCAGAAATTTAGTTTAGTACTTAATTTTAATAATCAGAAATAATCCCACTGATTATATATCTAATAGATTTATGTCTTTTATCTTTTATAATCTTTATAAAGCTCTGAAATTATTAAAAAAAATATCATGCTTCAAAAAATCGAGATTATTTTACTTCTTTCAGTTTCATAATCTATAATAGCGATGAATAAATCATTAGAAAAAAGAAGCCAATATTATTTTGACAGTTAAGAAATTTTAAATAAAGATAAACAAACAATTTTTTGACAGTTAACGGATTATTACTAAAGAAAAACTGCCATTAAGGCAAAAAACTTTTTTATTTGATTATATTAGCAGCTAAAAAACCTGATTATTATTATAGAATATTGATTCTTTCCTTCTTTTATTTTTTTGTGTTATTATATAAGATCCCACTTTAAGACAATTTAGTTATTGAAAGTAGAAAGCGATTGTGTTGAAACTAAGAACCAAAAATGGTAAAGACAGGTTGAATAATAAATACTAGTAAATGCAGGCACGTTTTCTCAAATACAATGGTTAAAAAATAAATAATATGAAGCGTCAAAAAGTATAATAGTCTAAATAGTCAAAAAGTTTGTATTTAAAATAATGATAAAATATATTTTTATCACGTTTCAATTATAATGAGTTTATTCTTCCTGTTGTATAATAGACAAAGATTGTAAGTCTTATTAAATTAATGAATAAAATAGCATACTGAACTACACTGGAAAAAACGTTACATAACTACACTGGAAAAAACGTTACATAACTACACTGGAAAAAACGTTTTACCCTTCAAAATTGAGCAAAATTGTGTTTAAATAGATCAGAAACAAATATTATTCGAATTTGAAAACCCAATGTCTACAAAATTGAAATAGATTACACTCATTTTTGCGTAAAATACGTGTGTGAAATGCGTGGGAGAGATGTTCGTTAGTTGTCGGCAGAATTCGAGCCAAGGACCACCGTGTTTGTAGTAGGGTGCTCTAACCACAACAGCTTTACACTTTAGTTCAGGGAGAGTTAGAAAGTTTTATATAGTGACCATTCCAATGGCACATGATCACACTAATTTCAATGGTTGAATTGGTTGTAATTTCGGATATAGGTTTCCAATCCCGGAGAGTACACCCCAATCTAGGTAAAGTTTTGAAGTTTTGACCACCGCAATGGCACATCATGGCACACTAATTTCAAATTTCAATGTTGTAAAGGCTTGCAACTTGGGATATTGGTTTATAATCTAAGAAAGTAGAGAGAGTTATGAGCTTTGTATAATGACCACCGCAAAGACACATCATGGCACACTAATTTCAAATTTCAATGGTATAAGGGGTTACTATTTAGGAAATCGGTTTCCAATCCAGAGGGAGTATACCCTAATCCAGAGACAATTAGGAAGTTTTGTATAGGGACCACCACAATGACACATTATGACATACTAATTCAAAATTTCAATGGTATAAGGGGTTGCAATTTAGGTAATCGGTTTCTAATCCAGGGAGAGTACACCACAATCCTGAGAGAGTTAGGAAGCTTATTGTAGGGACCACCACAATGACACATCATGGCATTCTAACTTCAAATTTAAATGTTATAAGGAGGTTGCAATTTATAAAGTAGGTTTCCAGTCCAGGGAGAGTACGTCCCAATCCAGGGAGAGTACATCCCAATCCAGGGAGAGTATGGTTACCACTGCAATGACACATCGTAGCATACTAATTTTAAATTTCGATGATAGAAAAAGTTCCAAAATAGGATTCCAAATATCGATGATATAACAAGTTCCAAAAAAGGTTTCCAAAAGCGCAGTAGGGAGATCGGTAATTTTAATATCACTTTTTGCTTATTTCACTAAATCTCAATCATTTATAAGCAAATGGAATGTATGCCATGATGTGTGATGGTGTCGGCCATTATATAATGCTTTCTTACTCTCCTTGGACTGGTTTGAATCCTGCCGTTAGCCAACGAGCATCTTCCTCCCGCATTTCACACATGTATTTTTCTGAAAAATTAACACACTTATACCGTTCAAATTTTGAAGTCATGGAGTTTTTAAATGCGACTATCGGAGCTAGTTTGACGCATTTTGGCTCGAATCTGAGACAGAATTTTTTATAATGTATTAAGAATGTTTTTCTTCTTCTTTTATTTTTGTACCTTTTTCCTCATTTCTGGATTCGGTAGATATTTTGATCCATGGCATGATTATGGTGCTCACACGCGTGTATGTACGGTTTATTGTTATTTTTCAGTGACGTCGCTGAAGGAATACCAGTGGACAGTCAGCATCTGGTGAATTTAGTCTGCTGCACACAACTTCTTCTACGAGAAATTCACAAATGCAGATTGCTTGTAGTTGCTCATCCAATGGACATGACAAACTTTTATGGTATTATATCAAACATTCATTAATTTATTATGTTTACAAAAAAAAGATGTTTTTAAACGAGAAATGTAAGAAACTACTACTACACTAGAGAATAATTTTTTTTTTCCTGTTGTGTCAGATTGTTTTAGATAATTAAAATACATGAGAGTGCAACAGGTCTTAGATAGTTTTGAATCGCTGATTTAAAATATGAATTTGCTTTCTCTCTCCAAGCTACTTTGTTTTTTAAATGATATTTTTACTCTATGTTTTGCTAATTTGTAACAGTTTAAAAAAACTATATAATACAGGTTCATATAAATGATGAGGTAAACTTCTTGGTGAGTTACAGCACATCTTCAGGATAAAATCGGCACAGGAACCCTTTCCTGGAAATGTCGTCTCAAGCCACTCAGAGCGCTTTCTGAAAAAAAAAATCAAAAAGAAATTAATAACATTATGAACCAGAAAGACTTTTTCTTTTGTCTCGTTATAAATTTTTCTTTAGTCGACAAAATGAAACAAAAATGAAATAGCCATTTTTGAATCTTAATTATTATTATGTATTTGAATAGAAAGGTTTTTAATGTCTAATTATAATGATCTTTTTAATGGAAAATTGTATAAAATATTTAATTTGCGTGACATATTTATTTTACTTTTCTAAAATGTTTTTTTTTTTTTTTTAAACATTTCCAGTTTTTTGCAGTAAAAAAAACAAGAGCCCTAGTAGAATTGAATGTCTTTAGGCAATATAGTGATAACTCCCATTGTTTCCAAAAATTTAAAATTTTCACGATGTACACAATATCCACAAAAAAAGCACAATTCCAATTTGTGGATACTCACAAAAAATTTCACAAACCTAATTGTCTCAAGAAAGAAATGTAATCTTGACATATGAAATGCTCTCAAAAATGTTAGAAAAACGTGAAGTATCAGTATTTTATTTCAAGCCCTTTCGTCAGCAGGGAGGCGCCGTATATGAAAATTAATATTGATAAATACTAGTAGAAATTTATTCAGCAGTTTAAATATCAGCAAATTTCACTAACAGAAAAAAATGAAAGAAACATCATTTTTATTTTAAAGTTATCATTATTTTTTAGTGCATATTCCGTTGATTTGTGGAAATTGTGTTTATGACAAAATTAAGATTAAAATGTTTTCTTGAAAAAGTAAAAAAATTTTTTTACTACATTGTAAAAAATTTCGAATTAAACTACGGTAAAATCCATTTTTACCACAGCATAAAATATGATATCCCGCAATTTTCACTGTAGTAATTACCGTAAAATCACTGCATCACTCTGATCATATGTAAGATCTGTAAAAATTACGGTATTATATTTTACTGTAAAAATGGCTTTTACGGATGTTGAATTCGTAGTGCCAGTACTTGATTAAATCTGGAATTTTTTACAGTGAATAACTTCTTTATAAACTATATTCGCAATATCATTAATAGGAGAATTTCTAAATACTTCCTTATCAAAACAACGTTCGTTTTCTATTTACTCATTTGAATCAGATACGATCTTAGTTTTCAAAAATTATATTTGTTTAATCTTTTGTAGAAAGAAGGCCACGATCTTCTGGAGTAGCAGTGTTGGACAAACTGATTTTATGGAGAGCCCCACTGCATGATTATCATCAGGAAGAACTTGTATGCATACAAAGGTAATGGATAGAATGGTTGGGATCATCCTATATCATATAATTCAATAAATCTGTCTTTAAATATGTTTTACCTTAAACTTCAATTTTCTATTTACAGCTCACTATAAATTATCTTTCATTCGATTATGATTTCTTGTATGGTTTTAAATTTGTATAATTTTCGTTATTTCAGGAATTATAATTACAGAACCAATTTGTTTTTGATTCGAGTCGGTAAGGGAGCTTTTTTCACGAATCAAATTTCACGTGAAAAATTATTATCACGAATCAAATTTCACGTGAAAAATTATTATCACGAATCAAATTTCACGTGAAAAATTATTATCACGAATCAAATTTCACGTGAACAGTAATTGTCACGAATCAAATTTCACGTGAAAAATTATTATCACGATTCAAATTTCACCTGAAAAGTTATTGTCACAAATCAAATTTCATGTGAAAATTATTATATTTTGTTTTATGTATACTTCAAAGAGAGCCGGTAGGACATATAACAACAATGTTAAAATTGATCTTTTAAGATGTACCTTTTCTCAGCATCTAAACAAGATATTGCTTCAGTTTTTTTTTCCCACAGAATATTTACATATACATGCTTACACTGTGATAACTGTTAATACTTATCTTCGACAAAAAATATTTTTAAAAATCATTAACTTTTAATGTTTAATAAAACTTATTAACTTAAATTAATTAACTTTTAATTTTTTTAAAAAGTTTTTTTCCAACTCTTTCAATCCAACTATTTTTTTCCAACTCAAAAAGTATTCCTATTAACGGTAAAAAAATATCACAATATGCAACTAATACAATCTCAAAAATCCCGAGGAAATTTCAAAATGATATAAGTAGTTTCTTAGAAAAGGTACATCAAAAAAGGTCAGTTTTGGCATTATTCATATATGCCCTACAGATTCCCCTTAATACATGCCATATGTAACGATACATTACTTATAATGAATACATTGCCCGGGATAATAAAAAAATGCGGATATATTACATATTAGGAAGTTTAGCTCTAAAACAGTTCTATTGAGGAAAAATGATTAGACAATTGGAACTGATGGGTAAAAAAGTGTATTTTTACTATTGTGTAGTGTATTTAGTGTTGTATTTTTTAGAATATTTCATAAATTTAATTTAAATGACAAATATTTTTCAATTCAATTGCTTCAGATCAAGTAATAATTGCTATATAATTATAATTTGATATTGATACATTTTTTATCATCATATTGTATATCGTATTACAAAATTTATCAGTAACCTAAATATTTTAGTAAAAAAAAAAATTAGAGTTCTTTTTGGAGCCTTTTTTGCAATCCGTGTCAGTAGAAAAACTTCCCCGTGCGAGGTTTAACCATCTCCAATATAATCTACATTTATATGGCGGATCGTATTTAAATGCTTCATATATTATCATTAAGCATTTAACTTGATAGTGTTCGTTGCAGATTTTAAAACTCTTTTTTGTTATAAGTAAAGATAAAGTTAATCCCATTAACTGAACAATTTTATGTCTCCAAAGGTCCAGTACAAATATTTGAAAACATTTATAACAGATTTGACTTTTAAACTTTTATTGCCCGATTTCGAAATCATTGCGTATTAAATTAATTCAAATATTATTATAGATAATTATGATTTTTTATCTAAATTTTTCTAATACTATTTTTATTTATTTAATTACAGTTTTTTATAGCCACATAAATAGCCTCCGGGTATGTCGTAACCTGTTGTGTATTTTGACCTGTATCCAGTCTTGTATTTGGTAATTTAACTCGCATTTCGGAAATTTAAACTTTGAATACCTTACATTAAACAAGTTTCTAAAATTTCTAAACTTTATTTATGCTATGGGCTTATTTTCAAAAAAAAATTAACAATAATTTACAAAATCTATCCACCAAATTTTGTAAATTATTGTTAATAATTTACAAAATTCGATACTTTAGTCAATCTCTTGACACTGACCCGAAGAAATGAGTCACGGTTTGACAAGGTTATTTTTCATGGCCAATGGTCAGGACTTCTTTGTTCCTGACGTTGGAAACATGAATTCTAACATGTATGTAGACATTCTGGAAAATGATGCCCTTCCAACTTTTTGGAAACATTTCAAAGAAGGAATTTCCATAACTGCATCCATTGGGGCAGCAATGGATTTACAAAATTGATGTTTAAAAACCGAACTGACCTTCTGAGAGTCTATATCTAAATAATTCGATACTATATCTATATAAATTAGAGTCCATATCTAAATAAATTAGAGCCTTTATCTAAATAAATTAGAGCCTATATCTAAATAAATTAGAGTTCATATCTAACTGAGAGCCTATATCTAAATAAATTAGAGCCTATATCTAAGTAAATTAGAGCCTATATCTAAATAAATTCGAGTCCATATCTAAATAAATTCGAGTCCTTATCTAAATAAATTCGAGCCTATATCTAAATAAATTAGAGCCTATATCTAAATAAATTACGTAGTCAGAAAATCATCAATTTCCTCAGCGATGGACCCTTGTAAGCCAATTCCTATGTCCACCTTCCAAGAATTGAAAGAAAGTATCCCTAGATTTGTGCTGACTGTCATCAATGCAGGAGGGAAAACAACATCATAGTAATATACAGATTAGGAATCACCGAGTACACTTAGTGTACAGATCTGTACACTTAGTATACAGATACTTTTGGCAAGATGAAAAATGTAAAATTTGTTTTATCAATATTTGTACTCACCTCTAATACAAGATGGTTTGTTTTGACTTTTTAGCAAATATTAAACGTCAAATAACGAAACATAATTCAGTTGAAATATTTTCAGAAACTAATGCTTCATTAATTGTTTCATAACTAATTCTTTTAACGAAGATTCATTTATATTTTGTTGTTTTTCAGGGACATGGAAACAATAAATACAATGCTAAATGAAATGTTAGATTTTATGCCACAAGAAGCAGGAGGTAATTTCTTTATTTTGTTTCTATACTGGTATTTTTTTATTTCGATATTTTGGGAGTTTTTAATCTAGCTTATTAGCTCTAGCTATTTTAATCTAGCACGCTTGGTGGTACACTTTATAAATTGGAGTCTTAAATATATGCAACGTATACTTTTGATTTTGAAACATTTCATTGCTATTTGGAAACTTGAAACTACTAATTTGTGGAGTTTTCCTATACCCAAAATTATAAATTCCAGTGTTTGGAGACACAACAGTTTTTAGTTTTTCATTCCAACATTAACTCGTAAAAATGTATATAAACAAGAGAAACAGGTTAAAAATTGAAAAAGAAAGAATAATTAGCCAGTATTTGTTTTTAAAATCTATTTCATATCTGCTTTGAAGAATATTAATGAAGTGCTTGTATGTGACTCATCATTTTAACATATAACTCTAAAATATTATTCACTGCTAGAAATTTCTCAGAAAAAGGGTTAAGTTACAACTAGCAGATTTATTTAATTGTTATTTTACTGTATTCAAACAAAACAGTCAAATAACCATAACTAAGATGGAATTCGAACTGTTAACTATGAGAAAAAAAACATTTATTAACGGCTTAACATCATACAGCTAAACAATCTGAATTTTATCTCACAATTTGTACCAAACACTTAGTTCCTTGCAGATGGGTACATATTATAGTCAATAGGGCAAATCTGTCAATATTATTACCGACAAAACGGGGGTTCGATTCCCACTGTCGAGATCACAATATTTCCTCTATTTACTTCAACACGGGAAGAGTTTCCAGTGTCCTGATTTTTACATTTGTGACCAGGTACTGTAAGAATACGTTAGTCTCATACATAGGTGGCTGAAACATAGAACTGCAAACTATCTCCAGTTAAAAAATTTTTACGGTCTTAAAACCATGCTAGTTGTAAAAGGTTAAAAACCATTACAGTTTGGTATTCACGGTTTTGTAACCATACTAGTTGTAAACGATTTTAAAACCTTAAAGGTAAAAAATGTTCTTGACAATAAACTTTCCGGTTTATTAGATGAACTAACTGCTGCCGGTAATTTTAGTACGATTTTAGAAAGAAAATTTTAACAATGTTTAGCCAATGTAACTTAATAGCACAATTATATATATAATGCTGTTGTTGTCGTCGGCGAATAAAGGTAGAGGGGTTGCGATTTGTATTCTTTTTCAGTGGCGCCATCTACGGATAAGAATTCTACTTCTGCCACACCCATGCGCCGCACCCGTTTATAGGGTTGACCCATTCATATATCCATTCATTCATCCACAGATCGTAATTTTGACCTGAACTAGAGAGTTATAAATTTCCAATACAGTGCCCCCAGAAGTATAATTTGTTATGAGAACATGGACTTGACAGATTTAACGTTCACCAGTTACCATTTACTACACGAGGAGTCTTCGGCAGCCTGAATTCGAACTCTCCCTTTCTCATGAACGGGAGTCATCAACCTTGATTATATCAGTTGCTTACTTTTTAACTTTTCCTTTTTGCCTAATTTATTACTCTGTTTAAATTTTTTCTTGCCTCCGCAATAAAAAAAACACATTTAAAGAATTTACAATCAGGCATTTTAAAGTGCTTAAGCTTATAGTAGCTCAATCTTTGGCTATTTCAATTTTCATTACTTTTGTTGACAACGCGAAAAAGAAATTGCATTGTTTTTTTAACATTAGTGTTTTATATAATACTTATGTCTTTTACTTGTAGGCAAATCACTTGAAGACTTCCATAAGTGGCGTAGACGTCGTAAGCGAGCTCTTTATCGTAAATGTGGTTATTGGAACTGTTTTTGCAGATCATCCACTTCATGCTGAAAAATGAAATATAACATACAGTGTTTAACGCAAAGTATTTCAGCTTTGTGCAATTATTTGAGAACTTTCCTTTTAGGAATATGCTTGCAACAAAGTCTCGACTTGTTCATGACACACCTGTCAGGGTTTTTTGATTACTTTGGAAAAATTTAGAACAAAAAAAAAAAAAATAAGGCTTTAGACCAGAGGCGAAAAATGAAAAAAAAATTTTTTCAAAAAGTATATGCTGCCAAAGAAAAAATGCGATATTTAACTGAAATATTTTATAGTTATGGAAGTTATTGTTTTCATTTGTGCAATAAAAACAAATATGAATAACTTACTGACATTTCTGAAGAAAATTTTAAGAATTTCCTTTACAGGAATTTAGTAAGATTTCTGATACATTTAGCAAGAAAGAGAAATAAAATGTGAACTTATTTGCAAACAAAATGCTACAATCTATAAATATTATATACTATCAATATAAATATTTTTACAAAATGTTTCCTCTTGAAGCCTAATGGGAAACTACTGCTTCAAGTGGGCTTTATATTAAGAAAACGTTGTTTATGTTTAAAAAAATAAAAATGAACAGAAAAATTGAATCAAAAATTATCTTCTCAAGAAGATGTTCCTATAGAGAAGTTTACATCGTATTGTGATGATGATAATATTGTGACAAACTTAGCAAAATGAAATTCAATTCTTTGTATGCCAAATATTAACAAAAAAAAACTTTACTGTATTTTAATTAGATAATTTATTTACATTCCATTAGCTATTTTTGTATTAGGCCAATATAATAAGATTAAATATGAATATTTATTTGTAATGTTTTTATGCCGTATACTCTATCAATTACTTCTAGAAAGCTCAAATAGCGAAAGAATCAAATTATTCATTATCTCTAATAATGTTTTTCTCTGTATCTTGAATGGTTTATATGAATGTTTTTGTATCATTAAAAAATGTATATTAACAGATTAACAGAAATAATTCTATTGAGTTTTTATTTAAGGGGGCACTGGACGCTCAAAAAGAGAAAAATCCGTCAAAAGTCCATTCTTTGGTTTTTGAGATATTAAAAAAAAAAAACTTTTCTTAGTAGTAGGCAAAAAACCGTGTTTGAATCGAAGTTTTTCTTTATGAGTTATAAGTTTATGAATTTTTAAAGGTTCATTCATCAATATGCAGCTCTAGATGACAAAGTTGCTTTTTCTCGTAATGGTTTTTTAGTATTTTCTCAACTTCAGAAAGTTCCTTGCCCACCAGTTTTTGCTTTATTGTTATTAAAAAATTTTTAACATTTTCTTCGATTTGTCTTCTTTAAATCAAAATGCATTTTATTAACTTAATTTCTTAATTAAATTTTTTTAATAATTGAACAAACTTAATCTAAGCTAGTTTTTTGAAAAAATGTTTGGTGACAAAATGAAAATTTAATACTTAGTTACGTTATATTTTAATACGGTTACCATAACCACTTAAGTTTATTTAAGTGTCTATGAACAACATATTTTTTTAAAACTTTAATTAAAAAAATTAAAATTTGCTCGCAAGGAACTTTTTAATTACCAAAAATTAAAATCATACTTTTAGTTATAACTTTAAAACTAATTAATACTGTTTTCTAAACAGACTTCTGTTCATGATAACAATCTGTTAAAATTTGAAAATGATCGAATAAAAATTGCACTTTCTTTTATTTTGAATAGTCCTGTGTTCCCTTAATGAAAAATTATTGTTTGTATTTGTTTAATTGCTTAAACATTTTGCTTTGTTTAATTGCTAAAACATTCTGTTTTGTTTAATTGCTTAATTTTGTTACTATATTTAATAATACATCGCGTGACAAAAATGCTTAAATTCGATTGAAAAGAAAATTTTGAGAAACTGATTCAAGAAACTGATTGATTCATAACTGATTCATAAAAAATTGATATTCATAAAATATTGATTGAGAAACTGATTCAAAAAAAATCTAGATTTTAGTTTTGAAATCAAATTAAAATTTTATTCTTTCTATTTATCATCAAATATTTTAATTCAAAGTAAACTTTGTGATCTACTATTCTAACATAACAGAGTACTTAATTTACTATTTATTCATATAACAGCTAGTGATGGTGTTAAGATACAACTTAAATTCACCTTTACTTGATCATGATCAATTTACTTGAGCACTAAACCCTTCTTATAAGAATTTATTTCTCATAAATAATTTTAGACCAAATAATGTATTGTAATGCACAATTTTATACATTATACTTAAAATATATAATACTTAAAATGTATAATGCTTAATACTTTATTTACTATATAGTTAGTACTTATGTTACTCCCCTAGAAAACCATATGTGAAAAAGAACATTATATTCTATTCTAAACAAATTATTTTATTATAAATTCTAATGATGGTGTTAAGATGCAACTGGAATTCATTTTTACTTGATTAACTTATTGGAACACTAAACTCTTCTTACAAGAATTTATTTACTATAGATTATTTTAGACAAAATAATGTATTTTATAATGCATAATTCCATACATTATACTTAAAATGTATAATGCTTAGTAATTTATTTACTATAAAGTGCTTTTGCTGCTCACCTAGAAATCCATATGTGAAGAAAAACATAATATAATATTTTAAACAATTTATTTAATTATAAATTCGAATGATGGTGTTAATATGCAACTAACATTCACATTTACTTGATTAATTTACTTGAGCACTTAACTCTTCTTTTAAGAATTTATTTCTCATAAATAATTTTAGACCAAATAATGTATTGTAATGCACAATTTTATACATTATACTTAAAATATGTAATGCTTAAAATGTATAACGCTTAATAATTTATTTACTATATAATGCTTATGTTGCTCACCTTAAAAATCCATATGTGAAGAAAAATATTATATTATATTCCGAACAAATTATTTAATTATAAATTCCAATGATGGTGTTAAGATGCAACTGAAATTCACATTTACTTGATTAATTTACTTGAACACTAAACTCTTCTTACAAGAATTTATTTGCGATAGATTATTTTGGAGCAAATAATTTATTGTAATGCATAATTATATACATTATACTTAAAATATATAATACTTAAAATGTATAATGCATATCAGAGGAAAAACATTATTTTATATTTTAAACAAATTATTTCATTATAATTAGTTTCAAATAGAGTTTAAATTAGTTTCATATAGAGTTTAAGTGCATGAGTGCGTATTATTGAACATACTTATCCCATTCTAAAAATGTAGAAAACCCAATTAAAACTTTGCTAGATAAAATATTTTGCTATATTAAAGCTATTAAAAAAGTGGTTATTCGCATTAATTTTTAATTTTACTTATATATCTGACTAATTATACATGATAAAACTGCTAAAATATGGTGATGTTAGAAATTTCCAATATTTTTATTTAATAAGTTCTTGAAGTATTAATATTTTACTTAATACAAGAATGAAAAATGAACATTTAATAATTTTAAAAACCATGATAAAAACAAAACCATAAATTAATGTATATTTTTCTTAACTCCTATTTGATGTGTGTGATTTTTTAGACTAAATTCAATAACAGTTAAATAACGAGATATTTATCTAGATCTTTAAATAATAATTTATTTATCATATTTTAACCATACATTTTTATGCATGGATAAATTCATTATTCATTGATAATTTAATTATTAGTTTAAATTTCTGTAACCAGATTTATTAGCAGATGCGATTTATTATTGCAAGTAGTCGAAACTACATTTGTTAAAATGAAAATTAAAAAATATGACTCAACCCAGAAGTAAATAAAAAAATAAATTTTTAAAAGCTTTCCGTCCTAGCTATATGTCCAATAACTAAGCAATAAAAAATTATGATATGTTTGAGATATTGTTTTCTTTATTTGTGAAAACTAAATTTAAATGTTTTATAAAAGTGTGTTTTGATTTAAAACTATTTTTTTTAAATAAAGACGTTTCGGAAATTTTTTGAATACTTTTTGTTAAAAAAGTATGTTTTGTTTCGTTGTGTTTTGAATACTTTCGACGTTAAAAATTAGATCAAAACAAAAAATATGTACATTGTGTAAATTAGATTATTATTGACATGAGATCTTATCTAATATGAATAATTCTTATACAATTCAATCATTTAAGAATAAATTTCTATCGAGAATTTACATTATATCGGGATAAACTCTCGACCTCTTAAGTTAAGAGTGAAAGTAGTGAGTAAAAGTTGGGAGAAATAAAAAAATAATTACTCTCAAATTTTTTTCGCCTTCCTTTTAAAATTTGTCTAATATGCTGCGTAGTATGCTGGCTTTTTTAAAGTAAAGATTTAAATCTCTGGACAATCTTTCCAATAGAATTTTCGTCGGTTTTTTTTACAACAATCTCTACACAAAATTATGTTTTAGAGTAATTTTTAATACGTCTAATTCGAGAAAAATATAGTTACTTTAACAAAAATGACACATAATTAAAATATATTTAAATGTTTGAAAAATTATATTAATCACTTTCAAACGATTACTAATTATTGATTATTGATTATTAATTACGAAACGATTACTAATTATTTACAAGATATATTGGTAGCATTATTTTTTAGTCTTTTTCTCACGATAAGCTATAAAAAACATTATATGTTATCTATTGTACTCATTTGTAAACATGAATCCTAGCAATTAATTAGCTAACCTTATTTCCTACTTTTATAATGAAATATTCTGAATTTAGTAAGTAATTTATGCATGGCTATGTGATTACTATCATAAAATTTTTGAAGAATATTATTAACGTGCTCATATTCTCTTTCAACACATATCATGAATAAAATATAATTATAAAATGACTGAAGATAGATTAACAGTTAAATGTTTTTGCGCTTAATAATGTAGAGAAATGTGTTAGCTTCTTTTATTTCAATTTTATCGAGTTATTTGTCAATTTTATTGTAAATATCATACATTCATTATAATATTGTGCCATAATTGTATATGAACTCTATAATTACATTGAATTGAATGGACTGTAAATACATTAATTTATTTGAAAGCTATTTATAGCTGCGGTTCACGGAGAAAAAAATTCTGGTGAAATTACCGTACTATATGGTAATTTATATTTCTGGCAAAAAACATAATTTTGGTAATAAAAACAAAAGCTTACGTTATTTAAACCATTCATTTGGAAATTTTTAGTTTATATGTTAACAGTTTCGTGAAAATTTTGGTTTTCAAAATTATAGTTAATAATAGCAAACATTTAGTAAAAAAATACAAAAATAAAAAGTGAATTTAACCAAATAAAAAACGTATCATGATAAAAATAAAAAATTTTTATGCATTAAAAAATTATTCCACGTTATAAAATCATATTTTCTTAATAATTTACCAAAATATTAACAAAGCGCTTCGGAAAAAATTACCGAGCATTTTGGTGTTCTGTTAGAGGCAGAAACATAGTAAATTTTACCTACCATATTCTGGTAATTTTAACCGTACTTTTTTTCCTCAGTGTTGACATTGACCTTTAATACAGGGTGTTCCCCATTCACCATCCTTCATATATATATATATATATATATATATATATATATATATATATATATATATATATATATATATATATATATATATATATATATATATATATCGTAATTGCTTTTTAAAAAAAAGAAGTAAAACTAAAAGAAGTAAATGTACCATGTTAAGTTAATGCAGATTTTGCCAGACTGTTTGAGGAAGTAGAGAAAACTTCAAACATTATCTGGGAATCCAGTCAAACTGGTTTTGGAGTTTTTAATTCAATCCTTTTAAATGAGATTTACTAGATTTTGACACATTTTCCCCCGTAATAGGTATTAGCCCTTCAAGGGAAGTATTTCGGACAAGATTTCTGAAAATATTCGTTACAGGGGTGCTTATGGGACACTCTGTATAATTTTAAATGTTTGCTATTCAGTAATATTTTCTCTAAATTTTAATGCACTTTATAATTTAAATAAATTTAATAACTCTGTAATTGCACAGCTATTTGTAACTTTGGTAATATAATCTGATGGAATAACTTATCTAATTTGTCGAGTTTTGGTAACGACGTTTAATGAATAAAAATATTTAAGACCATTGCTGCAATGGGTAAAAACATAAAGGAAGTTTCAAATGCAAGAATTTACCAATTATTTCTTTTTTAAATTTATATTTAAGTACATAAAAAAGGTATTTTCGCTATACTTTTTTTTTCAATTATCAAGAATCAAAAATACAAATACAAATTACATTCAACATTTTACTTAAATTTTAAAATATTTTCAATCGACTCTTAGTTTACAATGTGCAGTGTCCTTTCTGGAAAATATTTTCAACATTCAGGAAAGTTTTTATGATTGTTACTAATGCTTTCAAAACTGATTTTTTAAAAATCAATACTTATTTAAATAAAGTAAATAAATATGATTTAGATAATACGGAAATTTTAATTATTTAAATCTATTTTTATCAGAAATGGTTCTTAAAAAAATAAAACTCAATAAAATTCAATAGCATCATATATTTTTTTAAGTTGCATGATATTTAAGAAACATTGTTTAATTTATTATTTAGGCTAAATTTACTCAAACTTTTTCTTCTGTATTGGTTCAGTTAAATTATATTTACTGTACCCTATATTTTTCAGTTGAAAGATTACTTGCTTTAATTGCTAATTTAATTTAATTTATTTGCTTAAATTAAAATAATAGAAGATTTCATTTAAAGTACCTTCAAGGAAATATTATGATTGTTTTTTTTTAGAATAATGCAGAAGTTTTTAAGAAACGAAATTACTAAAACTATACGATTATTACTTAGTTTATTTTTACTGTAACCTAAATTATTATATTCTTCATGTTAATGGCTATTCCTTTTCTTGGTTTAATAAAGAATTTTAAACATCAAAAATCATATAAAGTGAAATTTTTGTTTTTTTGTTTTTGGGAAAAAAGGAGAAGTTTTTAATAATATATGATATTAGTAACAGTTCATGTTTATCCATTTTTAAATTAAAGTATTAGAAATGTGTTTCTTCAATAATTAATGAATTTTTTAATGGTTAAGCAAAAAAGCTATATAATAATAAATAAATAGTAACATATTTTCCTTATAGAAATTTATTTAAATATTAGCTAGAAACTTTTGCTTACATGAGTTGTTTAATTTCATAAATTAAAAAACAAAGGTACTGTGGCTTAAGTTTAAAAATATTTTTTAAATACTATTTAGCAACATTCGTTTCGGAGTAGTTTTTTATAGTTTTTTGCCTGCATGTCTTAAGTCCTGAAAAGGGGTTTCATTACATATATTTATATATATAAATCAGACGTAACTCAAAGGCATATAAGGAAATTTTAGAACTGCAATAATCTTTAATAAAATACTACTTTTACAAGCTCCTTTGTTTTCAAACCGAAAATAATAATAAAATGTTAAACCTATCATATAAGTTGTGTTGTAATGTGATAATAAGATTTCCAAAAAAAAAAAAAAATAGATTAAATAAAAAATTTTGATTCAACTCTAGATTATTTTTTATTTTCATCATATATTTTATATATTATTACATAATGCATGATGTAATTTGTAAGTTAATTCATCATGTTTTTTCTTCATGATTTTGTATGGAAAAAAATTAAGTAAATCCTAGGTTTTTCTTAAATTATTTTCATAAAATTTTAATTTACAGGAAAAAAAGGAAAGTATTTTTAAAAATAAGATAATTAACTATGTGACTAAATATCATACATGATTCTTATTTAAGATTGAAAAGATTGATATTTCAATAAAAAATAATAAACTGTTATATTAAGTTTCTTTTTAACATCATTTTACCATATATTTCATAATATTGCATCAAAAATTCATACTTTAATAAAATAAAATCTATAATATTTTTAATACATGTTACAAGTCGTATATTAATAAAGAATATTTCGATGTTTATTTTTCGTAATTTATTATTCATCTCTTTCATCTTTATAGTGAAATATAGCTAAATGTGTGCGAAAAAATTGCAATGCGTATATATTGCATATGCATATAATTTAAATTTTGTAATAATACGCAATAATTGTATACCAATATGTTTTTAAACATTGTAATATTGATATTTCTGTTTCTTTAATATTTGTTATTTGTAAAATATATGCTTTATAACACAAATGTCGTATAAAATAAAGTAGTTGAGACTCGAATAGTGTTTGTTTTAAATAAAGTGGTACACATCCTACAAAAAAAGTATAAAAATGATTTGTTATCATCGTAGATTCTCCGAAATCACAAATGAACCTTTTTTTTAGAAAAAAGTCTAATAACTAGAATATTGGGTAAAATGCTGTGTATTCCGTAAACGACCTCTCTTAAATATTTTTCAAAATCCCCCTAAAATTTATTTTGAATAACATTCAAGTTATAAAACACAAATTAATCTCTTAACAAAGCTATACAATGTGGATAAAGCACAAATAATGAAGCAAAAATTAGTGTCGAAACATTTTGTGCTTCAACAATAAAGAAGATTCTTGTTCATAGAACAAGAACCACAACTGTAGTTATTCTATTTTGTGGTTGTCCTTAGGTTTTATTAACGATGTTTTGCCTTGCTCATACGCAAAAAACATTAAACCCTATCTACATTTTGTAAGCCAAACTGAATCGTTCGAAATGCAATTCTAAATAATCATTTTCGGTATCTAAGGTTGGCTTAAAGATTCATTTTGTTCCAAAGGGTTGTTTGACCTTTGGAAAAACAATCCTTTGTCGTATTCATACTCATCTTTGTACGCATACGACGTACAGAGATAAGTCGTACATGAAAATGTGGACACTGTCACATTCGGATATCTGAATCACAAATGATCACCTGGCACACATCCCAACATAATATGTTATTCAAAGTACCCATTACCACCCAAACCATAAATATCATGTTTATATCCATTCCAGCCAGAACAGAAATAGCAAAATTTTTACAGTGCATGCAGCGGGGAATTATGCAAAGAAAAAACTAGTTAGGATTTTTTAAGTATGCAAAAATAAATGAGCATCGTGAATAACTTTTGATCTAATTATCGGATTTCGAGGTATTAAGACTCAATGTTAATGGTTGAAAAGCCTAACCTTAACTATGCTAATTTTTTAGTACAGACAATCTTATAAATAACGAAAGCGAGCATGGAAACCGCGCTTTCCATGAATAAACTGATTTTTAGTCAATAGTATGCATGTCTTATGCAAATATGTTATTTTCTTTGTCATTTACTTTTATTTCTCTATAAATGGTTTGGATAACAGAAGCGTTCAATTATTTTTGTTTCAAAGTTAGATTGATTAGCCGATTTGATACAACATGACTTTCAGTTGGAACAAGGAAGAAAATTTCATGGAAAAACTCGATTAAAGATATTTTAAAAAGCAAGTAGGTTCTGATGTTACCATTTTCATGCTTTCTTTAAATCATTACTAGCATGAACTATGTTATCCAGTCCAAAATATTTTTAAAAAAACCCATGTTGATAACAATACAAAATTAGTATAAAAACGTATTTCTTAAGTTAAAATAGGTAATAATGATAGGCCTTAAAGTAATCTATGAAAGTATAGATGTCGTTTCCCTGATACATCGCTGTTTCAAATTTTCTTCTAACAAAAAATCAAAATAAGGTAAAAAAGATCAAATAAGGTAAGGATAAAATAAGGTAAGATCAAAAATAATGTGAAAATAACAATATTCTGTCAAAATAAACGGCTGGGAGTGTGGAACACATGTGCCCTACCAGATGTTTTAGACGAGAGACTTATATCTCAGTGATGTTATTGTCTGCGCGACGTATAAAAGCATATTTTATACGTGATTCGGCGAAAATTGTGATTGGCGTTAAAGGAGTGCTCTTGATAATCGCCAAACGTGCCCCATGTTTACGTTATTCTTTCAGTATAATATCATTCACCAAGTTATGAATGCGACATTTTTTAGTTTTACAGAAACGGATCTTCCTGAAAATTTCATGAATATCATTACTAAAAATAATGGAATTATAATGGAAATTCGCTCTCAGTTAATTTATACAATAATATTCAAGTTTGGATTAATACATTATGTATAAATAACTAGGTATCAAGGATATTCCATAGATCTTATCCTAATGAGACAAAAACTTCTTTGCAGGAACACCCTGTAAGCAATATGTGTAAATAAAGTATATTTTTAAAAGGATGCATTATCTATTCACTGCATTTTATTATTTTACTATTTAGAGAATCAAGGTATTTATGAGCCCCATACTAAATGAAATATATAAGGACTTTCATCTTGATGGAATATAAAGGAATTAAATAATTTTTTCATAAAGGTGATGTTCACATCAATGCAAAAAAGGTAATTCAGTAAATATTGTTTTACAATAAATGCTTCTAGTAATGAAATAAAGCATTTTAAACGCAAACTTTTTTCACAGTTTAATTTTAAATTTGTTATAACATTTAGGTTAATTTTAAGTTTTCTGTCTGAACTGCTAAAGTAAAATAATTATCGAAACTCTCATAATAACTTTGTATTTTTTTCCTAATTTCCTTTGAATAAATTTTTATTAAATGAGATAAAACTAGATATATTTAAAGATTCAAATTGGATTTCAGATATGTAACTATCATTTAGAGTTTAAAACTAGTGCAATAAGTAATCAAAGAAAAATCCCTGCATTTATACATTTTTTCTTCTAGATTGCAAATATATTAATTTTTGTATTAGCAATTACTAATTACTTCCGATTAAAATTTCAAAAGTATAATTTATTTCATATTTGTAAGAAATTATTACTTTAAAGGGAGATAACATTTTTCGAATACTTATTGTATTTGTAGTTAAAAATATGTCTTTGTTTCTTAATAAAATCTTTCTAAAAATGTTTACATTGTCCTTTTATTAAGATTTATTTAATCGAGTACATCTGTAAACTAAAACATGTTATGGTTTTCATTTTTCTTACAATTAAAAATAAATAGAACTAATTCTTTAAAATATTGTTCCAATAAAACATACTGCTAAAATGTTACATTAGTTTTCGCTATAAAATATTTTAATTGATAAAATATTTTATTTCTTTGCAAATATTTCTGTAATTTTTTAAAAACATCGTCTATATATATTGTTAAGAAATAATTGTAACTTGATTCAATTTAAAAGCATAGCGAAAGCGTCTTTTCTCTCATTTTTGTTTGGTAACCTCAAGTTTGAGTGAATGCGATTTGCAAATTACAAAGACAGTTACAGACCTGCAAGTCTGATGGTTATTTTGTTCTGTTAGTAATTTATACTATACTTCTGAAAAAAAATGAAGAAAACCACTTGCAGAAGCATTTTTTAAATTTATTTACTTTATTTTGTTTTATTTTTCAAGGGTAGACACAATTACGCGTTATTATCGCCATTTGCTAACTGCAGCTGCCATGTGTCTTATTCCGTATGGATGGTGTTTTCTACACTAGGATTCGCTGTAAGCTCTTTACTGTCTATACTTCCGGGTTACTGTTCCCGATGTATTTTGAAGTCATTTGGCCAACAACATGATGATTGAGTTTTGTAAATAGTCTTAGTATTTCTTGTATACGTGTATTTATTACCTGATTAATTGTGTTTAGAAAAAGAACCATTAAAAGAATCATCCTTTGCTGACCAGTCATTTCAAGATGTAAGAAATCGTCGTTTGAAAAAAAGAATCGTTTTAAAAACGCTTCTTACCTTGTCAACAATAACTTAAACCTAAATGATAATTTGTAAAATGAACATAATCTCGCTGCTCGAACAATATACCAACACTAACGTATGATGGCGCACGACTTGAAATATGAACAAACAGCAATAAACAAGCAAAAATATGCCGAATCAGGACTGCCAAAAGGAAACGCTAAATCTCGTAACCATGTCACCTTTTTAACAATACATCTATAAAAAGTATACAGCAGTAGGCAGCTGTATACTTTCTAACCGGAAATAAAGCAGGTCAGAGATTGTTTCTGTCTCCAATATGGTGAAACCATCATCCATTTAATCTGTTTTTGCCAAAGGTCAAAGGAGTTAAGGTCAAAGGAGTTTGGATCAAAGGAGTTAAATGCCAGGAAAATAAAAAAAATAAAAAAATTGAGAAATATTTATATTTTTTTTTTTGAATTTTAAATTTTCTTGAAATGTTTATTTTATTAAATAATAAGAAATACTAAACTAATTAGAAATGTTAAACTAAGAATAATTTTAAATATGACATTGGATCACTCTTATTTAGAAGCTCTTACGCAGAAGCTGCTATAGCTAATCAATATTTTATTAAGTATTATTTCAAAAAAATTTTTTATTTGTAAAAAAAGATGAAAATAATTTACAGTTTAGATTGAAATTTGTTACATAATAAATGATTGTAGCATTAATTACATATAATAAATTTCCAGTTAAAAATTTACAGTGTGACGTGTGGTGCAAGGGGGGGGGGATTAAAACAACCAGCTAGCTAACTTTTTATTTTATTGGAAACAACATGACTATAGTTAGCACTCATCACAATCACAAAATTAACATATAAAACATATATGAAGAATAAAAAAATAAGGAGCTCTGCCTGGCAGGCGTTCTACCGTTCGTTCACTATCACTCTCACTGTCAGTGTTACCAGAACTTAAGATTAAAAAGTAGCGAATGGGAGCTCCAAAAGTAGCGGATTCGAACATTTTGTAGCCCAAAAGAAGGAATAAATAAAAAAACTTTTATATATATATATATATATATATATATATATATATATATATATATATATATATATATATATATATATATATATATATATATATATATATATAATACAAAAATTATAATACTTTTGTATTAATAAAAGAATTAAAACTCTTTCGTTTTCATAAAATGTCTTTGTTAAAGAATAAGCGTGGAGATATTCTATTTTGGGAATTCAAGGCTGTAAACACACCATGAATTATAATTAGATTTATATTTCAAACGAGGAGTTATTTTTAGAATCTCTCCCCCGTTCACTTCCATGTTAGGAAGCATTAAATGATTCTCCTTAATGCGTAAGGATACAAGTATTTCAGAGACTATGCCTTTTTACTCCAAAATGTGTTTGTATAAAACGTGGGAGCACTAGTTTTTGCGTGTCCTCTCCATGATGTTGTGATCCTGATAAGTTGTTCCGGAATTGTAAGAAGTTTTGTCCTCCCCCTCCCTCGTGGAGTGCGGATGTGAACTTTGTTAACCACCAGTCTACCTTTAAATAAACCTCTTGAGAACGTATGATGGCTTACGAATGCATTTTCCAAGCTAAATACAACTCTGATAACAGGAATATAGCCCTGTTATTATAAGTCGGCAGTATAGTTACTTGCGGAGGAAATTTACGCTTTTTTATCTCTGGAACTAAGCGTAACGGAGGCTGACTGCTACTTTGAATTTTTCCCCATCACCCACCAGGGGAAGAGAGAAAAAAAAATTTGCTTCATTGGCAGTGAAAAAAGAATGAAGGAAGGAAGGATTGATTGATTTCACCACACGACCGCTTTAACTACCTGTACACCTCATCGCTATTGGCTCGAGCTTGTCACATCTATGAAAGCGTTTGATGTCTAAAATTTGTGCCTCTACATTGGAAGAAACATCATCCATGGTAGTGATTCGGCACCTAGTGATCAAGAAAGTGATATAGTGAGCGAAACACCATTTATGTGCGCGATTTATATTAAATTTATAGAGAAGCTTTTTGCTTCTTTATTAAAAGTTCCTCTCTCATGAAGGTCGGCGGAAAATTTGGCGAGTGAAAAAAGAAAAAAAAATTGATGATATTTTTTTTTTCTCTTCAACATAAAAAGTCATGAAGGTCGAAAGAAAGTGTTAGCAAAAAAGGAAAGGATTTACTGTAGATATATATTTTTTTTCTTCTCTTCATAATTAGTAGTGATAATTTTATGATTACGTAGTGACCTAAATTTCTTATTATGAATAATTTAATAGAGAAATATATTTAAGAATTGATTGCATTTCGTATGTTTACCTTGCTTTATTTCAAAAAAATTATTATATAATAATGTATTTTTATGCATTTAAAATGTTTTGGAGGGAAATAAATGTGTTTCAAACGTCAATTAAAATTGTGACGGCAAACAAAATTCAAAATTTTTCAGAATTTCAAAAAAAAAAAAAAAAAAATACAAAAAGAAATTTGTAATGCTTTTTCTTTTTCGGACTTGGTCAAAACTAAATATTCCTATTTAAAAATGTGAAAAATTAAATGTTACCCAAACAAAAGGACATTTCACACTTAACAAATTTTGTGAGTTTCCCCTTATTACGATAGGCGAAATTGTGAACTCAGATAAGTTTTTTATACTTGATACTGATTTATCATATGCTTTAGTAGGGTTGCAAACTTGCAAAGATTTTTGTTTGTTTATTGATTGTGTCGGGCCAGTTGTTACTCAATTTGGTAAGAGATTGATCACCTCTGCTAATTCTAACAATGACAACTTATCTTTGCACATTAGACAGCAGAATTCTAAAAGTGTTAAGGTTAAAAATGGTGAAAAAAGTAAAAGTTTAAGATGTTTCAATAAAAGTAAACATTTTGAAAAAATGGAAGTTTAAGATGCTTTAATAAAAGTAAACATTTTGAAAAAATAAAAGTGAAAGATGTTTCAGTAAAAGTAAACATTGGAGAAAAAAAAAATAATGTGAAGGGTAACAAAAATAAAAAGAACAGGAAAAATAGGAAAAAGAAAGAATGACCAAGAAGTTAATTACATAACAAAAATAAAAAGAACAGAAAAAATAGGAAAAAGAAAGAATGACCAAGAAGCTGATTACAAAAAAACAAAACAAAAAGAATAGTTTAAGTAAACAAAATTTTGAAATAGTACATGTATCAAAGCTTAGGAAATATCACAACCCACAAATGTTGAAATTAAATCATGAATAGAGCACAAAACAAAAGAAAATTTTTTTTTTACTTTCTTCAACGGAAGAAGTAAAACCTTTTTTTTTTTGGGAGATCCGAATCGCGTGTGAAGATGTATACCTCAGCATCATTTGGATGTGAGGGCGATGAAAGTAAAATTTTTTTTCTCAACATGGTGAGAAAAATTTTTATAAACTTATTTTTGTATTGACCCGTCTGGATCTCTCAATACCACTCTGCTTCATGAAATTCTGTTTTCCTTCATTTTAACAGGGAATACAGATTTTCATAAAGTTAATAACACCTTTAACCATACAGAATCTTAAATTCTGATTAAAGACACTTGTTGTCCAGTTCGTTTCCATAAAAATGTTGTATATTTTTGTGTGAAAAAAATTTTTGAAAATTTTAGTAGATTAGTTATAAAAATATGTTTCATTTTTCTTTCTGTTTAGTTGCCTAAACAGATAAATTGTATTATCATGTTTTTATTATTGTCATTGTATATAGTTGTTTTTTTTTTTTTACAGATAATTGAAAAAATGTTATTTGTAGTAGTGAAAAGGAACAGTCGTACCAACCTAAAATTTTTTAAATTCAAAAATGAAAAAAGTCAAAATTATTTTTTTTTTTTGGCTTACCAAAATTTTTTTTGGGGAGGATGTAATACAAAAATTATAATACTTTTGTATTAATAAAAGAATTAAAACTCTTTCGTTTTCATAAAATGTCTATGTTAAAGAATAAGCGTAGAGATATTCTATTTTGTGAACTCAAGGCTGAAAACATGCATTGAATTATAATTAGATTTATATTTCAAAGGAGGAGTTATTTTTAGAATCTTTCCCTCTGTCACTTCCATATTAGGAAGCATAAAATGATTTTCCTTAAGGTGTTGGAATACAAGGAATGTAATGACTGGCCTTTTCACTCCTTTGGATTAATAGTATATAATGCAAGACAATTGTTTTAGCGTGACCTTTTTTGCTGTACGATGTTGTCAACCTAAGCTTCGCCACTACTGTCGGGATGTTAGTCCGCCCCCCTCCAGCTGGGAGAGTGGGTGAGACTTCTGTTGTCACCAATTGTCATCTAAATAAAGCTTGATTAGAATTTAATGTCTTATGATTTATATTAAATTGAACTAAAGTCAACTAAAAATATCAGTGATGTAACACGGATATCACACTCATATATATAGTCAGACCTCGATATAAGGTCATTTTTATCTGAGGCGAGGGGAGCTCTTTTCTAACAAAAGCCTATTTAACTTCCTTACAAGGCAATTACCCCTCTCAAGTTCTACTAAAATGTTGCAGCCAAAGAACACACCTGGACCTGGAGAGTTTCCATCCCCCAGTTCACCAAGAATTTTCCCTCGCCTTCGCTGCCTGTAATTGCTCGTCCCTGTCCACACTTCCAGGAAGGGGCGGCTTTCGCCGTTCGGACGAGAACAAAGGATAAGTTTTCCCATCATGTCACATGACCATTTGCTGACCACACCACAGGAAAGAATTTCATTCGAATCTCTCTCATCGTGTCGAACAAAAAAAAAGGAGTTTCACGTTACTGTTTTGGATGCCATTTTCTACGTGTACAAAAGTTGGAACATGGTGTCCACCACATGCATAGCAAATTGTTTTCGTCATGCTGGTTTTGCGAGTTGTCTAAATATCGTGGATGACGAAACCGAAGAAGACGATGATATTCCTCTATCTGTTCTGATGGAAGATCTTGGCCATGCCATTGAAGGGGAAGCTGAATATGGTTTGATTAATGAGAAAATTGCCACCCTACAATTTCTGAAATTGTTTCACAACTTTCACAAATTGTGGACAGTGAGGACAATGGCAGTGATCCTGAGACTGTAGTTGCAACCCAAGTGGAAGCCTTCAATGAAATAAATGTCATGCGAAATTTTTTTACAAACCATGAGGGAGCTGAGGAGCATTTTGAGAAGTTACAGAATCTAGAAAACATTGTTTGAAAAATGAAACCAAAAACGAGACAGACCTGCATAAATGATTATTTTAAATAAGGTAAGATGCAATGTATGTATGTACACTTTGGGAAAATTTGTAAACAGCTTTATTTTAAATTAAATTTTTTTAAAAAAATCTAACTTTCTTTAATTCTTTTCTAATTCTGTTAAAATTTATTGTCTTAAATATTTCATTTATTAACTTAAATATTAATATATTTAATTTATTGACTTAAATATTAATATATTTAATTTATTGACTTAAATATTAATATATTTAATTTATTGACTTAAATATTTATTTTTCGTTTGTTTCGTTCCGTTTTTAAAAATCATAATGTGTACTATTTACGTGCTTAGTTACAAACTGCTAATGAATCGGTTAAAAGGTCACCCCGCTTACAAGGTTACTTTTGCGATGTCCCTAGGGGTGACCTTATATCGAGGTCTGACTGTATAATATATATATATTAACAAGATAAATTTAGCAAAATTAATAAATTAATATCACAGCAAAAATAAAGTGTAAAGTTTGTCATGTTTTAAGTGTTCTAATTTATTTGGCTATATTTCTGTAAAACAGCGCCGTTTGCTATATTTTGGGTAGCATCATAGCAAGTTTGCGGAGTCTCCCGAATTCAATTGTGGTTTGTTTTAGCTGAAAGTGTTAAATTGAAAGAGCGCGTTATATGGAAAACACTAAAATTATAATAATATTGGATAGCGCGTTTTTTCAAGCTTTTTTATGCATAAAAATGAGTAAAAAAAAAGTAGCTCGGAAGTCCTACAGCGAATATTGACACGCATTGCCATCTGCGCTTAGCTTTATACGGTCAACCATTCATTGAATTCTGACTATTTGAACGTGCCGTATGAAACAATATTTTAAAGCAACTACGAAGCAACAAATACTTTTAACATTTTTTTTTTCATTAATAGTAGCCGTAACATCTGTTGTAAAGTTAGAAATATCACAACGATAAAAAGATGGATTTGCACTAAATGCTCGTAAAATATTTTCTTTTCTCGCAGCTCGCTTATTTGCTGTGCTTACTTTACTTGCACAGTGAAACCTGATAAGTTGACCACCTCTATAAGCAGAGCCTGACTAAGGCAAGGGCGTACGGGACTGTTGCCTCGGGCCCCCAAATCAAATAGAAAGTTTGTTTCACGTTTGATGAACTTTTTTAAAACAAAATATCTGTACAGTGTAAAATCTGCCAGGTTTATATAATCTTCTTCATTTATCTATCGTGCGGACACAATCTATATTTCGTAAATCCATGACTTTCTAGGACTAAATTAAGTTAAATTTTCGTAATTACGATGGACAAATTTGGCCAATCAAAAGCCTGTAGCTTTACATATCGCAAAATGCGATATGTTTACAACAATTCAGGCTTCTGATTGGCTTCATTGCGAATGGCTTCATCGTAATGCGAAAATTTAGTTGAATTCCGCCCTAATGTCAGCAAGGTTATGAATTTTTCGCAGCTAGATGACAAAATTAACAATCTGAAAACTGCATTAGGCATGATAGACATAGAATTGTCCGAAAATCAATAAAATGGACACAACGATATTTTGTCTGACCTTTACAGAGGGGGGGGGGGACTTTATAACTATTTTAGGCTCTAGTTATTTTTCTTGTTATATATAATGAGGTGAAAAATTTAAATACCTCCATAAAGTTCGGTTCTTCATTACTGAAGTTTGTGAAGCAGACGGGGGTCCCCAAAGAAGTTCTTGCCCCGGGCCCCAATTAGGCTAAGTCGGGCTCTGTCAATAAGTTAATCACCTATCTAAGATTTTGAGGATCAAGTACAAAACTGGTAAAAACAATTTATTATCATTTTTATAAGATGACTTCTCTTATAAAACCATCAAATTGTAGTTCAACTTGTGATCAGTTTACGCTAGTTTCACTGTAGTAGCTTTAATAATTTTCAAAACTTTTTTATAACACACAGTATATACATTACCGTGTTTATCATTCAAAGTAATTATCTCGTGATTTTGCAATTACTATAAATGTTTCGAAAAGTTTAAAATTTTGACATTTTCGAATTAAAAAATTTAAAACTTAAGTTAAACAAAATTAACTAAAACAAAACTAAAGTTTAAGCTTTTTCAACAACAACAAAAAATGTTCTTTTTTAAAAAGGGTAAAGAAACTGCAAACTTTCAGAATATAATGGGAAGGGGCAAAATTAAAAAATATATACATACATTTCTGTGAGGAAAAAAATAGCGCATTTTTAAGATTTGTAGCGTTCGGAAAATAATAAGTAGCCCAAAAAGTAGCGAGTAGCCCAAATTCGATTTTCAGTACCGGGGACTTTTAAAAGTATCCCAATCCGCTACTTGTAGCCCAATCTGGCAACACTGCACACTGTCTCTGAGTTTTTAATATAGTTTCTCAATAGGGGGCGTTGCTAGTTCCAGTTTCTCCACAACAGTTAGTTCATAATTTATAGTTGAGTCTTTTAGTATAATAGCTACAAACAGTTTTGAAGTTGGAGAATGTGTAGCAATAAATCATAGGAGAGAATCATACCCGTGAAGCTATTAAAAAAGTTTTACAGAATGCTTGTACTTTAAGTGTGACGATGCCCACTAATGAAAGAGGAAATTCTTTCGGGTGGCCTAGAAAGGAAGATATTTTAAAGTATGATGTGTCTGAAAAATGGAGGAAGATATCTTCATACCGTCTGAAAATAATGGATCATAGTTTGAGATAAGGGACTGATCATAAAACTTATATTTCAAGAAAATATAAATATTCATTTAAACCCGTCCATAATATTTATTTTAACTTTTTCTGTTGTTTCTAATTATGTATGTGGTAGGTTCAACATGCCAAATTCATGGATCAGCTGATAATTCTAATTTCTAACTTTGCCATTTTTCTGTCATTAAGAATTAAGAGAATTTCTTTTTTAAATATTTTCTTTCATGATTTTATGTAAACTGCTCTGTACAAGATTTTTATAAAAATGTTTCTAAATGAGTATAAATTTGAATAAATCAATATATTCTAAAGATTTTTTATTTAAAAAAAAAAATCCAAAGCATCGTTTTTATCTGAGAATTACCTATATAGTAATTCAAATGAACGAGCGATTTGCAAAGTTATTTTATATTTTCTAAAAAGCGTGTTTCATTTAAAACTTGTCAGATATTAAAAATATGAACATCTGAAAAAGTAATCTAATTTAAAAAAAAAAAAAAAAAATTCTTATTAAGAAGTTCTTTAAACCCTCAGCATTCAGAGCATATATAGCACTAGCGTAAGGGAAAATTCCTTTATAGTTTTAGTATCGTGGCCATGGAAACTATATTTTCGAATTTGAATATGTGCGTCGTATTGTTACTTATATTGCCGTTAACTATTATACAGGGTGATTCATAAAAGATAGGCAAAATTTTAGGAAGTGATAGTACACACCCAAGCAAACAATTTTTATCAAAAAATGCATGGTCGAAAACAAAACGCAAAGGTGCTGGCGCATTTGGAAAGTATGATGCAAACGATGCATTTAGTTCCAGCAGAACGCAGCATCAGCTCATTACGTACGAGAAGTGCGACACTATCTGGACGAAACTATCTAACCTTTCCAAACCAACGGATTGGGCGAGGTGATCCTATAGCTTGGCTACCGTGCTCGCCAGATCTTTCATGCCTCGATTTCTTTTTGTGGGGACAGCTGAAGGCTCTTATGTATGAGACTCCCCTTGAATCTGCAAAAGAACTAGTCGCCAAGCTTTCAGCCGCTGCAGGGAAAGTTCGTGATATGCCAGGTGTGTTTCAGAATGTTCGCCTATCTTTTTTTCGCCGTTGTACTGCGTGCATGAACACTTATTGTAATCACATGCCATTGAATTTGCTTTTATAACTTAACTTCATCGCTCTTTGTGTGTTTTTGCCTCATATAAGAACATAAACTTTGACGCCCTCTAGCGGTTTTGCATTTTGTTTTCGACCCTGCATTCTTTGATAAAAATTGTTTGTTTGAGTGTGTACTATCACTTCCTAAAATTTTGCCCATCTTTTATGAATCACCCTGTATATTATCCTTCTATATTTTTATTTTACAAAAATACGTTGAACAGCCGAACAAATTTTTGAGTTTACTACTACTAATGTTCAACTCCGTAGCCTTGTAATTTTGAACCCAATCCAGAAGACAAGGCAGCTCTTGGATCAAGTATTGGGAGAAATTTGCTTTCGTGGAAGACTTTTTAATGGAACTGACCCGCATTTGTGTTACGTGAAGAGGGAGACCACTCACACAATTAGCCTGACGGCTAGAGGACTCGAACACATTATTTGTCTCTGAGAATATTTCACGTCAGCACTGTGGTCGGTTTCAAGTCGGATGCGGAATTCGTATCAACCAGTCACCGCTGGGATTCGAAGCCGGTTCACCTCATTGTAAGGAGAAGTCCCCACGGCTCAAACATGTTATATATGTTACAATATATGTATGCAATATATGTTATATATGTTACAATATTTTAAAAAATGTATAATAGTTTTTAAATCCTAAAAAGACTATATCCAGAGCACAAATGGTATTATATAACGATGGAAATTTGAGGAATTTTCTATACATTTTTATGATGAGGAAAGTATTTAAAACTGGTATGCGTAACTCCAATATGTATTTAAAAGTACTTATAGAAAATTTTTAAAAAATCTTATTTAGTAGAAAACATTCTAAATTCAAAGCATAATCAGGAGTAATATTAAGATGGACAATTTGCGAAATTTTTATAATTTTTTGAGGCGAGAGATCTATTTGTAACTTATGTAAAAATTGCAGATGAAATTTTCCAAATCATAGCCTGTATGTCTTGAGAAGAGCATTAAAATTTTCAAAAATACTGATATGTGTTTCGGAATATTTATGGAATTTTTTTTTAAAAAACCTTATTTTATCGTAATATACTATGATTGGAGATATATAGATATAGGTAGCACTTTTAAAAAAAAACTGTAATATCGAAAGCAGGAATTACCGGTCAACCGTTACCATATGAACAAAAAATTTACAAAATAAAATATTTAAATAACCTATATTTTAGTATTTCTTACCAGAATTATGGTTCTTCTACCAGAAATGTCATTACCACAGAGTACCGTAGTTTTACCAGAATTTTTTTCATGTCAAGTAAAAGTTTGATGCTTATTATATTTGCAAGAAAATATTTCGAGTGCTTTGATGATAAAATAATCCAGATAAATATAATCAAGGTAATATTTAGGTCATTGGATCTAAAACTATTTTAAAATAAAAAAAAAGTGCGTGGAGTCCCTCCGCACGGAAGAAGTTAAACTTTGTAACCTGCGACGTTAATTGAAGAAGAATCAGCAGTCGTAGAAGGATCACTAGTTCTATTCACCGACTCTTTTTCCTGCTCCCTATTAAATTATATGTGTATCAAAACAAACTAAAAAAATATTTATAGAAAAACAAAAGTTTTATGACTTTTATTATTTTTATGCTAGTGAGAACCAAAACAATATGGAAATAAATGAGGGAAAACTGGATCCTACCACGTGATTTCCCGGCCAATAAAAATGTAACGTTAAACGTTTAACGCTTCCTTGTTGGAAGTCGCATAAGAAGTATAACTTCAAAAAGATAATTGACAATTTAAAGGATGAGTTAACATCGACGCAGGTATATTTCTTTCATAAAATATGACAATACAAAAGTCACTAAATAACATAAACAAAAATTGCTATTTTTAAAAATGTCTCACCAGAAATTGACACGGAACTTTCGAATATTTATTGTATAGTAAAACTGATTCAAAAACACAAATAAATTTATTTTCATTAAAATTTTCAAAAAAATTTTTTTATGAACCTCCTAAAAGAAAACATTTGATTCTAGACTTTAGACATAAATAGTTTTTATTTTTATTTTCTTTCCATTATTTTTCTTCAACGAATCAGGATGAATACATATATCAATTTAAAGCTTATAGCTTTTTTTAAAAAATGTTTTAATTTTATAATGATTATTCTTAGAATCATACGAAAGCTTTATTATCGCCCTTTAAAACAGGCGTTTACTTGGCACATCGTTAATAAAGATGTTTAATAAAAAATAATGACGCAGTTTATTACTAGTATAAAAGAAGAGAAAAAAAAAACTCCTCTATTTAATCCTGAGAATATTGGCGCATTTTATTATTATTATTTGTTATCTAGAGGGAAGCTTCGGTATATTTTTATAATTATGTTTAAACAAGTACTTAATATAAAGTATTAAAATAATAAACTAGATTGCCTGTTTAAGTTCAAATGCTTAATTTTTATGATACATATGATTAAGAGATCCCCCTTTTTTAAAATTATTCATAACATAACATAACACAATTAGTTTTATTCTATAACAATCGCTTTAAAACTCAAATAATTTTAATCTAAAAATATGGTCGAAACTACACGGAAATGAAAAAATTTACCGCGTTTCTGGTTCAATGGGAACACCAAAAAGCTCTTTATTTTTTACCGAAGTGCTTTGGCAAGGATTTTGGTAAAATTAGCAATAAAATATTGTTTTACAACATATGATAAAATTTAGTAAATGTGGTAATCTTTGGTAATTTTATGATGATACTTTAGATCATGACATAAAAATCACTTTTTCGATAAATTTTACGTCTCTGTTTTGTACAATTTTTTTTCTAATACAGTCAGTCGCAAAAATCTACATACACTGATCAAAATAAAGGTTTCTCAAAAAGCAATTAAATTTCAACTTTAAAAATCATATAATTCCTTCAGTTTTCTCTAAAAAATTTGTTTTCCATAATAAAAATATTCAGAAATAATAATTTCTAGGTAGTTTTGTGATTTGTATAGTAATTATCAAGTCGCGAAAGTCTGCATGCACCTGATTGGCGGACGGAAAAAAATTTGCATATGAAGTTATTTTAGAAGATTGTCTTAGTTTGAGGTTACATGTTTCGTTATCTATTCTAATCTTAATTTCCCGAGATTTTTTGACATTGTAACTTCAACAAAATGAGTCAGGGAAAGGAAACATCTTTAGAACTTCGAAACATGATAGTAAGAATGAAATGTGAAAAGAAATCTTATGCAGAAATTGCAAAAATTGTAAAAAAAAAGTCGGTCAACTGTTCAAACAATCTACAGAAATTATGTTATGCGTGGAAATGTGCTTAACAAATATCGATGTGGTCGTCCAAGGAAGCTTAATGGTCGTGATGCAAGAACTATAGTAAGAAAAGTGAAGAAAAATCCGAAAATTAGTGCTCCAAAATTAGCGAATCAAATTGCAACAACTAGTGGAAAGAAAGTGCATCCAGAAACTGTTCGTAGAATTCTTCGATCAGCCGGCTACAATGGTAGAGTTTCTAGACGAAAGCCGTTCATTTCATCTACTAACAAACAAAAGAGACTTGATTTGGTTCTGCACATATTGACCAAGATTTTAATTTTTGGAAAACAGTTGTTTTTACAGACGAGAGTAAGTTCAACGTGTTCGGGAGTGATGGCCGGGGAAAAATCTGGAGGAAAAAAAAAACACAGAAATGAATCCCGAGAATTTGACTCCAACTGTGAATCACGGTGGAGGCAGTGTTATGGTTTGGGGAGCAATGGCGGCCGCTGGAGTTGGCAATTTAGTGTTTATCGACGGCATAATGAATCGATTGGAATACCTGAAGATTTTGCAAGACAATTTACTTCCATCGGTTCGAAAAGTGGGACTTGGGAACAACTTTGTCTTCCAGCAAGACAACGACCCAAAACATACAGCTAAGATTGTTAAGGAATGGATACTCTATAAAACGTCTAAACAGCTCCATTCGCCGCCGCAGTCTCCAGACCTTATTCCCATCGAGCACCTCAGGAAGGAAGTTGATAGGAGAGTTCAGGAGCAATCGGTAACAAGCAAGGAAACCCTAAAGAAGGCAATCGAGCTTGCATGGTATCAAATTACAGCTGAGACAACAAAAAATCTGGTTATGTCGTTGCCAAACCGAATTCAGGCAGTTGTTACTTCAAAGGGAGGTCCTACAAAGTATTAATGTTACATTTTCGGCATTTTAATTCTGAAAGTTTGTATTGTTCTATCTCTGTATGTAGACTTTTGTGACTATATAATTTAATATATTGTTAATTTTTGCTATATTTTAACGAATTTGTTCATAATTTTTGTTGTTGTTAGATATGAGTTATTATCCAAGACGTTAGCGAAAATAAAGTTGTATACTCAAATAGTATGAGTAAAGTGCTAGATCTGCGAATATTAGCGGGTGTTCGTAGACTTTTGTGACTGACTGTATGTGATAATAAGAACTAATAATAAAGAACTAAAATTAGTAAAAAAAGCTATTTACTAAAAAGCAATTTTAATGGAAATTACTTAATCATTTCGAGAAACCGTATAAAAAAACCTCCACACTATCATTGTGTGACATTAATTGTTAATTTAATTTAATAAGATCCATCAATTAAATTATAAAAATAAGCTATGAAATAAAAAAACAATTTTAATGGAAAGTGTTTAAACGTTAAAAAAACATATAAAAATATCTCCATAGTATTATTCTCTACATTTGATGGTTAAATTATTTTAGTAAGAACTATCAACTGAATTAAAAAATAAGCTATGAAATAAAAAGCAATTTTAATGGAAAGTACTTAATCGGTTAAGACAACCATATAAAAATCTCTTTATTATCATTGTCGCTATTAATTGTCAATTTAATTTAATAAGATCCATTAATTAAAATAAAATAATGAGCTATGAACTCAAAAAACCAATTTCAAAACGTTTAAAGAAACACATAAAAAATATCCTTACTATTATTGTCGCCATTCATGATTAAACTATTTTAGTAAGAGCTATCAACTTAATAAAATTAAGTTATGAAATAAAATGCAATTTTAATGGAAAGTACTTAATCGCTTAAGAAAATCATGTAAAAAATCGCCGTATTATTATTTTCGCCATTAATGGTTAATTTATTTGAGTAAGAGCAATCAATTGAAATAAAAAAATAAGCTGTGAACTAAAAAACAAAGTTAATTGAGTAAAGTTACTGCATTATGGTAAATTTTTACTATCATAATTTGACCTCGAGCGACATTATTTCAAACGATGATCAATGCGGTTAATTTTTTTTATTTCAATAGCATAGATAAGTAAATACGCGTTTTCTTAATCTAATAACGTAACGTTAAGGATAAAATATAATAATATTTAAAGAAAATTGAGATTATTTTAGCTGTATTAATAATGTTGATGTCTTTAAATTTTGGGCATGAAATCATTATGTGATTTAGTACTGATTTATTTATTTTATACCTTTTCTTTCCTTTCCTGCGAAGAGCGGGTATACAGATAGACAGAAAATAAAAGATTTAAAACTGTTGACTCACCAAACTCCAAAACTTATAATTGTGCACATAAAAAAAATCTACAAATAAATTTTTGAAATTTAATTTTAGAGTAGAATTGAAATATTTATAAATAAAATCGTAATGTATATAAATTTGATAAATTGTGTATAAATAAATGACTGGATGTATGTATGTTATGTACAACTTTAGAACTTTATTTTGAAAGAATAACATCGTGCCTTAAAATCAAAATAAAATAAAAAATAGTTTATCGGATGAGAGAGGAAATAGATATTAAATTAGGAAGTAGTACAAAAAGAACTTCGAAAGCAATTTCGTGGGTTAGGGAATTGCAGAGAGCAGAGTGAGAGGCTTTCAGGGCTAACATGTTCACTCTCAAAAATTAATAATTAAAATTGTCATGATAATCTGAAGCCTAATATCACTATTTCTAATTTTTTACTCACTAAGGGTAATTAAAAAAAATTAAAACATTTATCCATTAAAATAATTTGAATAATACAAAATAGAATTTTTTTAACTAATTTTTAAACTCTTTCTAAAACTTCTCTAAATTAGTTATATAATAACTATTTAAATACTGATACAACATTTCTTAAACAATCATGACGTAGTTAAAATTACATAGTTAACATCATAAGATTACATAGTTATTACAACATTGTAAAATAACATAGTTGACATCCTAAATTTTATTCTCACTGTTTCTAATCTATTTATTTTTAATTAGCTTATGCTTGTTAGATAGATAAAAGTATCATTAACATAAAATTATTAGTTGTGTTTTACAATAATTACTTAATTATTTTGGTCCTTTACGGCTAAATCACCATTTGTTTTAACTCAATTTTTTTTTTAAATATGTATTATAAAATTTTCTTCTCTGGTAGTTAAACAGCAAAAATCTAAAAAGCAATTATTTTTGTTGAAATTTAATTTGTTTCAAATTTTTATCTTAACCAGCTAGTATAAAACTTTTTTTCAATTCCCATTTTTGAATATGATATTTTGAAAGTTCGTGTTAAATAATTTATTTTAATATTTAATAGACTATGAAAAAAAAATTAGATATTATAGGTCATCATCAATATTAAAATTAAAAACGATCTCCTTCGAATATTCTATCTAAAAATATCCGGAAAATAAAATTTTGAGGACTCATCGGCTGTAAATCGTAGCTTACTAAATTAAGTCAGACATTGTAGTTTATTAAAAAAAAAGTTTACGAACGCAGTTAATGAGGTCAAAGCGACATATAAACAGAACAGCGTTCATAATCTTCGACAGCTATCTTCTTCTATTAGTGACAACATAAATCAATTCGCCAACAAACTACGCCAATAATTCATATTTGCTATTTCACCCGTTTTGGCGTCATCTGGTTTCAATCAATTTACGATGCAACTCTTGACCTGCTCTGCCAACTCAGGGTTGATTTTCTTTCGTCATATCCGGTAACTCGGTGTAGGGTTAGGAGCTCTCATTCGCTTCAGAGGGATATTTATTCCCTACAACAGCAAGAGAAGGGGATTCATGGTTATTAATCTAGCTGGACGTACGCAGGGCTAGTTATAAGTAGGTTGATTGCCTCAATGATTTAAAGGTCAAGCGTTGATAAAATGTATTCTGATGAAGTTCATTATTGGAAGCTCTTAATTCTATTAATAAAGCACATTTTAATAACTCATTATAATGCAAATTAGTATAATTAAAATATATTGCATTGCTAGAATTAATAGCTTTCAACAATGCATCTCATCAAAATTACGGGACATTACTATATTACATTAGTATGGAAATTAGTAATGTAAATTCAAATATTTTACACACGTAGACCTGATTAAGGGGACAACTGAGCTTTGCTGTAATATAATATCCTATTTAATATCGAAAACAAAGATAAAAGAAACATTATTGTTTAATCATAAAATTGAGGAGGTGAATTAGTTATAAAGTATGCACTGTCAAAATTTACAGATCAATGTACGGTAGGGAGAACTGGCACTTTAAGTGCATCAACCATAAAAACCTTTTTTCCGCAAAATCTATTTTTACCGTAAAATATTATACAGTAAAGTTTAGAGTAATATTAATTTAATTAAAGTGATTCCGTGGTTTTAATCATGATTTTTTCAGTGAGTGATCAACGCACCCTTGGTCCCTACACAGGCTGATCAAAGTGATTACCCACAGGGCCAGTGATGCCTAACTGAGTTTTACTGGGAACCGTGTGTTTACGATCAGTCTATTGCGGGACCATATTATGATATATCAAACATTAAATGCAGTCGTTAAGAAATAGATTTTTTTCTTTAATTATAATTTTTTTTATAACTTCTTAGTTACATCATTTAACATCATGAGTCCGAGAAATATAAGTGTTTCCGAACAATATTTCATTTAAGCTATTACTTTAATTTTTACTTAGTACAATATAAAAGTACTTGACATTTTTGCCTATTTGAAATTTTAAAAACCCAGTATTTGCATTAAACTTAATGAAATTTATGTTTTGGTTTGTTGCTAAAGTAAGTTGCAAAAGTGGCCAAATCCAAAATTGCATTATCTTACATTCACATGCAGCTGCCTTACTATATTAATTACGCTTCGTTAAAACGAATGTCTTAATGCTCATTGAACCAAAGAATTTTGGCCCCCATCTTATTTTGTATAAGTTGTACAGAGAACCATCTTTTCCTAAAACTTTTTATTTTGGAGATTGGTTTCAAAACTGAACGACACAGTTTATTTTTTAATTGAAAAACTTTGATATGTTACCTGTTTCTGGAGATTATGGTTTCACTGGGGAAGGTATTATTGTTTTGTTTTCAATTTTCTGTCGATTTTTCTACCGTTCGTAAACACTTTTGCATCGCTGATTTAAAATCTGAAATTGAGTTCTCTCTGCCAGCTACAGTTTTTTAGTGACATTTTTAGTCCATTTCTTGTCGAAGTGTACAAGTTTAAAAAAGGTTTGAAATACCAGTGGGTCACGTAAATGTTACGGCAAACTTCTTGGGGAGTTACGGTTTGAAATTGCATGGAAACCCATGCCACAGAATATCGTAGTGCGCTGATAGGGGCGCATCCCTATCAGCAACTGCTCAGAATCACACGAAGAAACGCAACCACCTGTTATACGTAGCATTTTTAAACTTGCACATTTCGTAAATGTATAGACTAAAAATGACATTAAAAAAGTTTTAGTTTTAGAAGCGAAACTAATTCCGTGGATATTTCCGTACCGTGGCAACACCCGGGCGGCGGCTCATGAGAAACTAAAAAACAACATCACAGAAAGTGATCAACTCGAAAGTTATAATTCGTAGCCACTCCTGGGCAAACATCTACATGTTTTTTTTCTTCTTTTAAATTGCAAATTTAAAATCTATTTGGCATCTTGGCGATTTTATAACAGTCGTTGAACAGCTGACCCAATTTTCGGGTTTAGGACTACTAATGTTCAATTCCGTAGCCTTGTAATTTTGAACACAATCCAGAAGACAAGGGAACTCCTGGATCAAGTATTAGGAGACATTTACCTTCGTGGAGGACTTTTTTGATGGAGCTAACCCGCATTTGCGTTACATGGAGAGGAAGACCACGAGAACCTCCCACGGTTAGCCTGACGGCAAGGGGACTCTAACCCATGATCCGTCTACCACTGAGGATATTTCACGTGAACACTGTGGTCGGTGCAAGCCGGATGCGGAATTTTTATCGACCAGCCATCGCTGGTATCGAACCCTGGTTCACCTCATTGGAAGGAGAACGCTCTATCCCCTGAGCCATCGCGGCTCGCCTCTTGGCGATTTTATTTTATTTTATAACCGTCGTTGAACAGCCGACCCAATTTCATGGGTTTACAACAACTAATGTTCAACTCCGTAGCCTTGTAATTTTTGAACGACTCGACAGATTTCACGTTCATCAGTCACCATTTACTACACGGGGAGTCTTCGGCCGGCGAGGATCGAACCCACGACCTCTTGGATATGGGCCCAGCGCCCTACCGACCATGCTATCCCGGCCTGCATCTTGGCGATTGTAGTTGGCGCACAAATTACTATACGGAAATATCCCATTATTCCCTAAACCCGAATTAATCTAGATCAAATATTTTTGTATAAACGCCACAAATTTTTTCAGTCTTATTATTAATATGTTAAGTCATTTTTCAGAGAAAAGTTTGCATTTTCTTTTGAAGAAACTAGACTCAATTAATTTTAGTTTAATTTAACTTTTCAAATCTTTAATTAATTTTCTTAATCCCAGCAGTTCAATTACGCTTTCATGCTTCTCTTTCAAAATTTAATTAATATGATACGTGCTAAAATTTTGCACATTCAATAATACATTCAAAAAAATATATTTTTCTTGCGTTACAATAAAGGCGTAAAAATCTATATGCTTCACCCTTTTTTTAAAGTAAATCTGAAAAACGTAAGTCACTGTCTTCAGCTTAATCAACATAAATTTTGCCTGGTGGCTTTTTCGCCTGACATATTGATCTTAGCTGTCGTGTCTTTCCATGACTTAAAATGGAAATTGTTAGTCAAAGAATTCCACACCTCTTTTGAGAATGCATTATTTTGCCCGGTTCTACGAATAGATACAGACATAGATACATATTTTCATTTCTACAGAAATTCATTTCTGTTTTCTATCAAAATTTTCAATAAGGATACTTTTTCAATATTTTTCTTATATTTCTTTCCATATTTTTGAAACAAAGTTTTTTGTTATTTCATTTAGTAGCTTTCATTATTTTTTTAAAAAATAAATAACATTATATTACGCTATTTAATGAAATAGACTTTACAAAATTACAAAAAAGAATTTATATTTTTGCTGTACGTTATCCTTATTTACTTTTTTTTTTAAATTTTGTAAGCTGTTAAGTTTTTGGTTTATTATTTTACGCAATTCCTAGTGCACTTTAGCATCCAAATAGAGTCTCGGTGCTGCCATCTAGTGTGGCAGAAACTAGACGTCCAAATTAACATGGCCAACGGTATCTCACCCATTGTGGTGGTCCTGAAAGAGTGGTTACCACTTCTGGAGAACGCACTAGGTCTGCTCATCGAGAAGACTGATTGTGCAGCTCATGGGAAATAAAAATATAAAAAAAAATTACGCTATTATCCGCCTGTTTTACTTTTTATCCTGAAGAATATTAATGTTGTGTGATGTAAACAATATTGTCAATATTTTTTATCAACTCACATAATTATCATCGGTCTGTATATATGCGAGAGGTGAAGATGTCAGATTGCTTTACTTAATAAATACAACTTTTAAAAACGGAAGAAAAAAATTGTAATAAAGTAATTCTATTGTAATACTGTGTTATTAACAATTATGTAAGCATATTTTATCATTATGCGATTCTATTATAATATTGTACTGTTAACCTCCACGTATGTCTAGATTTCTCCATTGTGTAATTCTATTGTAGTATTGTGTTGTTAACACATATATGATTTTGTATTTTATCCTTGTGTAATTCTATTGTAATATCGTGTTATTGACTCCGATTTTAGTCTATATTTCACCAGTGTGTTATTTTATTGTTTTTCAAGCATTCGTATTGTGTTATTTAATTTATTTAGTAATTTTGTCAATTTTTAACTAGCATGGTCGATGCTTAAAAAGAGTATATATCATCCTATATTAAAGTTCAGGTCAATCAGGTGAATCTTCAATGTCTAAATTATAGCAATATTGAGGAGAATATTATCTTCAGATTGACATGGAGTGGATTTTAAAATAATAGTAACTAAAAACTTTTACTGTCGTTGCAATTTTATGATTACATCTTATGTTGAATTTTCATTTAATTCTGTAAGCGAACATTTTTAATCAATTATGCTATTATTTTTAAATCACATTTTTCGTTACTTCAATTTTAACAACTTAATGCGATTCCCTAATTCAATATGCACAAATTCATTTAAATTATGCACACAATTTATAAGTTGTGAAAACTTTTGAAATTAAAATACTTCTTCTTTATTTAATTATAAACTTTAAGAATATGCGAAAGAAATGTTCCTGTTTCGTACGTCATGCGACAATCGTATTTCAAGATAACGAACGAATGAAGTTAATTGATTTCAGAAAGATAATTAGAAAATCTGACTACCATATCAGAGTTAGAGAAATTAATTAAATAATAGTTTCCATGATTAACTGTGTACCACTTTATACTTATAATTACTTTTTAAGCCCACTGAAATCTACTGTCTTTAATTCTCTCTGTTTATTCTATTTTTTAACTTTTTAAACACTAAGCCTAACATTTTCTTGATATCTAGACGTCTTTGGGAAAACAAATTAGGCTTATTTAAAGATAAATTAATAATATCTCAGCTTTCGAATCCATTTAGTCATTCAGATCTCTTTTCCGACAATGCATCATCCTGTATTTGTTTAACTTTATTTACTAAATAATTTTAATAATGTTTTTTTATTTATATTATGCTATATATTTAAAAACTAAGAGATATATTTTTTACTATTTTGGAATCAATTACTATAATAAATGTTTAATTAACTGCTTGTATGAAAGTTTTAACACTGTTGGAAATTCCGGATCAAATTACGGTATAAAGTACCGAAACTAAGGATTTATTGAAAATTCACCATATCACTATATTTAATTAAATTCAAAAATAAAATTAATGGTATAAGGCTTAAATGCAGAAATGGATTTTTACGGCAAAAGTTTAAAGATTAGAGGTGAAAAGTTAATCCCTTTAAAGATTAGATCATTAGTTATGTTTTTAGCTCTTTATTACTAAGTTTTTTTCCATTTCTTTTTATAACTTGCAATATTTAGTCAAAACATTTCACAGTTTTACTTGCTGTTTTGGAATTATTTTGTAATTAAATAAAAATGCATATTGAAAAAAAAACCTTCCTCAAAATAGGTTATTATTGCTAACAAAACAGTAAATTGTAATATTAAAGCAGCAACAGTAAAATCTGTACTGTACTTTTTTCTCTTACATTAGAAAGTACAAAGTATTTTCTACATTTTTATTTACATAAAAAGTCAAATAAATGAACTTATATTGAACTTTTATCCCTTCAGTGGGCCGATAAAGATGAGTAGCATGCATGGAAACACTAGGGGTTCCGCGTTCGGTTGACCTCTCAACCGAAACATCCGCTCTTTTATCCCAGAATCAAGGGACAAGAAAACTGGAATGAGCACAATGGACCTTGGCCTCCGATGGGCTGTTACGTTACTGAGTTTTTACCTTGAAGATCGTAATATTTTATTTAAATATGTAAAAACTGTATAAGTACTTCAAAGGATTACGTTGTCACCATTATTTACATTCCCAAGGATTTAGAAAATATGTAAAAATATCTTAAATAGTTAGATATTTCAAAATGATAGATTTTGTTAACATCCTTTATGTGCAATTGTTGAAAAATAAATCCTATCAGACATAAAAAGACTTGTGTTTGTCTTAAAAGATTATGCAATTAGTTTAGCAGCCGTGGATCATTGGAAAATATAAAATCATTTCAGACTTATGATTAATCATAATTGTTTCATACAAGAAGAAATTTTAACTAAATAAAAAAAAAGTATTTCAGACTTAATGAATTGTAATAATTTCCAAATACTTGTCTTGAACTTGAAGATTTAAAATTTAGGTTGATTTGTAGCACTCTCATTTTTTAGATCTTTCTTTATTTTTAAATTTTGAAAACAAGGAATTATTTTATTTTTATAGAAAATGAACTCTAGATCAAAGTGACAGTTTTCTACACTATACAAAAATATTCCTTAAAATTTACGGTTTTTAGCCAGCAGCTGGATTAGTTGTGCAAAACCGTTAATTTTACGAAATAAAGTCCGTATTTTTAATGGTTTGCTGCCATTCAAGAACAAGTTTTTTTCTGTAAAAATTATTTTTTACGAAAAAAATCCATCCATAATCGAACTGGTTTATTACTGTAACAAGTTTTTACCGCAAAAATAAATCTACTGTCTCAACAGACTTTAACTATATGAGAACAAGTTTCGGTGAAATTAGTAATGTAAATCTGTTCTTACACCAGATGTAAATATTTCATGATGGCAGAATTTGTATCAACCGCTCATCGCTAGGATTCGAACCTGGGTCACCTCAAAGGTAGATACGCGCTCTGCCCCCTTAGCCACTGCGGCTCAAATGCTTTGTTATGAAGAAAGTTGGATAGAGGGAATTTCATTTTAATATTGTTCAAATTTGACAAAAAAGTCGAATCCAAGTTTTATTTATATTATGTTCAAAACACTGAAATAATAACTAAAAAATACGAGCATGTATTGAAAATAATTAAAAAAATATTGGATTAAAAATCAAGTTATATTACGGAGCGTAAAACTTCATGACAAAAATTAGAATTTCAACTGACGGCCTTAATCGTTTGTGATGCGTGTGAAAAATGGTCAGAATCGTTTTATCAACAAAACTGTTTTAAACCGTTAAATATACGGAGAAATTCAGAACAAAAATAACAGATATTTTTTGCAGTCTAATTTAGTAAGATGAATGTTGCCAGCTATTATAATTTATTTATTTTTTCTTTTTGCAAAAGTCAATTAAGTATAGTTAATAAAAAAGCGAAAAGAAATTAAAAAAAAAAGGAAAATATATATATATATAAAAACAAGCAGTCACTGCACCTAACTTTATAAATATGCGTTATTAAATCACTCCCCCGTTACCCGTTATTATCTAAAATCCCGCTAATACCGCGTTTGTTAAAAATTCTACCTTCCAGTAGTTTTAAAAGAATACTCATTGTAATATATATTCTGTTCAGTTAAAAAAAGTAATTAGAATTAATGTACCAATAAACTACTCATTTTAATACAATATCAATAACTATATTTGATGAATCGTAATATTCTTTTTAATGAATTTTGTTTAGAGAATTATGTCGGCTTAGGGGCAGCTAATGCTTACGTCGTTAGTCAGGAATTTTAACAAGAATTAATGATGCGCTTAATTACTTTTCTAATTCAGTAAATAAATTAGAATTTTATTAAGTTAATGTGATGAATTAAGCACAATAGCTACAAAATAATCTTTTGTCAACATCATTTGGGTCTTAAGAAAACTTAATTGATTTTTAAATCCCTTTAAGGGAAAGTCTTTTTGTGATTTATTTCGTGATTTTTTTAAAAGTTTCTATTCGATCGAAAAATTTTCAATGGATTTTTAACTTGCATAAAGTTTTATTTAAAAAAAAATGTTTTATTTATTTTTTAAAATGTTAAGAAAATCTTTAATGAGTATAAAAATTCAAAATGAATGGAAAACCTTTTAAAAATGCTAACTTAAAATTTTATGTTTACCTCCTTTGATTTATCGAGAAAGTTTAATTTCTTTTATACTATAAATGAAATTAAGAAATTCCGTGTAAAAAATTCCGTTTTAAATTACGGTACATCATAAAATCCATTTTACCGTAAAACCTATTTTTATAGTAAAAAACTATACCAACATTTTTATAATAATATTTATTTAATAAGGGTGATTCAGTGGTTTTACAGTAATTATCATTTTAAAAGTAAAGGTATATCTGGTTTTTTGTTCCGTAACATGTTGCAATAAAAATGGATTTTATGGCAAAACGTACAGATTTATTGAATACCAATATATTTTACTTAATTCCCTCCTGAATTATTGAAAGTGTAAGTATATTTATATTAAAAATTAGCGAACGTTAAAACGGAAAAATACTTCAAACACTGTATATGTTACCTTTAAAGCTCAGATATGCACATTATTTAGCTAGTCAGCATATTAACTAGGCTGATCAGTTTAAGTGCGGGAAAAGGATTTTTCTCAAATTATCAAAATAATGTGAGCATTAAAGGTTTCCGTTCAAAATGTTCAAAATTTGTTTTTATTATTCAATCAACTAATTTCTTAATTGTTTGAATGTAGTGATGTGATTCTTAACTCAAAAAAAAATTACGGTAAAACGTATTGGTACTCAGGGTGCGGGTACATTTTACCGTAAAATCGTTTCTTACCGAATCCATGATACGAATCAAAAACTCTGGTATAGCGTAATTTTTACAGAAATAATAACCGTTAAATAAATGCATCGCTATCATTAGAGAAATATTACTGTACAAATTACGGTACAATAATTTAAGGTAAAAATGGATTGTACGGTGCAAGTACAGGAATTTTCAGCACTTTAAACCGCAATTTGATCCGGAATTATTTACAGTGTATTAAGTCTACTTTTTAATTAAACCTAAATATTTGTTAAATTATTGTCCTAAATAATTGCTTATTTCAGATTGTAATATTGTGGCTTTATTAAGTTCAAGTCTAAATATAGTTTCCTCTCATTTAAATATTGCCATGTGAATTAAATTGAAACATTAATGTAATTTGAGATTTTTAAAATATTAGAAAACTTAACCTGTCAAATTTCACATAGAGGTCAAACAGTATCAAATTCACCCTTTGTTTACGACCTTCGGCAACAATCTTCATCAATTAACGTTATAATAAATCAAACAACTAAACTCTTCTTTACTTCCCTAATAACTTATATTAGTTCCCTCAATCGTTCAAGCATCATCTGGTTTCAATCAATTTAGTAAAAGCAACATGACCTATACAAGAGAGAACAGCATGGCTTTCCTATGACATTTCGCATCACATAATATTATAGAGGTTATCTAGATACTGCGACGATTTTATCTACCCTTAATTGTCTAAATATTCTCTCTGAAATCCAAGGAAAGGGAATTTGCAGCTATCAATCAGGCAGTAGGGGAAAATGGTTACAGGATGGTTATTACTCAAATGGATAACCAGCGTAATATATGTTAAATGCAAACTATTGTTATGATGTATAGATTGCGTTCTGGTAACATATTATAGATATTATGTTGTTAGTATTATTGTTAATCTAAGTTTAGCAGTGCGTTAGCCTGTTAACAGAAATGAAATTAATCAATCACATTTATGTGAGAAATTAACGATGTCTAAAAGGTTTTTGTTACAGAATTGATGTGTTATTTTCATGTTAAAGCAACGAACCTTAAGCAACATTATACATGGAGAAAAAAATTCTGATAAAATTAGCCTACTGTATAATAATGATATATCTGTTCAAAAAACAATTCTGATTAACAAATCCAAAATATACTTTATTTAAATCATTTAATTGGCAATTTTTCCGTTCATAAAGTAACGCTTTACCGGAAATTCTGGTTTTCGAAATTATAGTTCGTATTGTTATACATTTAGTAAAAATATACAAAACTCAAAAGTAAATTTAACCCAGTGGATGATTTTTATGCCACGCTCTAAAGTATCATGAAAAGCTACCAAATTTTATCACATAAAATAAAACAGAATTTAATTGTTAATTTTACCAAACTATTTAACAAAAGAACTTGGTAAAAATTACTAAGCTTTTCGGTGTTCTCAGAGATTCCGAAACATGACAAATTTAACCATTTTCTGGAAGTTTTAATCATATTTTTTTCTCAGAGTATTATGAATAACTTTTATCATAATATGTTATGATACCATAAATAATTTATCATAAATATATGTTATATTATAAATGGTTCAAAGTAATTCCCTAACTATTAGGCAATAAGGGAGATAATTGAGTCATTTTATCGTTATTACATTAAACATTATTAGTATTACAAACTTACTTTTCTTATTTTTGAAAGGAATTTAATTATTAATTTAAAATAAAAACAATTTCTAATAACATGATTAAAAATATTCTTAAATTAAAGAAAAAAAAACGAATGCATATTTTCATCAAATAAATCTCTAAACTTGGTTTTTGTTTTGGAATAAAAGATGATTTATCACTACATGTTTTACGTTCAAAACATCTGCTATCTAAACATCTACGTATCTGTCAGTATTTTTTTACCGTTCAATACCGTAATTTTTATAGTAATAATTTACGCAAAATCTCAGAAACACTCAATCAAATAAATATTATTGAAAAAAAATTACGGTATAATATTTTATGGTAAAAACAGATTTTATGATAAAATGGATTTTACGGATGATGCCCATAATGTGCTGGTACTTTATACCATGAATTTGATGCAGAATTTTTTACATCTTCTTTTTATTTATATTCATTTAATTATTTAGAGCATGTTTGTATTTTGAAACTTGTCTGTTTTATAAAGGCTGAAATCGAAGCATAGATATCTCACATTTAGGTATAGTTGCGTGATTTAAACTAAACTGTTATTTAATATTTTCAAAATATTAGAAAACTTTAACCTACCAAACATCACATAGAGATCTAACAATGTACAGCAAAAATGGATTTTACGGATAATGCCCGTAATGTGCAGGTACTATATACTGTTATTTAATCTGGAATTTTTTTCAGCGATGAAGGACAGAAATTATGATAAACAACCAAAATGTTAGAATGTCAGTAGAAAATTGAAATAACTGTAAAAGGTGTGATAAAACTTGTGCGTATATATTTTTTAAACTGTGAATTTAAACTCTATCAATTAAATAAAAGAAAATTTGTGTGACAAAATGCATTTTATGTTTATCAAACTAATTCCCAGTTTTTAAACGTATTTTAATTTCTTGAGTGTTTATCATAGTTTCAGTTGGGGAGAGTTTATCAAGAAGGGTTTTTATTTAAAGTTGTTTGAAGTCGGCGTATTGTGACAGTTGCATATCTTAAAGATGTAAAGTGCACTTTCGGTTTTCTTTAACTTTTTCAAAATTTTAAATTACAGTTACGTGTTTGCATTAAATTGTGTTGTACGGAGTAAGCTTTTCATAAACAGTTGCATACTTGCAATACATTACGCACACACACCACATTGCACGCTCTCGGATTTAGTTTTAACTTTCCCAAAACTCAACAAAATGAAAATGCACTCACGTGTTTGCATTAATTTGTGTTGTATGGAGTTAGCTTTTAATAAATAGTTGCATGCCTGCAGATGCTAAGTGCACTTTAAAACAAAAATAAAAAGTTATAGAAGAGCAGAAAATATGATAAAGAACCAAATAGATAAAATATCAGTAGAAATATCGAATAAAGGTGTGATAAAACTTGCATATACTTTTTTAAAATGGGATACTAACCCTTGGCAATTAAATGAAAAGAAATTAGTGTTACAAAATGCATTTTTATACTTACCAAACTATTTCCAAGTTTTGAACGTATTTTCATTTCCTGTGTATTCTTCATCGTTTATAAAGGAAGCAATTTATTCAATTTTCTACAGAAGAAATTTATTTGGATGATGGTTGCTGAGAATAAAATGGAAAAAGGAAATATCTTACTACACAATTTACACTTCAGAATTTCGAAATAGAATCAATTCAATGCAAAGGGGTCTTAACCGAAAACATAGCCCGGATATTTTGCTTGAAAATAAACAGGAGTTCAATCGAAAATGCTAAATGCAACGGAAAAATCTATCCGTGCATTTAGACTATAGGATTATATTAAGTGAGTGGTTTCCATAGCAATACGCTTTTTTATTTTATTTAAAAGCTCTATTTGTCAAAAAATAAACCAGAATATTTTGAAATTCTACATGTAATTTAAAATAAAAACTATTTACGTTAAAAAAAAATTTGTGAAGGAAATAAGTTTTTAGTGTGCTAATTTTTTTTAATAATTTTGTTTACTAAAATAAACATTAAAATAAGTTATATTAGTTGTATTTTACCATGTAGGGGAATAGGAAGAAAAAGACTTGTAAGACTATTCGGATTTATTATATATATGTGTATAGTTCAGATACTTCAAATACTTCAAATTGAAGTTGTACTTCAAATTAAAAGCAGTAGCACTTCAACTATTATGAGATCAACTGATAAAACTTTTTTTTGTATCCCACTGGGAAAATGTACAGTCAAAACTACCAGAATATGGTAAAATTTCCTGTGCTTCTGCCTCCATATTCCAAAAAGTTCGGTAAATTTTATGCAAGTGCTTTGGTAATTATTTTAGTAAAATTTATTATAAAATATGGTATATTATGAAATAAAATTTGGAAAAATGTGGTAACTATATCATGGTGTTTTAGAGAATGGCCCTTCCCTTAAAATTGACAATATCCAGTAAACCATATAATAATAATAATAATAATAAATATATATATATATATATATATATATATATATATATATATATGTATATATATATATATATATATATATATATATATATATATATATATATATATATATATATATATATATATATATATATATATATATATATATTTATATATATATATATATTTATATTTATATATATATATATATATATATATATATATATATATATATATATATACATATATATATATATACATATATATATATATATATATATATATATATATATATATATATATATATGCTGCACATATAGTAAACTTTTTCTAACTTTCTCAAAATTTTACAAAGTTAAACTACTCTTACGTGTTTGCATCAATATGTGCCGTATATAATTAGCTTTTATAAGCAGTTTTATACTTTAAAGATGTTAAGTGCATTTTCGGATTTGTTTTACCTTTTTTCAAAGAAAACCAAATGAAATTGAATTAATTTGTTGTATGGTGTTATCTTTTCTAAACAGTTGAATGTTTGAAAGATAAATGAAATTTTGGATTTGTTTTAAATTTTCAAAAATCAACAAAAGAAAATTGCATGAATTTGTTTAATAGTGTCAGCTTTTTACAAAAAGCAGTATTCCTGAATGTTTCTAAGCACTCTTTTGTATTTTTTTAAAAAAATTTAAAGTTTAACAAAATTAAATTGTTGTTATGTGTTTGCATAATTTGTTGCATGGAGTCAGCTTTTTATAAATAGTTGCATGGTTTGCCTAATTTGTTAAACGCTCTTTAGAATTATTTTTAAAATTTTAAAAAAATAAAATTGCTTATACATGTTTGCATTTATTTGTGTTGTATGGAGTACAGTAACAGTTGCATAATTGAGCGATGTTATGGGCATTTTTAGGTTTATATTTTCATAAATTAGCATAGATATTGAAAAATGCTTTTTCTTTGTATTGTTTGGTATTAAATTAGCAATTTATTGTATACACATAGAGAAAAAACGTGTAAAATTACCATACTGTATAGTAATTTCTGGTTAATGAAACCAAATTGTGTGGTATTAAAACTATTAATTAAGTAATTTTTTTACTTAAATAAAACTCAGAAATTTTCGAAAAAACTCAGAAATTTTACCCGTCCCCGAGGACAGCTTGTCCAACAATGTACCCGTTCTCCTTTGAAACTAACCCGTCACTTCTAAATAACTAAAAATATAATTTTCTCTTATTTATTACAAACATTTATCATATAAATTGCACAATGAATTAGTAGTTATTAGGATTACAAATACTAGGATAACATTATACAGTTATAAAAGAAATACTAGGTTACTTAGTATTTATTTTATGAAATAATTTATTTCTTATATGAATTAATTTAAATGACAAAAGGTCAAGTTATCTGGAATGTCAATTTATCCGTCTATTTATGCGTTTTTTAAATGAATCAAATATGACGTTTGCCAGTTCCACAATCAAGCCAATGATTTACAGAGGTTTCTGCACAGAAATCTGAAAGGGGTTTTCCATTTAGGTAGATGTTCATAATTGCGTTTAACGTTTCTTGTTTAAGACCAGTACGTAATGCGTTTTAGTAAGTTCATTGCTGAAAAGCCTCTTTCAACCGCTGCAGTACTCACAGACAAAGAAAACATCAATTCCACCATTTCTAGATTAGAGGGTCATTTTAGTAGCTAGACTCTTGCAAGATAACAAAAATTGAAAATGTATCACGAACATTAACGGGAAAATGGCCGTTGGACTATCCATCGAAGTAGACGTTACCAGATCGAAGTGGGCGTTACTGTCAAGTTATTGCAAAGTGAGCGTTACTGTGTGTTCAAATCACGTCCGGAGGTCACCAATTTGGGGGCGGAGTTATCGACAATGCCAACCTTCATCTATAAAAAGGTACCTCCTGATTTAATCAAGTTAGCATGTCTTATATACCAGTGAATTGATGTTTAATATTCGTAGTGGTAGTTACGCCACAATACTCCCCCACCTTATGAAGTAATAATTTGTTATTAATTTTGCCAAATCATTTACCAAAGCTCTTCGGTAAAATTACCGAGCTTTTTAGTTTTCTCTTAAGGCCAGAAATACGGTAAATTTTACCATATTCTGGTAGTTTTGAACATACTTTTTCTTAGTGGATACTTAGTGCATACTTTTTCTTGCTCTTTTTATTCTTTAAATATTGGAAAAAAATAATGAAATGGCCTTTCGTTTCAATCAATTACGTTTTTCGTTTATTTTTGCTCTACTTGAAGATAATTTTTGTTAAAAGTATAAAGTAATTTTAATTGTTAGGGGACTTTAGGAGTTTTTGCAAACATTAAAAAACTTTCATTTCATTTAGTATGTCTTTACATTAATTTTTATTGTCTTGAGTGATTGTTTTTGAATGCCCTAACATACAAGTTTGACTTTTATGTTAGTTTTTAAATATTTTAAAATATAAGAAAATGGTCTTTCAATTTTGACTGCATTTGCAATTTAGTATAATTGTCTGCAACAAAAATTTGCTTCAAACTTTGTTGGGAACTATTCTGGATTTTATTATAGTTTTAAAGCTTTATTCACTATTACTATTGATTGTATCATAAATCAATTGAATAGTACAGTTAAATTTTTCAGCAAAGTTGAAGCAATTTTTTGGCTAATCATATATATTCAAATTGCCTTGAAGTTTGATATGAAATAAATTCTTTACATATTTAGTTGTGTTTGTTTTTTCTATGATAAGAAGCAAATGCATATTGATTTTATTTATTTGAATTAGATTCTTGGATCACAAAGCTTATATTTCAAATATTTAAAGACATGTATAAAAAATATTAAAACATTTTGGTCTATGTCTTACAACCATGAAAGCTACAGACAAAACACGAAAATAACTTTTTATCTTTAAAATAAATCTAATTACTGCTCTCCCAAAGCTTAAGATAGAATTTATTTGAATTTAAGTAAGAAAGAGGCATTCTTAAATTCTTACTTTGATTTTAAATGAGGATTAATCGGTTTTAAAGATTTCTAGGGATAGAAATCCCGGATATTTTTATCCAAAAATTTTAAAGGAAATATAAACAAGCTTCCATTTGATTACTTGGTCTATCTTTGCTTCTAAAAGATGGTCTTGGGAAAATAAAACTCCTCTTTTGTCCCGTAAACCCAAATTTCACTCATAATTGGTAACGAAGAGAGTGTTGCCATGGTAACCATCTACCTTTAAGATACTTCTCTTTAATACCACCTCGGCAACTGCACGCCCAGATTTCTAGTGGTACGAAAAGGAACTTCAACTCAAGTCTTATTTAGTTTTACGTCTAGAAAAAAAAGTAAATGTCAGGTAGGGTTGCAGTTAAGTCCCACTTTGCTGTCTCATAAACAAATACTCTAATCGTTAAGCCGAGATATATACTTTTTCCTCAACAAGATTTCTTTTTTTAAAGATAAAATATGTTGAAGAAAATTTTTGAAGTGCAGTTTTCTGAGTAGAGATTTAAACGTTATCTGAAGAAAAAACCTTGCTTGTTTCTTTTTTAAAAGTTTCGTGAAATTTTTTTAGTTAATTGTAAACTTAGAAAAAAAAAACTTTTTTGGTAAATTTACAGTATATGGTAACGGCGTATCTGGTAAAAAGAACCATAATCATTGTTAATAAAACCGAAATATATTCGGTATTTGAATTATTTTCTTGGTTCATATGATAATGTTTTATCTGAAATTCTGGTTTTCAAAACCATTGTTCCTATAATCACACATTTAGTAAAAATATGAAACTGAAAAATAAATTTTACCGAATAAATTGTTTTTCATGCCATGCTCTCAGACAGGGGTCGCCAAAGTGGTCTATATAGACCCCCTGGGGTCTATTTAACAAAAGCGGGGGTCGATTAGGGGTCTAAGAAAAAACAGTTCTTAATACGCAAATCACACATACCTAATTGAGATGTAACAGTTATCGAACAATACTGTTAGACTTCCAAGTAAAATTAAATTTATTTAGATCTTAATTGCTACGTAAGGATTATCAGTATTTTTCAAATTTGCGACAATTAGAAATAAAAGAAGCCTTGGAAATCTATACAGGTCATCTTCAAAAATTGAGCGATGATTTTAAACTGCGCTTTGTTGATTTGTAAAACATTGACATCCCTGATTCGATTATTGTGCAGTTTTCAGCTCAAATTGAAAACGTGGACATCAACCTGCAAGATGAGCTTGCTGAATTATTATCGGATCTTGAAACAAAGACGCTTTTTAAAAATTTAACAATAAGCAAATTTTGGACAAATATAAATATAATGCAAAAATATGTAAAACTTTACGAAACAACTCAGCCATTTATGCTAGCATTTACAAGTTCCTATATGGTTGAAGTCGGTTTCATTCACGTAAATTCAATCTTAACTAAGTACAGAAATAAATGAAATGTAGAGTTTCGAGGAGATTTAAGATTAAAATTGACCAATTTTGAACCCAATATAGCGAACCTTGCAAAAAAAACCAGACACACTAATCTCGTTGATTAAGAAGCAATAAATGTGTAGTTACTTTACTTATTATTTCTACTTATTTATAATTACATATTTAATAAATATTAAGGTATTTAAATTTAAACAATAATATATTTTTCACAAAACTATTGTTACACAATGTGCTATTACTTTTATAAATGTTTAAACTCATAAAATAAATATACAAACACAGTATCTAATAGAGTTTTATTTCAATTAAAAGAAAATTACTTTTATGTGGGTCGATGGAGATTTCGAAAAATTATATGGGGGTCGATGATCAAAATAGTTTGGCGACCCATGCTCTAAGGTATCAGGCTAAAATTAACAATTTTTATCACACATTGTAAAACCATATTTTATTGTTTATTTTACTAAAATTATTACTAAAGCGCTCCGGTAAAAGTTACTTAATATTTTGGTTCTCCCATAGAGCCATGAAGAAGGCGAATGTTACTATATTCTGGTAGTTTTGACTATATTTTTTTTTCTCAATGCAATTGGTTTTCTGTTTTTTTCCAGTTGGTCTGCAAACTTTTTGTGTTAAAGTATACTAATATTCTTTATATTTATGTTATGTTTTGAAACTTCGACGATTCAATCATCAACGAATCACAATCAAACTACAAAACCAGTAGAAATTTTTATGTCTTACATTGAAATATAGTACATCGTTTAACCGTAGTGAGGTTCAAATTATCTTGAACCTTAATAAGATTATTTATTCATTTATAGATCAACTATAGTAACGCTTAATAAGGTTTATGGAGTGAAATTTTAGCGTCGTATCAAAATTGCAATAAATTTCAAGGAAATTGTGGCTCAGCAAAACCAAAATATCCAAAAGTGCACAGAGTATACTTAACTTCATCAAATAGGTTCAAGTTCAGAAAATTTATTTAAAAAATTGCATCGAATTCTAAATCCAGAAAAAAATTATATTTGCATCTAAATCTATTTAACCATGATAGTTGACTCATAATAACGTATAAGAGAGTTTGTGAAGTAAAATATTAGCGTTACATCAATATTCAACAAATTTAACGAAATTGTGGTTCAAGAATTAGGAGCATATTTTGCTCCTTCAAATATGTTGAGTTACTTAAAAATTAATTGAAAATTTGAAACGAATTCTAAAGACAAAAACATTTAAATTTGTATCTAATTCTATTTAACCATGATAGTTGAACCATAGTAACGTGTAATAAGGTTTATGAAATAAAATATTAGCACCATATCAAAATTGTAACAAATTTCAGCGAAATTAATTGTGTTTCAACACAATAAAAATATCTAAAAGTGTACAGATCGTATTTTACTTCAAGAAATATGTTCAGGTTCATAAATTTTATTTCAAAATTGGCATCGAATTCCGAAGCTAGAAAATTTTTTTTAATTTGCATCTAACTCTAGTTAACCATAATAATTGAACCATAGTAACTTGTGATACAGTTTATGAAGTAAAATGTTAGGGTCATGTCAAAATTCAACAATTTTTAACGAAATTGTGGTTCAACACAATCAAAAATATCTATATGAGTACATAGCATATTTAATTTCCTTAAATATGTTCAGGTTCAAAATTTTTATACAAAAATTTGCTTCCAGTTCTAAATTTTACACTGTTTTCAACACTCAAATAGCATAAATAATAATCATGCATCATCTATAATCTAATATGCATCAAAATAAAGCGCGAGATTTTTTTCAAAATACGTTTTTAAATAAGATATAAAGATATTTTCGCGTCAATCCAAATATATTTCTTTACATCTGCAGAAATGTTTTAGCAAACGGTGTATCTTTATTGAATACTGTATAAGAAAATAAGATACCTTTCATATGTTTTCATATATTATCATTATTTATAACTATGAATATCTGTCTGTATGTGCCTTATAGACTCCTAAACCATGCGACCAAAAGCGATGAAATTTGGAATGCAGATAGCAGAAAAAGTTTGTTTATGTCTGCATGGCTTCGTGCCTGTCTTTGTTTTAAGTAAGAAATATAGTGAAAGAGTTGAAATATTGGAGAAAGAATATAGAATGTGTCACTTAAGAGAATTGAAACTTGATGGGATAGACTCACTCGAAATAGAATGGAAGGGACATTTGGAAATGCTACTTTTCAACATCCAATCAGGATCGAAATACACAGAATACGTCACTTGCGGACATCCCTTTCTTCTAAAATGGGTTTCTATAAAATTTAATAATTTAAAGTCAACGGTAATTAAAATGGGGAAAAATAGTTATGTATTGAATATCAAAATTAGTGAAAAAGTGTTACTGATTCACTAAGTAAAAAAAGAAAAGTAAAAAAAATCGCCATACTATTAATGACGCTAATGATTATTAATTAATTTAAGTAATGTATGCATATTGTAATAAGCTATGTACTAAAAAGCAAAATTGATGAAGTAAAGGTACTTATTCATTTAGAGAAACCGTAAAAACTTGCCATACTGTTATTGACAATAATGATGCTTAAGTAATATTGATAATAGCTATTAATTGAAATAGAAAAATAACTACTAATAATGGAAAAAATATACTTAGGTACTTTTTCATTTCTCCGGCGCAAGTAATTCCGGCTTTTTTATGCATTTATTTATTTTAAAAAAGTTTTTAAAAGTTAGAAAATAAAAAGAAAAAAAACAGTTAAATTTACTTCCACTCAGTAAGTTTGCATTGCCGACTTTATCGTCTGCGCCGGTGAAATGGAAAAGCACCGATACTTGTTTGTTTTGGGGAAATTATTATTCGCCATATTACTGCTAGCAATGCTTAATTATTATAAGTAAAATGTATTAATTGAAATAAAAAAAATAAGCTATGTGGTAAAAAGCAAAGTTTATGGAGAAAAGATTCATTGGAAATTTGTTTATGGGAACCGAAGAAAATTGCCATGCAAAGATAACTCTTAAATAATTTCAGTAATATGTACTACTGGTATTATGATAATTGGTGCAATTACAATCAGAACTTTACAACGGATAGTTTAAAACATATTTTTAAAGCGTAGTTTTAAAACATATTTTTTCCAGTGGTAGATTGTGTATTAATATTTTATTGAATTAGAATTAAAAGAACTTGTTCCATCACTACTTCTATTTAAATAGTAAATTAAAGGTCGCTTGAGAAATGATCCTGCTCCAAAGCCCTCATCAATGTCTTATAAGAATTATATTTCTTTTTATAATGTCGGTTCTTGTTTGTTACCTTTTAAAGCCATTTTGTTCAGTGCAGCTGGGTACATACTGTAGCTGAAAGTGCTAATCGGTAAATGTCATGATCGGTTAACGAGGGATTCGAATCTCAGTGTTGGCACTACATTATTTCTTTCTTTCCTTCAAGACATGAAGAGATTCCAGTGACCCACATTTTTACAATCGTTGACCCTAGACTATTAGAATACAAAACAATATCATTTGCGCATGAATGGCGCAGCACAGTTTTAAACGGTTACAAACCGTATAATTTTGTATCCACGATTTCTCAACTGTACTAGTTGTAAACGGTTTCAAAACTGTACAGGTAAATAAATATTCTTAACCAAAAACTTTATGGTTAAACGGATAGACAGACTGTTGCTGGTTATTTGGCCGTAATTTCAGAAAAGAAGTATAACAGTGTAATTTATTAACAATATTTACATGTCTAACTACACTAACTTTTAATAGCTATTATGTAAGTGCATTCATACATATGACAAATTAGTTAAGACAACTAAAATTTTCCTCAAAGAAAACTAATTTAGTATACAGATATTTCTGGAAGCAAGCAATAATTGTTTTCTGAAGAATATTGCTTATTCTTACTTAATCCTGCTTTTTAAATTAAATCCTCACGGTTCAATAAGAGTGTCATTTCAACAACATTAATTGAGGCTTAGATTATCAGGGAACTTTTGTCGAAATTAAACATTTCATTTTGGGGAACTTATTGGGTATCTATATTATATAAAACGCTAATACGTATGCATCAATAAAACTGATGATATTTCTTTTCTCGCGTTGGCAACAATTTTCATTTTTAACGAAGTACTTAATACAACTAAATAAGATTCTTTTCACAACACTTAAATATTTACTTTATTTTCCTTATTTATGGAGAGAACAGTCGGCAGAGAATTCTGTTAGATTAAAAAACATTTTGCTAAAAAAAGAACGAATTCTAAAAGAAATAAAAATAAACAACTTAAAAAATAAAAATGCTGTTGCCAGCCATAGAATTTTTTGAAAGATAACTTAGCAACATAAATCAAAATGACATAGAAGCGCAACTAGATCAAAATTAAGATACCTGAGCGCTTGACGTAACAAATCCTTCAATTCTATAAGTATTGTATCACCAAATGCCCAAATTAACAATTGTGTTTTTATAGAAACTCTCTCTCTCTCTCTGTGTTTTTTGTATGTATATATATATATATATATATATATATATATATATATATATATATATATATATATTTGCATTTTACAACTTCATATTAAACTTCTGTTGTGTGTCTGAATACTGACATTTAGAACAAAATTAAGGTTTAGAATTGCCTCGGAGAAATTTGAATTGTTAACAATGACTTAAACAAAAAGTTTTATTTTAACTGACATATGCTATATTATAATTTTAACTTTTTCTATGACTATACTCATTTTCCTAATCTTTTCTTTGTTTTTTATACATTTTATATTTTTGTGATAAAATAAAAAACTTATAGTTGTTCTGCTTCTGAACACTGATGAAAACACAAAATGATGAGCTTCATCAACAATCAAAAATATATACATTTATTTTACAAATTCCATTTTATTAGGGTGGCGCCCTTCAGAAAATTAAAAATACAAAATTTTCTTCATCGAAGCCGATGCTTTACATCCGGCGTTCAGTGGCAGACTACTATAACATATTGTTTTACAACACATGGCTTTATAACTCTGGTGGGAAAGACTTTAAAACAAAACTTACAACAGTTACTTTTCTCAACAACTGAAATTTAGGATAGTGTCATTATGAAAAGTATGTGAACTGTTTGCAATTTCAAATTAATATTGGTTTATTAATATAAGTTTATATAAGTTTTCAGAACTTCATAAGAATATAAGTTTTCAGAACTTCAGTAATGAAAAAAGTATAAAAAAGCTAGACGTTAAGAATGTATGCAATGAGCGAGCAAAGCGAGCATTGGATTGCGAAGCAATACGAAATGAACTGCGAAAGCAGTTCCTGGGGTTGGCGAGCGCCAGCGAGCTGGGGGTGAGGCCTCCTTGTTGAAAATAAATCATTTGATTCAAATTACAATACATGACATGGGGTTTTGATAAGAATTTGGAAAGTTTTTGAAAACTAGATTTTTATAACGAAAAAAAAAATCTGAGTTCTTTAGATGGAATAAATTATAAATTTCAGTTCATTTAATCCTTCACATATTTGTTTACTGCATTTTAGGCTTCTAATACTTTGGGTAAATTTCAGCTTTGTGAAACTGATTAAATTCAATTGGACATTACGCAATCTGCCGTATAGTTTCATTGATTAGTTTTCTTTTGAAGTTCATTCATCTAAAGAAAAGACCTCTTTGTTCTTCAAAGGGATTACCATCTATGATTACAGACCGTTTGCAAAATTGAGATTGAAAAACGATTTCCTTCAAACGATATAAATGAAGCGATTTGATTTAGTAATTAAATTTCAACCTTGTTTTTCTCTTTTCAAAAACATATTATGAAAAATAACATATAAAAATAATAACACTATAATTCTAATGGATAGTGTTAACATTAGTTTTTATACCCTTTTTTTTTAATTACTATTTTTCAAACGTCTTTTTACTCTTTATGTTTCCACAAATGATTGATTAATTGAAAATAAAGACCACTTTCTTTAATCTAACTATCCAAGCAAGATTTTATGAAAAGCTTTCTATTTTAAAATCTTGTTTACGGACTTGGATACAAAAAGATTATTTTACGCAGACAATGTTTTTCCAGGAGTAGTTTGTAAGACATTCCAAGATTCTGTGCATCTTGTTATTTTTTTTCTGTAAAAATACTGAAAAGGGTAAAACATATTGGAATAACTCATATAATTCAAATCAGTTCAAGCATCTATCCCTGATTTTCGAGACAATATCTTTTAACACTCATGATAGGAGTGTCACGTAATTTTGATACCAGTCAGATGACGCGGTCTGCACCGAAACTCGTAAACATCTCTCCAAATCTCCACAACACAATCAACGAGTAAAATTTCAGCAACTATACATTTTCGCGCACCTCGTTGACTATACACGCTGGATGTTTCATTAGCAGCAGGTATCGAACTCACGATCCTCAGCTCGCCACCAGGGGAGTAAGCAACGGCCTTAATGACTTCTCAACCAGAGAGATATCTAAGAGTAATGTTTAGAAATAATGACGAGACCTGAAGTAATGCATGAATTGTTTGTAAAAGCAAAAAGAAAAATACTAAATCTCCCCACCGCACGACAAAATTGGAAATTAATATATTTTTATTCGCCTAAAATAAACAATAAACAATATTCTTGAAAATAAATTAATTTTAGTTTAAAATCATATATGAAATAGAAAAAAGGTGGACCTGTTTAGAGTGTCTAAAGTTTAGACTCTAAACTATAGAAACTATACATCCCTTTGTGTCTGGGGGACGACACAGGAATAAAGGCGTTAGGTATAGTTACCCTGATAAAGACGGTCGTATTTTTGGAGAAGCTCGAAACCGTTTCTATCTTTCTTCCATTTCAACTAGGATGAAAAAGAAAAGTTTGTTGCTTTAAAATACAATTTTAGCTTCAAGGTTTTGGAGCTATTAGTTTAATAAAAAAGCGAATAATGGTGACATTGATTAGATAATTTTCCACTTAGTTGATTTATTTAAAATCTGTTTTGTTGTCAAAATCATAAACTAAAAAATTAGAAATTTCTCCTTGACATACGATATTCTAAAAATGCTAACTTCTCGAAAAGTGTATACGGAATTTTTCTCTCCAACATATTTTTTTTTAATGAATGAATAACTTTTGCAAAAGTTGTTCATTGATAGAACAATATGTACATTTTGCAAAAAAATCTTGAAAAACTACAGCAATAAAAGATCAAATGTAAAGCATGGAGAAAAATTTATGGAAAGCATGGTGTTTTTTAAAAACAAAAAATAAATAAATAAATAAAAAAGAAAGAAAGAGAGAAAAAAACATTGAATAATTAATAATTTCTAAAATTCTATGCGCTCAATTACTTATTTTTTAAGGATTTACTAAAAGTTATTCATTTTTTTTAGAAAGAATCTTTTTGTTGCTTTTTAGAAAGAAATTTTTTCTGAAATTGTTTTTAAGAAGAAAAAAAAACAGTTTTAATGCATGGTTTAAATCAATTTTAACCATATTTTATACATATAAAAAATTTCATTCATATTTTACGAAGAAGGATGCTTAAAAAAATAAAGAATTTTTACCGGCACTCAGAATGCCAATTCTTTTTACCGTAAAATCCATTTTGACCGAAACATGTATGAAAATAAATAAAAAAATCCTATGTACCGTTATTTTTACTGTAATAATTACCGTAAAATTTCTGAATCATCATAATTAAATAAATATTACAATTTAAATACGGTATAATATTTTAGGATAAAAGGGATTTTACGGATGATGCAATCAATTTGATGGTAATTTTTACGTAATTTCATCCGAAATTTTTAAGCAATGTAGCCTCTAATAAAAAATGCACCATCAAATATGAATATATATATATATATATATATATATATATATATATATATATATATATATATATATATATATATATATATATATATATATATATTCATATATATATTCATATATATATATATATATATATATATATATATATATATATATATATATATATATATATATATATATATATATATATATATATATATAAGTTCATTCTTTTACATTTTAGTGTTTCAATATTAATTGCCTTAGAAACAATATTTTGTAAAAAATTTTTGGTAACAATAATAAATTATTCGAATGAAAAGTTTTAAATTTATTTTTAAAACGTGTTTACTCAAATATAATTTTATGAAAACAATAACTTTTAATAGCTTTTTATAAACATATATTCAAACATTAATAAAATTATAGAACTTAAGACTTTAGGAGCATATTATGTTACTCCCAGATAAATAATTAAAATTAATCTTATTCCAATCATTATATTATTTTTTTTCTTTTGAAAACTATTGCATAAATTGCAAAAAAAAAATGTAATAAAAAATCTAATAATTGTCTAAATTCAGATGATTAAAATTAGCTATAATTTTATAATTAATCTAACTTTTTTTTTCAAAATTTTGCTATAAAAATATATTTTATTTTCCACAACATTATTATTTTTTTTTCATCCAAAAATGTTTTAAGTTATGAAGTAATATTAGTGAAGTATTATTATAAATTTCGATTGTAATCAGCTTTCATAGAATGTCAATTTTGAAATCGGAAACTCGCTTGTCTGCGCACTATAGCAATCATTATTCGAATTTAAGATGAATGTAAAGAAGAAAAGAAATATATCTTTCCTTTACAATATATCTTTAAGAGTATAAAACTCCATCAGTGTCCCTTAAATAACTAATGCTCTCATCACGTGTATCATTATTCTCTGAGTCCAGGTGTTTCGTCTCTCATGAAAAAATACTTTCGAGTTACTCAACAAATTGATGGAGCACTAACTTGCTAAGCAATACCTTTCCCTAGTCTTTTTACCTGTAGTAGCGCCACCTGGTGCACATTCGTCTTATTTCAACCGAAACCCAAGCTTCATCTTCTCTTCAGTAGGAGAAGGGATCTCTATCTTACCACTGAACTATAACAAATGTGTTCCTGCAATATTTGATCGAGGAATAGAGTGAATTTGTATCGTCAAAGCATGCGGTTACATTATACAAATGAGTTTTTGTTTCATGATTGCAGTTTCGTCTTATTTGAGCATGGGTAATGTTTGAATTTCATCATGCTTCGATAAAACTGTTTACGAACGAGACATAAATAAAATAGACAACAAAGTGCACGTGATAGGAATATACAATTATGTTGTGATTTACTACAAACGGCAGAGTTGGATCGCTGTAGTGTGCTTTTGGAAATCGATATTAGAAACTCACTAAAAGTTTGTTCGGTTTTTCATGATAATCGAAATTTATTTTATAAAACTGAAGTTTTAAATAATTTATTGATTAAATTAAAAATTTTAATAATTTTAAATTAAACTTATACTAAATTAAATATATACCACTCAATAACTTTATACCCAAATATAATAAATACCCAAATATATTTTTATGTTTAGATTCTGAAAGAAAAAAAAAATGAATACAATTTTTATGTATTTCTGCATAATGCATTCAAAGAAGTCGTAAAAAACTTTACTATTACCTGTTTTTACAAAATAATGTTTCAAACTTAAATTACAGTAGATTTTGCATTATTTAAAAACTTTTAAATTTTACTGAATTTTTGTTTTATAAACTTAAACTAAATAATAATAAAAAAAAACACAATTATGGTGTTTAAATGTCCTATATAAATTTAAAATCTTTTCAGAATTAAGCATTTTCCAATTGTATTTGCCTATTTATATGAAGGATTTGATAACATTGTGTATAAGATATACTCCGAATTATTCACTGAATAAATTTGATACATTACATATCAAATTCTACAAAATGAGAGAATTAAAATTTGTAATCAATTTAAAAAACCTCCTACATAAACGAGCTTCAAATCGTAATTTAATCTTAAATCCTTTAAAATAAATAAATAAACAAATTTTGCATCCAAGTGAAAGGTTGTGATATAATTGCTTACACTGCAAACTTACAAGATCAAATTGCGAGCATTTGTTAATATAAGATTGCAAATCATTTCAATGTGGTAATGGCTTCAACATCTGAAGGCCTGGTGCCAAATATGCCGGATAATTTTCAAGACGTAGTGACCACAGAACAACCAAAGCAAGCCATAAAACAGGTCCTCTTTCGCAAAAATCGGATTGAGGTTCGAGCCAAAGAAGAGAGTTCTTGGTGTCAAAGTATTCCTTTCTTCGGGAGAAGGCGAAGCAAAAGAATTGTGTCAGAATTTGTCGAAGAGGATAATTCAGAATGTGTTAAGGTAACTCTACACTATTTCTTAATGTTATTGCACAGATTAAAATATTGCACAACATGCTATACAGTCATACCATCAGCTACACGCTTAGAGTGCATTATTAATATTGCGTCGAACGATAAAATTAACTTAGATTAGATTGTAAAATATTTTAAATAACTGCCTCAAACTATATATTATTACATCGATTGCAAGGTTATTAGACTACTTTATAATTTAAGTAATTTCATCAAGTGCTTAAAAATCAACAGCCTCTGACAATTGCACGAATTGCTATGTCTTTTTACATTGTTAAAAAAATAAACAAATGTTTAACAAAAATAAACAAATAAACAAATGCTGCATTTGTAACAATTTTAAATAAATGATTGGAATGCATTTCGATAAAATTAATAAATATTTTAAACAAATGCATACAATTCCAAGAATTTAGACTAACACTTTTTTCCTCTTAGTATTTCTTACTGTTGTAATTTCTTTGACGTTAAAATACGATATAAGTATGCATAATAATACAACATATGTACATTTGTTTAATCCATTTAAGAACAAAGAGGAAAAAAGAGTTTTTATTCAAATGTTTGCGTTACAAAAAAAAAAAAAAAACAATTGTGAAAGCAGTTAACTATTACTATAGTTATTTTAAATCCAGTTAAAAATAGCGATTATTAAATTTCGAAATTTCCATATGTATTTTATGCCGGCAAAACTATACATGTTTTCAAATTAATACATTTATAGCAAATTAAAGTTCTTAAAAAAGAAATATCAATATAAGAAAGTGGTTTTTTTAAATTTTATGTTTGCGATATTGAGATGAAAAACAAAATTTTCACAAATGCTTATTCTGCTTAATATTACTTAATGTTACACTTAATATATATCTGCTTAATATTACTTAATGTTACACTTAATATATATCTGCTTAATATTACTTAATGTTACACTTAATATATATCTGCTTAATATTACTTAATAAATACTTTTGAATGCAGCTATAAAAACCTATTAATTTTCGAATTTCTATTTGTATTTTATTTTTGAAAATCTATCTGTAAGTTCAAATTTTTCTATTCATTACGCATAAAATAGTTGAAATAAACCTAAAATAACTTATTACTAAGTTGAACTAAGTTGAAAAAACTAAATTGAAATAGTTGAAATAGTTGAAATAAACCTAAAATAACTTATTACTAAGTTGAACTAAGTTGAAAAAACTAAGTTGAAATAGTTGAAATAAACCTAAAATAACTTATTACTAAGTTGAACTAAGTTGAAATAGTTGAAATAAACCTAAAATAACTTATTACTAAGTTGAACTAAGTTGAAAAAAACTAAGTTGAAATAGTTGAAATAAACCTAAAATAACTTATTACTAAGTTGAAAAAACTAAGTTGAAATAGTTGAAATAAACCTAAAATAACTTATTACACTGCTAGATTATTTACTAAGCTAAACGAACGGAAAACAGATTATAAAATATTTCAGTTTAAAACACTTGTTATCATTGAACTTATAAAAAATTTCATTTGATACTTACATATGATAAAAATTTTTCCTTGTGAATAAAGTAATTAATGCTTCAAAGCAGTCGCTTGGAAAAAAAGTTATGTTTGAGGAGAGCTGACTGGTTTGGTTTAACTAAATACTTCACGAAGGACAGTTAAGCAGGAATTATTATTTCCACAGCATTATCAAACCAAACATTTACTTATAATATACTGAACAAAGTTTTTCCATTTATTTTATTGTGAGAATATTAAAGGAGATTTAAAAAACACCTATTATCTTATTTAAGAGTTACCTTTTTTTAAGGCACCGTTAATATTAAAAACAAAAAGTTATATGTTATTTACAAATTTCTATGCCCTGAGCCTATTTCTGTGCTATTTTTGTCGTGAGCTATTCCGAATTCATATATTTCCGAATCAAAAATGGCACTTTGGGTGCATCATCTATGAAATCCATTTTACCATAAAATATTATTTACAGTAAATTTTTACAGTAATTTGGTAGTTTTTTCCTGAGTCAATGATTTCGTTTTAAAGTGATTCAGAGATTTTAATGTAATTATTAATGTGAAAAGTTACAGTTTATCAGGTTTTTTTTCCGTAACATGTTCCATTAATATAGGATTTTACGATAAAACGTATCGGGATCCTAAGTACCGGCACTATTTACCGTAATTTGATCCAGAATTTTTACAGTGTGGCTGCGCCAAACACTTCGACCTTTCGCCAATTTCTTAATGATTCGGCTTTGGATCTAGAGGTCGTCTACGGAATTGCCTTTTAAAAATATCACACTGAGACAGTAACTTGACGTCTCTTGAATTTATGCTCAGGGCGTAATAACTTTCACGTAAATACGACGTACACAGCCAACCGTTTTGAGCTTAACGAACTTTATTCCCTTCTGATATTCCTCCACTACATCATGCTGCATATATTAACATTCAAATCACATTGGATCCCAATTGGTTTCCTGATTAAGTTTCGCACCTCTAAGCTGCGTCGTTTCGTTTGTATACAGATTTTTCAACTCGGCATTAAATTTCCTGCGTACTAGTACAGTGAAACAAAGTGTATGGTCAACCTTACCAGTATATGCTAAAATTTACCATGTTTCTCCATAGGAATATCAAGAGGGACGTGAATTTTTATCGAAGTGCTTTGTTATTTTATAAAATTAACAATACAATGTTTTTTTACCATGTTGTTTAATAGTAAATGGGGTAAAATTTGGTAATTCTATCATGATACTTTAGAGCAAGACGTAAAAATTTTATTCGTTCAAAATTATTTTTAAATTTAATATTTTTACTAAATGTGCGGTAATAAGAACTACAATTTTGAAAACCAATATTTCTGTTAACCATTACTATACGAATGAAAAAACTACCGAATGAATTAAATACTGTATATTTTCTTTTTATTACCAGAATCAAGTTTTATATTTCAACCAGGAATGTTATTACTATAAAAGTACTTTTACTTTTTTCTCCGTGTGGTATTGTGATAACAGGAAACTGATATATTAATAGAGGTAATGTGGTAATAGCCCTCAAAACGCACTATTACTAATTGCCATAATTGTATTTCTTAAAAATAATTACATTATTATCCTGCTTCTGGAGTGGGATGAACACCTAAATCCGGCAATATAGGGTTTGTAGTTTAGTAATATAATAAGAATGAAGCAAATTTGTCTTGTTTGTAGTATGAGCCAATATGTTCCAATTCAATAAAATATGGTTACTACCTAAATAATCATAAATAACACATTACCTGTGTAAATTTTAATAACAGAGTCAAATGTGAACGCATAGTCGATATATTTCAATAATTTAAATAATATCACCAGTTTAATTACAGCGCTCAAAATGTAAACGGACCACCCTGAGTAACTTTTGATCTAATGATCGGTTCATCACGTTCTAGGTCTCATTTTTAAAGATTCGAATGGGTTACTTCAAATATGCTAATTAATTACTGCAAACGTAATTTTAAGTTACGAAATGAGACACAAAAATTGCACTTTCTCTGAATAAATAGACTTTTTTTTCTCCAGCGAATTCGTAATTTTGATCACCGAAATATAGGAGGTAGCAGCAATCTGGGAAATATGAACCTCATAGTTTGGACCCCATAATGTTAATTTTAATTTTTGCGTATTTCGCCTTATCTTAAATGTATTTTATTTAAATAAACATATTCGGAATTTCAAAAGATAGGAGGTAGCTACAATTTGGGAAATATGGTGCCAAAAATATGGTCTGGAGGACAGTCCAAAATATGGAACTGTTTATGTTAATTTAAATTTTTGGCTATTTTACTATACCTCCAGAAATTTTTAAGCCAATAACTTAAGATGAACCGTAGAGTCAATTTTTATCGTAAAATTTCCCGAACCAAAAATATCTTATACTCAGTAATTTCTACAGTAATATTTACTGTAAAATCATTGAATCATTGTAATTAAATTAATATTACTGCACATCGTAATTTTTACTGTAATATTTACTGTAAAATCATTGAATTATTGTAATAAAATTAATATTACTGCAAAAGTTACGTCCTGAAATTTTATCATAAAAATAGATTTTATATTAAAAAGGATTTTACGGATGATGCACCCAGGATACCAGTACTTTTTTTTACCGTAGTTTGATCCAGAATATTTTACCGTATAGTTAAATTTTATTTGTGAAATTATTTTGGATTTTTGTAACATACCTGTATGTACACAATTGTAATTAAAGGCATTTAAAATCTTAAAATGCTTAGGGAAACAATTAAAATGATGAGCATTTAAAGTACACTTGTTTATTTGTGAAATATTGACTGAATCGATTAAATGTAGATTCACTTGGAAATAAAATTAATTGCACTCGTAAATTTCCAGATATTGGAACAATATTTTTGCATTGCATAGTATTAATGTTGTTTACATATGATGGGGTATATTCTCGTATCATTCCTTGGTTATACGCTCACTGTAGTCGACGATGTATGTGCTTAGGTTGCCTTTGACATAGTTAGTCACTGCCCGGTTCTTGTAATTGGAACTAATTTCGCAAATTATATTCGAACTATACCAGGATTCCTCCTGGTTCGTGTTTTACACTATGTGTCCTCTTCATCTGCCATTGGTTTTCGATTCCATTAACATAGTACTTAAATTTGCCAATTAAATCGGGAAAAAACAAGCAAAATTCTGTAACAAAAACCCATCTAAGTAAGGCAAATAATAGAATCTGTAAAATATAAAAATGAAAAGTAATAAGAAGGGATTTTAAATCAAAAATATATCCTTATAAATCATATAAAGTTATGATCTTTTCATTCTTGATACTTTTATTCATTTATAAAGCTTCATATTCTATACAATAATAAGGAGGATGGCTGTTGATGCTGTGGTATTAGTGTTCAGTGATCTGGAAAGAATGATAAGATATCGGATAAAACTTTCTTGGTGTCGTGTTTAAAAATTTTCTTTTCTAAAATTTATGTGTTCTCCAGTTCGAGGTGAAAGTGTATATATGGTCAAGACAATAGCAACTTGACCTACTAATTTCCAATTTAAAAAGGACAAAGTGTTGCAATTTGGAAAATATGGCCCCAATTGCTTAGTCAGGAGGTCGGTATTTCTCTATATCTTAAACATTTCTAAGGAATGAAATACATAACGTCTTCTGCCTGTTTCTGTAATAAGATGTGCAACTATAGTGGTTAGAGCGTCCTACTACGAACTCGGAGGTCACTGGTTTGAATCCTGCCAGCAGTTAGCAAACATCTGTCTCTCATATTTCTCTTACCACTATGAGACTAAGTCATTTTGGTAAAAATGAGTATATGATGTTTCAATTTTGAAGGCATGAGGTTTTCAAATTCGACTATCGTTTGTTTTAAAAATATTTTCACCCATTTTTTCTCAATTTAGAGACACTTTTTTTTTTTAACAGAATAAGCATCATTTTGGAAAAATCTAGCATTTTTTTAAATATTTGCTTTTGAATACTTTCTTTTTTGATCTTAAGTACAATTTATCTCATTACCTTATCTGTATGCTTAGCAAACGATGAAAAAATTTAAATTATTTAATCGATTGTTGCTCATATAAAAGCAAATATATATATATATATATATATATATATATATATATATATATATATATATAATTTTTTTTTATAATAGTAACAATAGTAAATTTAAGTAACGTTAAACTAATTACAAATTAGTAGTGAATATTTCAATATTAATGTCGTAGATAAACGATATTTTATAAACGATGTCCGCTTAATAAATTTTGGAAGTTCGTAAATAATCAATGTTTTGAATTAAGAGAGTCTAAAACTTAGTAACCCTTTGATGCAGATGTGACACTAGTGTCTCTTTCATGTTTTATTTTTCTGGCGCTTTAACTACAGACAAAAATATATTTTGGTATTTTTAAATTATAAAAAACAGTAAATCAATTATTAAAAAATCTGTTTGATTATCGTAGTTATATTTGTACTAAAATATAAAGTGCGAAAAAAGAGCAGCTTGAATTTCTTTTCGTTCAAGTTCAAAAATTTATTAGTAATTGGTTTTGCAAATTAAAGTAATTTCAATGTTGAATAACTCTTTACCTTAGATCTAAATAACTGCAGATAAATTTAAATTTGAAAAATTATTGTTTGGGAGTGAGCCGCGTTTTGATTACCTTTAATGTAAGAATTTTTTTCATGAAATTATTAAAATGCAATATATAATAATTTTTTTACTTAGTTAGTCCTAAAATAGTACAAAACAATGAATAAATATGAAAATATGTTTATTAGAAAGTTTGAGTCTAAGGGTTTTAATTTCACTACTGCCATTAAAAATAAAAAAGTAAAAATAATCAATACTTTGAGTTAAAAAATTTTCAAATTTAGGCTAAATTTTTTAATTTACAGTAAAAAACCAAAATTAATAAATAAAAGCATAAAATGTCGAAAAAAATGTAAGCAAGTTAATTTCCTTATAAAAACGATTTAATTTAGATATTGAATACAATTCGTAATTGCAATTTTTGTGTTCGTAATTTACCAACATTTTAAATGAAAGCTCAGTATGGATACGTAAATAAAAAAAGCATCACGATGACCTTTGTTCCCTCAAGTCTTATTTATTTATGTAAATAATTAATGTTAATTAAAACGTAAATATTAATAGAAGATTAAACACGTTGATAAGGTAAAACATGTAAAATTCGAAAATAAATTATTATAAAGAAAATAAAAATATGCAAAATACTTTTATTTCGAAAAATGTTTTCATGATTTGTTCAGACAATGTGAGAAATAGAAAAAAGTAATTGAATAAATTGTGTGAATAACACTTTTGCAAAAATATAACCTTTAAAATTTCTTAACATGATGTGATACATTCAACTTCCGGTTTTGTGAACAAATAATTAAAATTGTTACAAATTAAAGTATTCAAAGCATTTTTTTTCAAACGGATGTTTTGTAAGTAAAAAGAGGTATTGTTTATAAAATAAATGAAAACCAAGTTTGTTTGCTTATTTTTAAAATATTTTTTCCCTGCCAATTTTAACAATCAATATAATACATCGACTGTATTTTTGTTTTTATTTTGTCAAACTGAGTTCACTACCAAAGTTAAACAAAATTTCTTCTTTTTCATGACTGAATTTGAAAATCAAATATTTCGTACGCCAGACTGCGTCTGTCTGAATGATTCTTCAATTTTGTATTTGTATTTTTCCCTCGATCTTGAATAAAATTGTATTCTCCATACTGGTTTAGAAACAATATAAAGTGTTTCTTGTTTTTGTTTTCTTATCTGAAGACAGAAAAAAAAATTCAAATTTGATGCAAAAGGGAATGCTCAGTGTGTTTTTTTTTTTATATAAAAACTGTTGAAATTTTTTGTACTGCAGATATTTGATGTGCTGCATATATGAATTTTCAATACACTTTTGAAACCTTTAAAAAATATTTCTTGAACAACAATATGTATATTAACAACAATTTGAACAATAATTATTCTTGAACAACAATTATATTAACACGCAAATGTTCACCGTTTTGAAGTGAACATTCTTCATTTCCATTGCTTTCTATAAGCTTGCAAAAGTGCATATATATATATACATACATACATACATACATACATACATACATACATACATACATACATACATACATACATACATACATACATACATACATACATACATACATACATACATACATACATACATACATACATACATACATACATACATACATACATACATACATACATACATACATACATACATACATACATACATACATACATACATACATACATACATACATACATACATACATACATACATACATACATACATACATACATACATACATACATACATACATACATACATACATACATACATACATACATACATACATACATACATACATACATACATACATACATACATACATACATACATACATACATACATACATACATACATACATACATACATACATACATACATACATACATACATACATACATACATACATACATACATACATACATACATACATACATACATACATACATACATACATACATACATACATACATACATACATACATACATACATACATACATACATACATACATACATACATACATACATACATACATACATACATACATACATACATACATACATACATACATACATACATACATACATACATACATACATACATACATACATACATACATACATACATACATACATACATACATACATACATACATACATACATACATACATACATACATACATACATACATACATACATACATACATACATACATACATACATACATACATACATACATACATACATACATACATACATACATACATACATACATACATACATACATACATACATACATACATACATACATACATACATACATACATACATACATACATACATACATACATACATACATACATACATACATACATACATACATACATACATACATACATACATACATACATACATACATACATACATACATACATACATACATACATACATACATACATACATACATACATACATACATACATACATACATACATACATACATACATACATACATACATACATACATACATACATACATACATACATACATACATACATACATACATACATACATACATACATACATACATACATACATACATACATACATACATACATACATACATATATATATATATATATATATATATATCTGTGTGTGTGTGTGTGTGTGTGTGTGTGTGTGTGTAAAGGATATTATTATAAGTCTGAAATTGTTCTAAAAATTAATTTTCTACTTAAAAAAAAATCATTGATAGACAGATAACGTAAATTTCTTGATGTGGATACTTAAAAGTTTAGATCTTGTTTTTCAGACTAGACCAATGTTTAGAATATAAGTTAAAAGTATCAATAGGTGAACCTTATTAATAAAAATCACATTAATCACATTAAACGCGAAACGGATATAATTTTTAATGAATTGGGGCATTACATTTTCGATGATTTGTTTTTTAACTTAAAAAATATATATATTTACAACCTTTAGAGAACAATTTGATTTTAAAGCTGTTTAGATTCCATACATTGTTCTGACATTCAAAAGAATTTTTCTAGATTTTTAGATAAATGTTTTAAAGGCACTCACCATAAGTTTCATATTATTAGTAATTAGCTAGTTATTTTTAAACAGTTCAAATTTATAAATAAATTATTTTTTAAAACTAAACACCTGAAGAGGGTAGGTGATAAGAATTGAGTTATCACTCTATAATGGAAATTTATTGTTTTGATGATTTGCATTCTACCCGCAAACAATTATTTTCTAACTAATAATGCCTTGGTCTTTCCTAGCATATTTTCAAAATACTTGTTTAAGTACCAAGACAAACACACCCCGATGTTCGTTATTTGTTTTTTATTAAATATTCAAAGACACAAAATATTTTTTTTTCTTTCGCATCTTGACAGACTTACACAAAAGAAAAGTTTTTTTTTACGTGCATCACAGTTTAAGAGCCCTTTCATCAGAAAAAGTAATTATTTCTTGAATAAACTCCTTTGTTTGTAATACAAGAATAAAAAACAATATAAAAACATATCCCTCTGTTCGTAAATTCACGAAAAGAATGCGAAAATTCCTGAGGACATTACATTTTATGCTTAACGAACGTTTAATAAAAATTGTAATTACATCATATTTATAGATATTTTCTTATTTTCAGGAAAATAGTTGAATTGTATGAACATACTTATGTTAACAATAATATAGAATTTTTGTTTTTATTCATAATAATAATAGTGAAGCTCTTAACATGTTTTCGACGTTACGATTTGCTAATAAATGTCCATAAGAGGAGAATGATTTTAAGAAGATTGGTATTTGAAAATAAATTGTGCCCTATTCATCAAAATAGTTATATAATAATAGTGTGTCTTAATAATTTCGATGTCTTTGGTCCTTAAAATCCCTACAATTACGTTCAAAACATATATTAGACGTGAAAGTATTAGGTATCCATTTTATTAAAATTTTAGAACCCCTAATATTTTATATTTTATAGCCCGCATTGAACAGCTCAATCAATTTTGAGTTACACAGCCTTATAATTCCGAACAAAACCAAGAAGACAAAGGGACGCCTGCATCAAGTATTGTGACAAACTAACCTTCAAGAACTTTTAAATGGAATTAACCCACATTAGTGTTAGATAGAGAAGAAAACCCTCCAGAACCTCCTATGTTTAGCCCGATGGTAAGGAGATTCTAACCCATGATCTGTCTACCACTGATGATATTTTACGTCAGCACTGTAGTCGGTTCGAGCCGGGTGCAGACTTCGTATCGACCTGCCTTGGCTGGGAACATGGGTCACCTCTTTTGGAGGCAAACGCTCTATCCCCTGAGCCACCACAGTAATGTGTAAAAAAGATTCAGTTATTAATGAAGCATTTTTTTCAAAAAAAATTTATGTTTCAAATAACTAGAAATTTGGATTCTTTCAATGATTGTCAGGACTATTTGACGGATTTAAATAAAATTTGGATTTCTTCAAATTCCAAGAGACAGAAATAATTCTTAAATTGTCTAGTAAGGTAGTCATGAATATCTGGTCATGAGGATGAGTTTTCAAATTAAAGAAACAACATATTTTTGGGGGAAACAAAGTATTGGAACTTATAGTTTTCTTAGTGAAATGCAAATCTTTCAAAAAGAAATAGAGAATAAAGCTATTTCTTTTAAATAAATTTTAATTTAAATTTGTAGTATTTGCAGATAAGTCTTGATTGCACGATATTAACAAATGAGCGGATTGCGTGAGAATTAGACAACAAATATACAGAAATGCTGCGTGATTTATCCAATGACCCCAACACGCTATTTTAGTCAGCTAGTTTATACCGTCTGCCTTACAATTGGTTTTTAATCTTAAGTCTATATTTTCAAACTTTTGAAAGGATTATTTGTAAACAAACTTTTACTGAAGTTATTAAAGATTAATATCTTTTATCACAAGTAATAATTATAATTTTTCTTATCAAACCAAACTTACCAAATTCATTCTTTTTAAAACTCACATATTCGAAATTCTTTTTTTAAAAAAAGAACTTTTTTGTAACTGAAACTTCACTTGTAAATAGGATTATTTACTAACAATGTTCATAGAAGATAGATGGGTTGTAAAAAAAATTCATATTCACAATTTTAACTTGAAAACTCATCTAGGACATAATAAAATTGAACCAGGTTGCTTTTATTCACACAATATGGTTTCTTTTATTTCTCAAATTTATTGGAAAACCACTGTTTGGTTTTCCAATAATCAACAATATCCAATTTGGTTTTGGTTTACCACAAATACACACCAAATAAATATATTTTTGCTCAGATTTAAGCTAATAGTGTTTTAATTAAAACTTTAAATAATTGTTTATTAAACTATTTAAAAAAGAACACGTTATAATAATGTGTTTATTTAAGTGAAAGAAACATGTGAAAATATGCTTATAATATACGCTTATGAATTTTTATTTATATCTATAACATATTTCCAACTTGACTTGGTTTTAAATGTTAATGTTTTTTTTAGCTAAATGAGTACACGTTTTAAAATATTCCCATCAGGTATACTTTTCTAAAACAATTTGCAAAATAAATATTTTTAAAATTTAAAATTTGACTGAATTGTATAAATAGATATTTTGCTTTCTAAGCCTAAGTTCGTGTATTTTTTATTTTTTTTTTCAATTACAGTTTAAAAATTTGAGATTACATAAATAATTCACATAAGCCAACTAATTACTTTAAAATGTTAACATTAATATATACAAATCACTATAGTTTAATTAAAAAAAAACTTAAAAGTTTTGCATTGATAATACTTTGTAAGCAAGATTTTTAAAATTTGAGCAAGGAGATGTCGGAAAAAAATATAATAATCAAATTTGAAATTCCCATGTATCGAAAATTGAAACAGCGTATGCTCATTTTTTAATCGAATGCATATTCTCAAAAAGGATATAGAGGGAGGTTTATCGCAGGATTAAAATATACAGAAATATAGAGGAAAGTAGAAATATGGAAAGAAGAGAAATATGGGATCGTAAAAATGTAGAGAAAAAAGGAATCAAGATTTTTAAATAGGGAAAAAAATCTTAAAAATTTTTTTAAATATATATTTACAAATTTAAAAAAATTAAAAAAATAGAAAATAAAATAAAAGGAAAACATATAATCTCGTTATCAGCTCACACGATTATATCCGAAAATATTTTGCTTTCAAATATTGTATACCAAGATACTGCACCATAAAAATTTAAACGAATATATATATATATATATATATAGAAATATTTTTCGAATTTCTTTGTATTTATGCCATGGTTTTAATGCATAATACACGCATGAATCCAAATTAAAATTTCCAAATTTTGACACCAAAGTTATTTTACAGCTCAAAAATGATACAATAAAATTTACTATTTAGTTTGGTGTTTGCATGCATACGAGAGAAATCATTTTTTCCTGACTAATTATGTTATAGCGTAAAATACACGCATAAATCTAAATAAGATAATTTCTAAATTAAAAATTTCAAACTTTTGCCTCCAAAATTATTTGGGTGCCAAAAAAGGTTACAATAAAAATTAACATTTAATTTCGTGTTTGCTTACAAGAGAAATAAGTATCCCGTGACTAATTATAATCTAATATCTGCCTTTATAAGGTTACAATTTTCATTTCCACAATGTTTCTTCAAGTTTTCTCCCATTTCTTCCTTTTTGTTTCCGTTAAACTACATGCGTGATAAATTCTTCTTAAAAGTCACGCTTCTTCGATGTTTTTCGAAACATCTGAGAATAAGAAAGACAAATATTGTCTAAAACAAAGATTTATGAACGATCATCGTCGAATGTCACTTCTTTATAGATTGCTTAAAGTAAGGCTAAAATAATTTTTCAAAATCTTAAGTTATTTTTCATATATGTAATATTTTTGCTTTTAATCCCAGTTTTTTTTAATAATATTCTTAATTCGGTTAATATTCTTTTTCATTTTCCTGATGTAATGCATAGCATTTCTTTATAGTTATAGAAACCAATTGCAGGCATGAACATTTTTTTTAAATCGGTTAGAACGGCAGGCTAATTAAGCGAAGGTCTCGAGTTTGTTTTCTCCATGTTCAAAAGTTTTGACAGTGCTCATTATTGTGGGTAACCTGTGCAGTATTTTACTGATGACTTAAATAATTAGTATTATTGATTATGTACTCGGAGAAAAAAATCCATAAAATCTGTTTTTCAGTGAAAAAAAATTATTTTAATCATAATATATTATACCATAATTTTTAATATTCACAGTAATTTTTATTTAAATAAAGTACTTGACTTTTAATTAGATTATGAAATATCAGATTTTTTATTCTGTAGCAAGTTCCGGTAAAAATAGATTTACCGTACTGAATAGTGTCCTCACTTTTTACCGTAATTATTTGATCCAGAAGTTTTTACAGCGAAGTATCATTAATTTGTAACCCGTGTGAAAGTTATTGATATTATTCTGCAGATACTTCTTTTTTACCCACTCTTTTTTTTACACATAGGGAAAAATTCTGATAAAATAACCGTACTTTAAGGTAATATTTCTGGTAAAAAAATTCAATTTGATAAAAACAAAGTATACAATATTTTAACCATTGATTTGAATAGTTTTTCCGCTCATATGGTAAAGGTTTTCGGGAAATTCTGGTTTTTAAAATTATAGTTCTTATTACTACATATTAAATAAAAAATACGAAACTGAAAAATAAATTTTACCGATTAAATGATTTTTATGTCTTGCACTAAGGTATCATAATAAAATTACCAAATTTTTCCACATTTACAAACTTTTATTACACATTATAAAACTACGTTTCAGTTTCAATTTTACCTTAATCATTACCAAAATGCTTTGATAAGAATTACCAAGATTTTTGGAGTTCTTACTTAGCTAGAAAAACAGTAAATTAACAGTAAATTTTATTATATTTTGTTAGTTTTGACCATTTTTTTTTCCTCAGTTTAGATTAACAGATTTGTGTGAAGTTTTCTCACTCTAGCTGCACTCAGTACGAAACTTTACTGTGATGAAAAAGTATTGGAAAAAGTAATGCGTAATGTTTAAATAACTATGAAAAAAATATAAAAACAAATACATTGAAAGAAAATTTTAAAATAAAAACAACGTTTCTATGGTTATGCCTAAAAAAGTAAGACATTCATATTTCCTCATTTAGTTTTGCACATATTATATTTAATTAATATACAAGTATAGGACAAAATTCTAAGAACACTTGTGATATTATCACTATCACAGGTGTTCCTATTATTTTGTCTTTTACATGTAAAGCTTATTTTAAAATGCTTTAAAAGAATTTCGTATAAAATCATTTTAAAAAAGCAGATGAAAAGTAGATCTAGCAGAACGTAGATGGAAAGTCGTTGGTTTATTTAACCCACTGACGGTTCTGCACGTAGAAAGTCGTATTTTAACCTGCAGTCTTCACTGCATAGCAAAACCGGTTTTCCAATGTTAATAGATAGGGGAACTGTGTGTAGGGGAGAAACTTTCTCCCAATTTCGCCCATTTCCTTAACCGCCAGTGGGTTGTTATCGTTATTTTTCGATGACTACCGTCAATGTGATGTAAGAATTTCTTAATTTCGGGGGTTAATTTGATATTATTATGAAGAATTTTTTTCTCTAAAAAAGCTCAGACTTTTCATCTGCTTTTGAATTTTATAAGAAATTCTTGCAACACATATTAAGTTAAACTTTTTTAAAAAATAAACATAATACGCGGGGGAAAAAAAAGCTTTTCAAACCATATCTCCAAATCATAAGCCTAATTAAATTGAGATAATAAATGAAGTAAATTAATTTTCATCATAATTTAAAATTGCTATATTTAAATTCCAATAGTCAGCTAAAATGTACTAAAAATGCTAAATTGATGTCTCAAGATTTACCCAAAAGTTAAACTCCTTTAATGACAATTTTATTTATCATAACCTTGTGTTTATTGAATTTTACATTGAAGGGTAAATTACAGGTTCAGCACAAATGAAGTTAACAGGAAAAGAAAATAATTGACTATCATAATTAAAAGTATATAAAAGTATATTCGCTTGATATCGTTTGACTGGATAGGATTGGATATATGCATAACAATGGAAGCGAAAGTTTTTAGTCAATTTAGCGTCGACTGAATGGAAGTTTTCATTAAACGACAACAATTAAGAAATATTTTGTTTTTGAAATAAAAGTTATAATAACAAATAAATATAATAAATGTATTAATAATGAGTAGTAAAAAATAGAACCTTTCAATTTGAGACATACATGAGTAGCTTCAAATATTATTCTTTACCTTGGCATTTTTTGGCATTGAATATAGCCCTAAAATTTATGCCCTAACGAAGAATGAGAGCTTAAAATATTTACCTTTTTAATATCAGTAATTTTTTGCGTTGTTTATTTCTTCAGTTGATTTGAATGCTTTGATAATAATTTATAGAACTGATCAGATAATTTAAGCCAAGCAGTTTTATTTATTTTTATTGAATAGTTAATTTATCTATTTTCAAATCCTCATTAATCCAAATTTCTTTTTATTTCTAAGAGATTGAGAACTGATTAGGTTTTCAACAAAAACATTATTACAATATTAAAATTATTGTAACTTTATTAAATTCTGCGCTGAGAAAAATAAGTTTGTGTAATTACATAAAAATATGTATAACAATAAAAACTAAGTACTCTGAGATGAAAGGTATGGTTAGAACTACGAGAAAATTGTAAAATTTACCATATTTCTGGCTCTATGCGAACAACAACGAGTTCGATAATTTTTACTGAAGAGCTTTGATAATGATTTTTGTAAAATTAACAATAAAACTTAATTTTACGATATGTAATAAAACTTAGTAACTGTGGTAAAATTTGGTAATTTTAGCATGATATCTTAGCATGGCATGAAATGTATGCGTTCAATTAAATTTACTTATCAGTTGTGTAGTTTTTACTTGATGTTTGGTAATTAGGACAATAATTATGAAAACCAGAATTTCCGATGAACAGTTACCATATGAACGGAAAAATTTCCAGATAAATAGTTTAAATTATTACGGTTATTTTTAGATTTTATAGATAAGAAAGATAGTTTTTTACTAAAAATGTCATTACCATAAGGTGAGATAATTTTACCAGAATTTTTGCTTTGTACCGTGCGACAAAATCGAAACTAACAAAAAAATACTTTTTAGAAACTACTTTTTCAGCTTTTAGGTTTTTTAACATTTTACCCGATTTTAATGTTATGATTTTCCACTATGAAATGTTACATTTAATATATTAATCTACAAATGCTTTTAATTTGCTAGAATTATTTAAAATCAAGATTATTCATAATTCATGATTTCACTTACATTTTTTCTAATAAATTCAAATCCGTATTTTTATTACTCTTAATGATAATAAGCATCGAAACTAATTATTAATCCCAACAAATGAAATAATATTTATATATTTCCTCAACTATGAGGAACTTTTAAATAATATTGGATTATTAAATTTTTTCATCAGTCAGGATCAATGGCAAAATCCGTTAATCAATACTTTTTTATATATATTTTTGAATTATCTATTTCAATACTTTGCATGGTAGCGCTAAAAAGGATTTTAAAAATCAATGGTTATTTAATTTCCTGTTTAGAAAAGTGGTTTTAAATGTATTTGACAAAGAATATTTGGTATTTTATGAGGAAAATAACAATTTTAGAAACACGCACTTTTTAAAGCTTATGCATAGATTATGATGTTTGGATATTAAAATTACCTTAGTGGAAAGTAAATTTTTTTTTTTTAAAAATTGATTTTTAGAAACACGCACTTTTTAAAGCTTATGCATAGATTATGATGTTTGGATATTAAAATTACCTTAGTGGAAAGTTAATTTTTTTTTTTAAAAAATTGATTTTTAGAAACACGCACTTTTTAAAGCTTATGCATAGATTATGATGTTTGGATATTAAAATTACCTTAGTGGAAAGTTAATTTTTTTTTTAAAAATTGATTTTTAGAAACACGCACTTTTTAAAGCTTATGCATAGATTATGATGTTTGGATATTAAAATTACCTTAGTGGAAAGTTAATTTTTTTTTTTTTAAAAAAATTGATTTTTAGAAACACGCACTTTTTAAAGCTTATGCATAGATTATGATGTTTGGATATTAAAATTACCTTAGTGGAAAGTTAATTTTTTTTTTCAAAAAAAATTGATTTTCAATACTTCGTATATCGTATTAAACAAACGCTTCTTTCGGAGATTTTAAATATTTAATGAATACTCTAATAAAGTATGATTTTTATTAATTCCTATTCATAACTTTAAAAAAAAAGTTAGTTCCGTTTTAAAAATTCTAGTACACTTAATAAGAGTAATTACTCGCCTTTTTTGTTTGTAATAATTTAGTTACTGTGTCTTAAACTAAATGATAAAGCACATTGTTTTGATTTAATTCAATATTAACATTCTTTTAAGACGTTGGTATTCCCGAATAGTAGAATGAACAATAACTACACTTGTTCATTGACTCAAATATGGTATAATAATTATTACATGGTAGAAAAGGGTAAATTTCACAACTTTTACAACTATTAAATAAATAATCCCAAGTAACTGAAGCGATGAGATATTACCGGCTTAAATACTTCATTCACTTAAAAGTATATAAATAGAGTATATAAAAGTATATAAAAGTGCTCAAAAACAGCCATTTCTATCTTTTTCAAGACTTTAAAGACTGAATAGATTACTTATCGTATTTAACTACTCACGTCAGGAAAATCTTGACATAAGGCGCTTGTTTTTGGACGCTTGAAGCATGTTGACTGTTATTTTCCATTCATACATTTTTGAAGCAAAATTGTATAAATGGGAAATGCAAAATTGCATAAATGTAAAGCAAAATTTATTCAGGTAATAACACAACTATTAATTGCGATTGAAATGTTTTAAAGCTCCCGATCAACTCTTAATTTTGAAAATAAATGTTAGATTCAATTAATAAACTTGCACTTTTATAATAGCAAAATGGAAATAAATTACAAGGTAAAAGAATTCCGAAATATAGTAAATAACATGTTACAAAATAATGGAAATCAATGTTTCTAAAAAATCCATTCTTCTGATGTTTATTGATTGATGCTACACATGCCCTGAATAACAGAAGCTTAACGTAAAAGGAACTGACGCGTAAAAGTTTTCCATGTAATACAAGTTAGTATAACTTGGATTTCACATGGCTATTAAAGCGTGATGTTTTACTGAAAATTTTTCTTCTTGTTCTCTTTTCTTAAGGTTTTTTTTAAAATTACTATTTAATATATAAAATGCATGCGATCGATTATATTTTAGTAGAGAAAATATACTTTGAAAATTGAAAAGTGAAAATAAATGCAACTACATTTTGTATTTAATAACGTAAGCTTTTACTTTAGTACTAAATTACAACAACTACAACATTTTGTATTTAATAGTGTAAATTTCTTCTTAACTATTAAACTATTAAACTACAAAAACTATGATACAAGTACAAAATTTTGCATATAATAATAAAATCTTTTACTTAACTATTAACTATTAAACTACAAAAACTATGATACAAGTACAACATTTTTCATATAATAATAAAAACTTTTACTTAACTATTAAACTATAACAACTTCGATACAACTACAAAAATTTATATATAATAGTGTAAACGTTTACTTAACTATTTAACTACAACAACTACGATGTAACTGCAACATTTTGTATTGTGTAAGCTGTTACTTAACTATTTGACTGCAACAACTACGATGCAGCTACAACAATTTGTAGTGAGTAAACTTTTACTTAAATATTTAATTTTGGTTTTAAAATGGGGAGAAAATTTAGATTTTATTAATGAAAAAATGACTTTTAAAAACAATAGAGTAAATGTTTAAAAATATATGAAACACTAATACATTTGTAATTAATTTATTTATCTTGATCTAATTGGCTAACACTCTTAATCCATGTTATTTCCGGTCACAATTTTTACTGTACAAGTGAGTCACGTGATTAATTAAAATATCAAAGCATTTTTAGCTATCATGAGTTATCAAGGTTAGTTATCTATAAGTTACTTAGAAAAGCGTAAATAGAATTATTAATAACATAAAGTTAATTATAAATTCTATTCCTGAATATTATTTAATGATTAAAGTTATAAATTATATTTGGCTTCAAATTTTTTTTTGTTTAAAATAAAAGTTAAGAAAAATATTACCTAATAAGTATTTTATGAAGTGTTACTTAATCTGATTTAATGATAAAACACATTAAATACCAATAAAAATGTGAAAAATTTGTTAGCGATTTAAGTATTCAGTACGTTTTTATTTAAATTTAAATACACAGCACTGAAACGAATGCATTGTAAAAAATTTCTCCGAATCAAATTGAGGTAAAAAGTACGGGTACTCAGGGTGTTGTTACTTTTTACCCTAGAATCCATTTTTACCGAAACATGTTATGATTCAAAAATTCTAATATACCGTACTTTTTACAGTAATAATTAACGTAAAAACACTGAATCATTAATTAAAAAATCATTAATGTAAAAATGACGGTATAATATTTTACAGTAAATATGGATTTTACGGCTAAATGGATTTTACGGGTAATGTGTCCAAAGTGCTGGTACTTTATGCCGTTATTTGATTTTGATTTTTTTAAAGGTGTAGGAATGTCAAAAATATGTTTACTAAACATCTTTTTGAATTACTTAATTAAAATATTTCTTAAAATCTTACATTCTGTATTAATTCAAATCTTTTTTTTTAATTCAATGACTGTAAAGATACTTTCAATTTGCTTATTTTTAAAAATTTTATTTTTTATAGTTCATAAAAATTCCGCTACCACTATGATAAAAATATATTTTGCTATACAAGATTATATAATATATATTTTTGTACGGAGACAAACTATTTATACTTAGAGAGAACTAGCTAATAATCGGATAAGGAATATCATTAACTCAGTCATTTAAGTACATTCATTTAATTATCATTTCATTAGATTATGATTTTGAAATTAATTTTCGTGAATAAATTGAAACTTTTAACATATTGAATTAAATTATTTGAATTGCTGGAGTCTTCGTCTTTTTAAATAAATTCTCCTCAATTGCTCAAAAAGTATATTCTTTTGAAAAAAAAATCTCTCCAAACTGACAGTTTTATTTTCTTAAAAATTCTACTTTAAAGTAACAACCTCTTTTAATAAGTATAGGGAATTATACAAAAATATGAACAATTTGATAGTTATTATTTTTTATAACTAAAAGCAAGATAAATTTTCTTTAAATTAATTATAGTAATGGGTTTATGTTCTTATGGATATAAATGAGAGCAATAATAAGAAAAGTATGTTAAAAATATAATTATTCGTAATTAAAAGATTAAAACAAAAAAAGTAGATTAAGAAAAAAAATTAATTCGAAGGAAATTTCATTTTCTCTCATTATTATAATTATGTTATCTTTTTTTTCTAATATGCAACGTTGGAATATGATTTTAATAGTTAAACATGATTTAGAATATTTAAAAAAACTTAAGTATTCGTATTATGGCAGGTATAAATGCTTCATTTTACTTTTGAAAATAGAGGAAATTTAAAATCGGTCATTCCTCTTCATAAATACTATGTCTAAGAACTTCAAAAAAAAAATACTTATTAATTTTTCATTTTTATGTGTTTTAAAAAAATTCGCAAGAAAGGAATTTTAAAATATATTATCGCATAAAGGCAGAATATCTTAAAAAGTTTTTGAAAAACTAATTCATAAGAACTATAATTTAATTTGTTTTATCCCCTACAAGAATAGTTTTCGATTAATTAATTTAATTAAATATCTTCATTTTTAATTAATAAAAATCAGGCATATCAAAACATGAACCACTAAATCCAACTATAACTTCATTCACACAAACATAACCAAAATAAATTAACAATATTTATTGAAAAACAAAATTAATTAATAAATCATATTAATTAATATAATAATTTGAAAGTAAAAATTTTAAATATTAAATGTACAAGACATTAATTAAATTCGTAATACTTTATTCTTAATAATAAAGTTTACATACTTTACATTTTTTTCTAATTCTTTTTGGAGTAGATTTTGGTGGTAAAGATTTTCTTTGAGAATCTTCTAAAAAACACTTCAATCTCGTGAAAAATGCATTTCCGTGAAATTTTATTTTATTTCAGTATTCTTTGTTTAGAAAGTAATATTTAACGAAAAATATAATAAAACCTTTTGTTAAATATTTCATAGTTAATTCCATAATAATAAGGCATTTGTTTTTCGCTAAATAATTCTTTTATTTTGTAAAAAAAAATATTATTCAATTAAAGGTAATTCTACTTTTTAATCATAATTTAATGTTTTTTGTAAAAAATACACTTAGATTTAAAAATTTTAAAATAACTTGTTATATAATATTTAGAAAAATATCATCTTTCCGAAATTATTTATATTTTATAGAATAGTGCAAAAAAATTTTAAATTTTAAAACAAACCAAAATAATTTTATTAAACATTTTTTTTTATGCATTTTCGGATATTGTTTTTCTACTGAAAGAGATTAATTTTTCTCCGAGACACTAAAAACTTATCCCAATTTTTAACAAATATTATTTTATTATCATAATTTGAAATTTGATATGGAAAAAGTCTTTTCCAAAGATTTTAATATAATAAATTTAATAATAGTCAAATATAAATTTTAATAACAATCGTTGTATTACTGAATGTTGAAAATTTGTGACTGTTATTTTAATTTGAGCCCTCTATTCACAAAATAAAGCTTTGTTTTTTCAAATTTAAACAGTAGATATCCTTTATAAAATAAGCTTGTTGCCAAATTTGTTCTTATATTTTGAAAAGTTTTTGTACAGGTATCTTTCTTTAGACTCAGAAATAAAAAAAAATAATAATTTTTTTCAAATATCCAGGAATGATTTAATATTATTTGTTCATGAATTTAGTGGCTGCGATACTAATTCATCGTTGTTTGAAAAAGGAACGTGCAAATGGGTCATATATTTGAGCGGGTTAGCCATTTTTCTGACTCTTCTTTTACTGATTTTTTTCCTGAAAGAAATCCGGTCCCAAACTTTTGAACCAAATAGCTTTTTTTTCGTGAAGTAAAAAAAAAACTGTTTTTATTGGTGAGAAAGATTGCAAAGCAACTACAAAAATTGTGAACCTACACGAAATATACAAAATGTCAAAATTCGATCACAAAAATAATGTCTTTCGCAGAATTGAGTTCATATTTTGTATTCTGTTCACCAAAATCTTACAAAAACTGTTTATGCCACTAGTAAAATTTTCGATTTCTATCGAGGAAAAACTAGACAAGTTAATAGAAAGAAAATAGAATTCATCTTTAGAGAAGATTTTCTCTTTTTTTTTTCACTCAAAACTGAAAAGAAAAAAAAAAGATTTAAAAAAAACTTCTTTTAAAATCATATATTTGTACTCCAATGAAATTTAACTCCTTCAATTATATATATATATATATATATATATATATATATATATATATATATATATATATATATATATATATATATATATATATATATATATATATATATATATATATATATATATATATATATATATATATATATATGTATGCATATTTATATATATATATGTAATAACAGAGCTTCATCTCTGTTATCAGTAGTGTATTTAGCTTTAATAATGCAGTCGTAAGCCATGTTACACACAAAAAATCTTTATTAATGGTAGTAGGCTGGTATCGATAACACTTCACATCCACACTCCGCAAGGGAGGGGGTGGACAAGACTTTGGACAATTCCGGAACAACTTTTCAGGATCACAACATGATGGAAAAAGCCATGCGAAAAGCATTGCTCTCGCTTTTATACTAACACAGATTTGAGTAAACAGGCACAGTCGTTGACATTCTTGTATCCTTACGCATTAAGGAAAATCATTTCATGCTTCCTTAAATGGAAGTGAAAGGGGAAGAGATTCTAAAAATAACTCAGTCGTATGTTATTAGCCTTGACTTCCCAAAATAGAATCTCTCTACGCTTATTCTTTAACAAAGACATTTTATTAAAACGAAAGAGATTTAATTCTTTTATTAATACAAAAGTATTATACTTTTTGTATTACATATATATATATATATATATATATATATAAACTCAAAGTAACCAACGATTGCTTCGAAATTAATAAAAAAACCAAGGTGCATTAGCTAAATTTCTTTGATTTTGAGATTGAGTTATCTAAAAACATGACTTAATATGAAACCAGATCAAATTGAACAATAGATTTAAATGCTATCGACATAATACTTATAACATACATTGTTATAAGTACAATTATATGAAATTGCTTGAAGAATCAACCTGTTCACTTAGTATTTCTGTTAACGAATAATCGGTGTAAATTTTTTTTTACTAATTCATTTTGTTCGGTTTATATATATATATGAAAATAGCATATTGTTTAAAAACACATTTGTAAATAATTAAAGAAAAGTTTTCAAATAGGCAATAGTGAAAAACGCAATAATAAATTATCTATTCTTTTAAAGTGTAACTTTCAAACACATTTTCGTTAAATTTTTTATTCAGCTATTGAGAAATTACCATAAAAATACATGTAAGATACAGAGCTATACAAGGTATTTCGGAACTTATTCTAGTTATTAAATTTAAGCTTAACTTGTTCGTTTTTTTTTTTTAAACGCAAAGATTCTCATTAAAGTGATAATGTCTTAATATACATAAATCCTTTACAGTCAGCATAGCACTTAGTTTTTGGAACGAACAGAACATGACGGTATGTTTAAGGAACAATTAACTTGGTAGGCATTTCGAAGTAAACAAAATTTCATGGATAAAGCACGGGCTTCCCAAACAGGTGAACCGGATTCGAATCTCAGCGATGGCTGGTTGATTCCGTGCTGACGTTAAATATCATCAGTGGTAGACGGATCATTAATCAGAATCCCCTTCTCGTCAGATTAACTGTGGGAAGTTTCCGCGGTTTTCCTCTCCATTTAACGCAAATGGGGATTAGTTCCATCAAAAAAGTCTTCCACGAGGACAAATATCTCCCAATACTTGATACAGGAGATCTCTTGTTTTCAGGATTAGGTCCGAAATTACAAGGATACGGAGTTGAACATTGGTTGTCAAAACTGAAAATTTGATTGGTTGCTCAACGGCTGTTATAAAATAATTTATTAAAGCATATTCAATCCGAGTGGTGAGTAACATTTAGGGTACTTGTCAACTATCCATTGCTGAAAAATAATACTCGTTAATCTGTAATTTGTCACCCACACTGTTGGAAATTTTGAAACATGTTGGACACTTTTGTGGCTCAAATTTGCTTCCACCTGAATATTTAGATTTATTTTAGACTCAAATATTGACAAACCTTGAGTTTCAAATGTCATTCATAATACAATCACCTCAAAAACCATTGTCTAATTGATACAAAACGTAAAAGGCGAACTTTGTCGATATCAAATGCTTTATTTGCATTAGGTAAGGTATTACTTCATTTATTCTACCATAAAATTGCGTAAACAAGCATTTTATTTCTATCTAATATCAATCAAATATTCATGCACGTTAAAAGTGGCGAATGTGTACTTTAAATTGAATAAAAACTATATATATATTTGAGAAATAATTCCCATAAAATGTTTGCTTACACATTTCTCATGTTGTTCTTTGATTATTTCCATCGAAGTAAACAGAAAGTTTTAGTAATGAATACCTTAATAAAAGAACTATAAATAAATTAAAAATAAGTTTTATGGGGATATGGCAAACACAGAAAATTGATGAAATGCAAGGAAAATATGATTTACTCATCTGATGAAGAGTATTAAATATTTAAAAGATAAATGTATTCTATTCAAAGATCTGTACCTTTTGAAACAACAATTTGTATTAAATATTTCTCGTATATAAGCTCAGTATTTCATTTTTAAAGGCATATAATTTGTGTAAATTGCTGTTGTTACTTATTCCACTTACCAATATCAGCAAGCCTACTTGAAATAGAGAGAGAAGGCAGAGGGGGCGTTTCTTGCTTATTTTTTCAGTGGTGTCATCTATAACCAAAAATACGAATTCAGCAACACACACGTTACAGCTCGTTGTAGAAGGAGGATCTAATCATACTTCATTCTTTTAGCCACAGAACGTAATTTTGACCTGAACCAGAGAATGATCAATCTCCAATTCAGTACCCCCAGAGGTATACTTTAAAATGGGAACATGAAGGACTTTGTGATCCTTCTGAATTAATGCGCGCAAATCACCATTTAATACAGGGGAATTCTTTAGTTGGCTAGGTTCGAACTCCCGTTCTCACGAACACGTCCAACTAACCAAGCCCCTTTTACATCAATTACATTAACAGTTGAATTTCGACATTTCTTGCAGCTTGTTGTCATCAAAAATATAAGCATAATCGCATGTCATGACTAAATGTCATTTTATATATTTTTTCAATGGAACCTGAAAGTATTTTAGTGTAAAGCGATAGTTACCATTTTTGATGTTGAACTCTATCAGCTTTTTTTATATATTCAGGTACAGATCTATTCCTATATCTATACCTATTAAATCAACAAATTTCGCTAAATATTTTTTATATATCAATTCTAATCCAAAATATCTTTTTCTAAACCTATTTTATATTCCTCATAAAATGTGTCCTTTATATTCCAAATCAGCAATAAAATTGTATTATCAAATTTTTAACTTTTTGAGCGACTTTTAACACGTTAATTACGTTCAACTATTAAACTTCAATATTTCTGGCAGCTTAATTTAATCAAATGTTTAAATGCAATTGCTGAGTTTGATAAAATATAAAAATGATTCTTTTTGTATTATTAAAACCAGTAAAAAATGTAAAGCATATTTAAAGCAATAGTTCCATGTTTAACTTTCAGTCACCATAAAAATTTGTTTAGCCCACCCGCTTCAATTTACGCATTTGAAATACCTCTATTTCAACTGTTAACAATTTAGCAAAATTGCAGAAGATTCACAGAATGATAAGTTTTAAAAACACATTGTGTATTAGAAATTATTTTACTTTATTAAAAATATAATTAAATTTTGCACCCTAAAAGTCATTACGCAATTAAAAATATACATGTGTTACCTCACTTGCAAGTTAAAATATTAATTAATTAAGTGCTGTTTGTTTCTATAAATTAAAACAAATTTAAATATTATCTTATAAAAAACCATTATTATCAGAACAATTCAAGAATTAATCTAGAAGCAAAGATAGATTTCACAGACAAAAACATTTTAATACACCGATTTATTTTAATTACTTTTTCATGTTAAAAAAAATTTAATAACTGTTTAGTCTTCTGTGATCATCGATGAAATGTCAGGCAAGGCCAAATACATTGAGTTTTTTTGTTCACTTTTTCAGGTTATCAAAGAATTTAATAACGCATTAGCTGTCTTCCGTGATCATCTGGTCCACATTGCCAAACAGCAGGATGGTCCCGAAATCAGGGACCGAATCCGGGAAACACGTAGAAAGTGCCTCGAACTTTGCGTTTCTGCAAATGACATTATCATGCCACAAATCAAAAGGTAAAAAAATTTTTTTTATATTCCTCGTTGCTTTTCTTTTATAGTTTAAGAAATTCAAAACACTCTTAAAAACATCAATTTCTTTAAATACTTGATCAAGAATTTCCACACGATTTGTTAAAAAGAAAATGGAAAAAGCCTGTTGCGTTGCAGTTTACTTAATCGAGGAAATAAATAAGCTTCTACATGGAAAAAAATATTAAGAATTAAATTACGATATAAAGTAACGGCACTTCGGGTACATCATCCGTAAAATCTATTGTCCTTAAAATCCATTTTTACCGTATTATATGAAAATTATTATTGTGAAAATTACGGTAAATTACGGTAAATCAGATTTTTTGTTCCTTAACATGTTTCGGTAGTAATATATTGTATGGTAATAAGTAGCGGCACCGTGTGTGCAGGTATTTTTTACCGTAATTTAATTCGACATTTTTTACAGTGTATACATGAAATATTTTTTATCAATTCTAACATAATTCTGCAGCAATTTTCTCTTTGTTACAATTTTGCTTAAATAGTTAAGTATGTATTTGTCATGCTTTTGTTTTCTTAAGCATTAAAAATAATTCATGAGCTTCATATCAATACACTTTAGTATAAAACATTCTCCTTTCCTTTATGTTTGATTTTATTTACATAACTTTAGTTTTGCATACAATATTTTTCTAAATAAAAGAGGTAAATTCTGTAATATTAAATGAATACACAAAAACAAAATCAGAAAAATAAGATGAAAAAAGTTTTATTTGCCACTTTTCCGCATGAAAAATTCATTTGGAGAAGTAAAGAAATCCAATAGAAAAATCACTTGCACTTAAAAAATCAAAGAAATCTACTTCAAGGATATAATAAATCTTATTAAAACCTGAAGTTTTTGTGTTATTAAATTATTACAAAAGTATTCAACTTAGAGGAAATATCTTTCTTCTAAAAAATATCATAATATTATCAAGTTAATCTTATATATATCCATTATTTATTTTTATTAAATTTATTCTATTAAAGCATCTACTTTGTTAAAGCAAATTGCTTTTCTCACGGAGAACAAAATTCTGGTGAAATTATCGTAATATATGGTAATTATCGTACTACATATGTTTGTTGAGAATAATTCTGTTCCGAAATAAGGGACCGAAAACACGAAATGTAGATTTGAATTTGTGCTATTTATTGAATAAAGTTTGTTAAGAAACGTTTCGTCTCGGAAATTCAATTTAAATTTAAATTTAAATTTGTGTGATGTATTTAATGAAGATTAAGTAAAATTCTGTTAGGGAAACATAAAATGCAGATTTGAATTTAAATTTCTGTCATTTACTGAATAAAGTTTTTTGAATATATATATATATATATATATATATATATAAACTGCTGTTTGTAGAAAATGCAACACCATGAAAGAATCATCAGAATCAAATGAAATTTAATGCAGAAACGACTTGTACTGATACAAATAAATGATGAAATTTTCAAAACAAAAGAAACAAATTAAGCGTCCGAAATCAGTATTTGGTGCAGCCACCACGCGCTGCAATAAGTGCTGCTATACGACGTGGCATGGAGTCAAACAGATGTTGAATATCTGCTTGAGGAAGAGAATTCCATATCGCTTGTATGCGCAACCAAAGTTCGTCTTTGGAAACTGCAGGACGCGGATCACGAGTGAGACGCCGACCAACCATATCCCACACGTGCTCAATAGGCGACATATCCGGCGAATAAGCAGGCCAAGGAAGAAGTTGCATGCGTTGTGCTGAACAGAAGTCTCTAACAGTCCGCGCAACATGTGGGCGTGCATTATCCTGCTGAAAGATAGCTCCAGGGATGCCTTGAAGGAAAGGAACGACTTCGGGCTGTAGCACTTCACGGACGTATCTGTTGCTATTGAGATTACCCTCAATTCGTATCAAATTGGATCGTCCATGATACGAAATCGCACCCCAGACCATAACTCCGGGTGTTCGACCACTATGTCGTTCAATAATACACTCAGGAAGGCAGCGTTGACCGGCATAACGTCTAACACGAACACGGCCATCATGGGTCCACAAATTGAAGCGTGATTCATCTGAAAAGACAACTTGGTGCCAATCAGCTCGCCAGTCTCTGTGCTCAAGAGCCCACTGCCGACGCAGCCGTCGATGATCCGCCGTGAGGGGAATCCTGTATAATGGCACCCTTGCACGCAATCCACGGCGCAGCAGACGACGACGAATTGACGAAGCCGACAATTGTACACCTGTAGCAGTAGACCAATGTGCTGCCAGCTGCCTGGAGGAAGCTGTGCGATCATTCACCGCCATGCGGAGCAGGTGTCGATCATCGCGCTCTGACGTCACCTTCTGTCGTCCAGTGCCTGTTTTTCGAGTTGTTCGGTGCTCGTCGGTCCACTGCTTCCAAACTCGCATCACTGTGGAACTGTTCCGCTGCATACGAGCTGCTATTGCGCGATAGGAAAATCCTCCTTCTCGAAGGCCGATTATCCTCCCTCGTTCAAACTCCGTAAGTTGCTTGAATTTCTTATTCTTCCGTCGTGGAGGCATACTCAGGTCTCACTAAACGTTTGCCACTAACAAATAATCATAGACTATTTTCAACGTCCCGCTACAGCACTTTATTTATACGCTTTCAGCATCAATTCAGAGGGCGCTGCGCGCGCCACGCACGCGCGATGGCTCTGAAACTTTATTAATTTGCATAATATCCTATAATTGACATTTGCTGCGAATTTCATTTGATTCTGATGATTCCTTCATGGTGTTGCATTTTCTACAAACAGCAGTTTATATATATATATATATATATATATATATATATATATATATATATATATATATATATATATATATATATATATATATATATATATATATATATATATATATATATATATATATATATATATATATATATATATATATATATATATATATATTTGTGCCAGTATACATATGTATACTTGTAAACAGTAAATAAATTTTAGGAATTTTTAGTGCACTAAACTTTCATCATAGATATGAAATAAAATCTGTAAATGTATACACTATCTACCAATAAGTATTTGGACACGTGTGATTGAAAAGAAAAACAAACTTTATTCATAATCAATAGATGGTAGAGCCTCCACGAGAGGCAATTACAGCGTGAACTCCTCCGGGGTATACTTTCCACAAGTTCTTTTGTGACGCACGGCTAGTGGTATTTTCTTCCACTCGGCTTGTAGAAGACATGTAAGTTCCTTCACCGATATTGAACGGGTAGTACACCCCTTAATTCGGCGATCTAACTCGTCCCAGAGGTTCTCAATAGGGTTCAGGTCTGGGCTCTGGACAGGCCTGTCCATTCGATTAAACCCATTGGCACCATACCAAGCCTTGGTGACCCTTGCAGCATGACAGCTTGCATTGTCGTCCTGGAAGTAATAGGGGTCCACCCCGTAAAACTGCCACTACGTAGGAAGCACATTGTCATCCAAAATAGTGCAGTAGGCATCTTACATAGGACTAGGATGTTGAACACACGATATATACCGGCGGATGGCGTGACGTATCTCAGGACTGCAGATATAGTCATTTGCATAGATGTCCAAATGCTAATTGGTAGATAGTGTAAAAGGTGAACCGATTCCTCGCCTATTCAATGAATCAACAAATCATACTGAATACAGTTAAATACTATTTTAATGGTAAGAACTTCTAGAATGGTGTATTTCTTATTTTAACAAAGGGAACCACTGCCTAGGGCAACAAACAATAATATTTTTTTAAATGGAATTTTTCAGCTTTATTAAATGAGGTGCTATATGTTTTACCGTTTTGTGCATGGTTTTATTGTGTTGATCAACATAGATTTATTGATTATTTACTTTTCTCACTCCGTTCAAAGAGCGGGCATTCAGCTAGAAGAGGAATAAATATAGCTCTTCATTCATTTTCTGTCCATTTTTTGTAGTGATGTTGCCGATGGAATACCTGTAGATAGTCAACAATTGGTCAATTTGGTTTGTTGTACTCAACTCTTTGTTAGAGAGCTACACAAGTGCCAGAATCTCGTCCAAGCCAATCCCATGGATATGACAGCATTTTACGGTATCTATACATGCATTTTATTTTTATCGTAAAGGATTTCACTTCAATAAATATATCGTACCGATTGTCAATTTTAAAACTAGCAGAAAATAAAATCTAGAACTAGACTAGAAAACTAGAATCTGCGAAAAGGCACGTCCTGAAAAGTTACACTAGCTGACATGTGAAATGCGATGCAAATAGTGTTATTCAGTTTTTAAAGCTGTTTTTCATTAATAATGCATGAATATACTTCAATGATAAGAAAAATACTTTTGAAAATAAGATTATAAGCAATTAAAATTAAGTATATAAAAAGACTAAAACTCTAAAACACAATACTTATTTTATCTGGGTACATTTAGAACACTATACGTTTATATGGTTATGTCTTAGATATTTTTTATATATATATGAGTTGCTTCTTTCGAATGTTAATGTTCTTTGTTCACAATTGTGGCACATTTCTTCCATGTTAAAAGCTGTGGCGTTATATTTTACTGAAGGTGGTATTGAGCAACGCAAACAATTGTGTGAAAGATAAATCCATTTTAAGTCAACATCAAATCGGCGGTTCGTGTACATTTTAAAAGTTTCAATTAAATTTAAACGTCAATAATTGAGAATGTTTACACAGAAATCACGCGCATTCACACAATTCTTGAATTATTTTTTCTTTGGAAAATACTGATTTCGTGATACTTTAGATATCGTCAGAAGATAGTTTACAATTGAATACACAATGTCGTGAGTTTGTAGATGCTTTGTACGCTGCTTTGTACGTTTGTAGATGCTTTGCAAGCTGCTATATATCTAACGAAACAAAAGTTCGTCATTGTAATAAATGTACAGTTTTAGTTGAGCTACGAGAATAAATACATTTCAATTTTTAAATATCATCAATTATGTTAAATAATTCTATTATATTTAATTTAAATCCGCATATGTTCTGTTAAGCCTAATTCGAATTCATCTTGGATGCTTTCTCAATCGTAATGCTTTCTCTTCACTACACAACTTTAGTGTAATGTAGTTGCCAGCATTTTTGCTATTAAAATACACTATTTTTTACAGTGCAGTCATTTCGAACGTCATGGATTCATTTAAAACATATGCTCTCGCTTTTTATACAGTAATTAAAATTCTTAGTAAAGTCTTAATACCCAGCCGTTGTTTAATGCTACCTTTTATAAGCTTTGCTTACACTACCTCTTAGTCTACTTCTTGATCTGTGGAGGGGGATTACCAGATGAAAGCAAAATTTTTCAAGCATTTATGACATCAATAATCAGGGTAGAAAAAGGACGATTGGCTCCTATTTCTCGTGATTTAATTATAGGCTAAAAGTAATTTAATTATAGGCAAGAAGTTAATTTCCCCTCACGCGAGCAGGCTAGTGGAGTATGTCAATCCCATTTTCTACAACAATATTGAGTCGTTTGTGTTCCACTGACGTAAAAATATCCTCAGTGGAAGACGAATCATGGGTAATGCTGGCAGGTTAACCGTATGTGGTTTTCACGGTTTTCCTCCCCATGTAAAGCAAATGCGGGTTAGTTTCATAAAAAAGGCCTCCACAAAGTAAAATTTCTCTCAATACTTGATCCATGAGTTCCCTTATCTTCTGGATTGGGTTCCAAGTTACAAGACTACGCAGTTGAACATTAGTAGTCGTAAAGCCAAGAAATTGGATCCGCTGTTCAACGACGGTTATAAAATAAAATATAGAATAGTATATATTGATAAATCATTTTCTAAATCACATATTCAAGTGAAAACTTGTTAAGACGTTCAAGATTAAGTGGAAAGTCAAATACAAAATACAATGGTATTAGTAGTAGTTCATTTTTACATCACACTAGAGTTACACAAAGGGTTATTGGGGGGGGGGGGCTTGGGAAAAATTTCTAAGGATGATCTAAAGGCATGCCATCACAATTTTTATCCTTCTCAGAGGTGGTGCCCCCCCCCCGTTCTGGTAGTCTCAGCAACATGCGTGTGAAGTTGAGCTCTTCACCTTGAGTAGTTCAACGAGGATCGACACCATGTGTCCTCTGTTCCTTTGCAGGCTTATTAAAATGTTCAAACATACTGACCACAGCCAGTGATCAGTTGTTGTAGTTCATTTGCGTCGCACTAGAGCTGCACAATGGGCTATTGACGGAGGTCCCATTGTTCGAAGTCAAGCTGTTTACGGTAACAAAGTTTAACGAGGACCAATACCGCACACCCTCGGTCCCTACGCAGACTGATCCAAGTGGTCACCTACCCGCACACTGTCCGCAGCCAACGATGCTTGACTTCGGTGATTCGCTGGGAACCGTGTTTCAACGATCAGTCCACTGCGGGACCAGCCAGTGATAGGATCTGATCTATTAGGAACTGTGTTCAACTGCAGGATATAAAATGCCGTGGAGAATTTTTGTTTCACAAATTAAAATATGTTCCATTTTTTGTAGGGTGGGGGTGTGAGATGTCCCACGCGTATTCTCGCAGCAGGGGTGAAAGCGAGACGGAAAATGGGAAAGGCTGGTAGTGAAACCTTTTCAGTTATAGCTAGTTTTGGGGAGGAGTTTACTTATTCTTTTTTTAAATTATTCAACAATATTTGCTTTATATTCGAAAAGAAGCAGTTTATATATATGCTAAAATTTTAAAAGAAATCTTGATAGTTACAGATATTTTATTTTTTACGAAAAAAATGCTGGAATGAAATGTCTTATGTACCAGGTTTTTCTCTTTTCCGTCTTGCTATGTAAGGGCTTTCACCCATGTCTCGCAGGACACTTCCTCCCATTTTCTCTAATAGTGGATGATATTTTACCCCAAAGCTATTTTTCGATTTCATCACATCTTTCAAATATCTAATCAAAATAAGAAGTGAAATGTTTAATTCATAATGGAGTTGTGCCAGAAAAAAACGTTTAAACCAAAGTATTTTAATACAATTTTATCAAAGATAGCAACAGTAAATGTGAATAGTTTTTTTTTTTTTTTTTTTTTTTTTTTTTCAAATCGATTTCGGATGTGTACTCACTCTTTTTTTTTTAATTACTATTTAACTTACTTATATTAACCTTCTTACGTATGTGTTTCATACATTTAAAAAAATGAGAAAGGCATTTCTGCTATTTCAAGGAGAATATACATTGCAATAAAAATATTAATATTCTTATTGCAATATATGTATTTTTTTATGATAAAGAAAAAACTGTTTTTTTTTTTTTTCAAATTAAAATATATTTTTTGCAATTAACTTTGGAAGTAAAGATTCAAGCTTTGTCAGACATGAAATTTTCAAGTTTCGTACCTATTGTTAAACTTTCGAAATATGTACCTTCTATCCATCCACCAACTATTAATTTTATATTTCTTGAAGCAAGTTGAGGTTTTATATTATCAAATTATAATAGGTTATTATCATTGCTAGTATTTTATAAGTAATTTATATGTTTATTATATACGTCCCTGTTTTTCGTTTCAGAAAAAAAGCCTCGATCATCTGGAGTATCAGTTTTAGACAGATTAGTTTTGTTCAAAATACAACCGAGGGATTATCATAAAGAAGAATTACAAAGTATAACCAGGTATGAAGATATCATTTATTTAATCAGAATCAATTGCATAATAGTTTACACTGCATAATAACTGAACATTTACAATGCCCAAAGTAAAACTAAAAAAATAAAAAAAATAGAGCAATTTTAGAACTTTTTATAATTGGATTATTACTTACGCCAGGTAAAATGTATAGAAGCGAACTGTTAGAATTTAAATTCTTAAATTGCGATAAAATTACAGGCAGAAGACTGTACAGCTGATTAAGGATAAAGTTTATGGTTGGAAAAACTTCTTTAGCTCTTTACGGTTTTTAAACCGTTTACAATCGGTACAGTTAAAAATCCATTAATACAAAACTATACGGTTCCGTAACCATTTACAGCTAGCATATTTCTGTTGTTGTTTTCGTATGCCTGTTTTAGGCAGAGGGGTGCGATTGTTCTTGTTTACCAGTGGCGCCATCTATGGCCAAGAATTCGACTTCTGCCACACCCATACGTCACACCCGTTTATATGGCGGACCCATTCATACATCCTTTATCATTCATCCACGGATATTAATTTTGACCTGAATTGATCGATTGAGAAAAATCGATTTTCAATCCAGTACCCCCAGAGGTTTTGATTTTTTATGGGAACATGGAGGACTTCGCGATTCGACAGATTTAATGTTCATCAGTCACCATTTACTGCACGGGGAGTCTTCGGCCTACGGGGTTCAAACCCACGATTTCTCAGACATGGGCCTAATGCCCTACCGACCAGGCTATCCCGGCCCTGGATAGTTTCAAAACTATAAAAATAAAACCTTAAACAGACATATGCTGTTTGGGTGCTGCGTTATTTATACGTGAATGATAGCTTCGTATTCTAATAATTAAGGGTCACCGATTGAAGAGTGTTGGACACTAGAAATTTTTAATGTATTGAAAGAATGAAATAGCAGTATATTAACATTGGGATTCGAACCCCCGTCCGCAGATCATGAGATAGGCCAAATAGCTCTCTCAGTAACAGTATGTATCCAGCTGCACGGAGCAAAATCGCTTCATAAGTTAGGCCTAGTTGGCGTGAATTGAATTCTGATTGTTAAACCGTATTAAGTAATAACAGTCAATAAAGGTTTTTCCTCACACTTAAAGGTTTTAATATCATCTTTTTTACGGTTATTTGGCTGTTTCGATTGAAAATGGTACAATATCAATTAAATAAATTGCTATTTAAACCACTTTTATCGGAAAATTTTTTTGAGTTTTGTGGTGATAAAATTTAAAAGTTTAAATTATTATAAGAAAATAAATTAAAATATTTTACCTTTCATAAGTTGGTGATTAACTAGTCTCGTTCCCAACTTACTAAAAATTTTTTTTTTAAAAAAATACATATTATGCTGCATATAGCAGAAAGATATAAGTTTCAGCCATGTTGATGACCCAACAGCAGATGACACAATCATCACCAAGCCTCAAGAGATGGCCAGTCTAATTCTGATATGAATGAATTCTCTTTTATATTTTATATTTTATTTTTATGAAAATATTTTGAAATTCTTCAGAATTTTTCTGATCGGATTTTTTTTTAAATTTTTCAATTGATTTTAAATTTACATATTTTTATAGATTTTCTTTTAAATATTATTTTTTAAAACGTATATTTTTGTAAATAAAAGTGAAAAAAAATTTTTGAGATAAAATATGATGTCCTTTTTTACTTATGACACAAGTTTTAATGATGCGCCCCAGTGCACGTTTTTAATATTTATTATATTCTCTCTAAATTTAGACCAAATAATAGCAAATAAACTGAGCTTATTTTTAATTTTAAAAAATTTTGTAAGGAAGTACGTTCTAATTGAGTCTGATCTAGCGCCTGAAGATTGGATCCTAAAAATGGAGGGCAAATTACAATTTAACGCAATTGTTTCAAAACTATTTTACAACTTATTACCTAAATGTTTGATATTGTGGTTTTTTGACACAATTAATAACAAATTATAATTAGTAAATTATAATTATTAAATTAATGATCGTTCTGTAAATAAATCTGGCATGTATAACTAGTTTTGGGGAATACAAAGTCTAATCTTTCATACGGAACAAATTTCAAATAAAACACCTTGACACTATATTAAAAAAAATCAGTAAATGTCAACTAGATCACACCAAATACACATACTCTATTTTTAAATTTTGCAAACCTGGTGAAAACGTAATAAAAAACATGATCTGTTCATAACCATGAAAATTAAGTGTTACATAGTTATTACAATATCTCTCAAAAAAATAACTGTAAATTTGGACAATTTAAGCTATTAATGCTTTTACATGGTTTAAATTTTTTTTAACTACACTAATTTCTAGACATATATGAGCAGAAAAAAATCCTAGTTATGTTTCTGCACTGTATGTTAATGACAATACTGATAAAATAATTCGATTATTTTGGTTCAGAAAACTTAAATACACGGTACTGAACCTCTCATTGAGCAATTTTTCCGTTCATATAGCAACGGTTTTCTGAAAAATTCTGATTTTCAAAATTATAGTTTTTATTGCCACAAAATCGCAATTAGTAAAATATACAAAACTGAGAAGTAACTTTAACTGAAAAAATGCTTTTCATGCCATGCTCAAAGATACCATGATAAAATGTCTAAATTTTACCACAACTACCAAGTTTCATCACATGTTATAAAACTATATTTTATAGTTGATTTCACCAAAATCATTACTAAAGTGCTTTGGTAGAAATTATTGAGTTTTTGGTGTATTAGCAGGACTGGAAAAGCAGTAAATTTTATCATATTCTGGTACTTTTGACTATAATTTTTCCCTCAATGTTGCTATTTGTGACAGCATGAAATCTTTTTTTTCATATAGAGAAAATTTACATCAAATTCCAATTCCACACAGAAACAAAAAGATTATATATATATATATATATATATATATATATATATATATATATATATATATATATATATATATATATATATATATATATGATATATATATATATATGATATATATATATATATATATATATATATATATATATATATATATGTATATATATATATGTAATACAAGATATCAGCCAGTTAACATAAATAAACAAACTTTTAAAAGCTTAATATTTTAATATTTCTGTCGAAAATTAGTGAAACAAAATTAGTTAAACAAACTGCAATTACTTTATTTTCTCTGCGGTCGTTGAATGAAATGGTTTGATATATTCATAGATTCGACGTATACATAATTTATTTTGACAAAGAAGGGTTTGAGCTAGACTTTTAGTTCATTTCGGAATTAGAAAAACCACTTCCTTTACCGAAAAAAAAATGATTAGGAAATTCCTTTTATTTTGTCACCCTTACTAATCCTTTTCAGTTATCCGAATTCGATTAGAAAACTTCCTTCGCTGGAATTAGACAAATGGAAAGGAAAAACTAAGCAAATAAAATTATGCCGCTTTTGACCATAAATACACGCGTTCACTCAATTCTAGACCGCAACATCACGTTTGCTGAGATGTTTCATTTTCGGTAATTAAGCATTTTTTTTTGGGGGGGGGGGACTGAAAAAGACTTAAGAACAGATTCAGGAGTACCAAAATGAATAGTTTATTTCCATTTCTTGTCCAAAATTCTGCAACACTCATAAAATGTTCCGAGAATTTTTAAAATAAATAACTTATCGCAATTCAGTGTCGAAAAGTTTATAATACTGAGGAACTATTAAAAAAATATCAAAACAAACAACTTATTTTAATTAAATATCGAAATAAATATAATGCTTAAGGACCATTCCACGTTCATCAAGGTAAATAACTTAATTCAATTCATCGTTTAGAAATCTATAGTACTTAGGAACCATTTCAGTAGTATTAAAATAAAAATGTTGTTAGAATTCACCATAAAAAAATAAATAAATAAATAAAAGTCTGTAATACTTGAAAGCTAGAGCCCTTGCCTCCCAATGAGGTAAACAGGGGTCAAAACCCCGAGATGATTGGTACAGACGAATTCCATCTCTGGCTCGCGCCGACGACAGTGGTAACGTAAAAGATCATTAGTGGTAAACGAATCATGGGTTAAAGTTCCAGGCTAACTGTGGGAGTTTTTCGTGATTTTCCTCAATGAGTAACGAAAATGGGGGCTAGTTCCATTAAAAAGTCTTCCCCAAAGTCAAATTTCTCCCGATATCTGATCCAGGAGTTCCCTGGTTTAAAACTGCAAGGCTAAGACTAGTCATAAACTCAAAATTAGTCGGCTGTTCAATGATGGTCATAAAATAAAATACTTCAGAACAAAGTCGTGGTGGCTCAGGGGATAGAGCGATTCTCTCCCTTTTGAGGGTGAACGAAGTTCAAACTCCAGCGATGGCAAGTCGATACAAATCGCACACCCGACTCGCACCGACAACGGTGCTGACGAAACATATTATAAGCGGTACCTGGATAATGGGTCCCTGTCTCCCTTCCGTCAGGCTATTCGTGGGAAGTTTTCGAGGGTTTCCTCTCCATGTTACATAAATGTGGCTTTGTTACATCAAAACGTTCTCTGCGAACACAAATTTCTCTTACTACTTGATGATATCTAGGTTACGAAATCTAAAACAGAAACGAACCTTCTTCAAGATAATATATGTTTTTTTTTAACAAAATACTCGATCGACAAAATGTATATATATATATATTATTATTATTATTATTTTTTTTTTTGATCGGCAAAATATATTATTTTTGACAAAATATTCGATTTTTTGATGAAAAATCGAAATCCCATGAATTTCTTTTTATAATTTTTATTATTGTTTTATAATTTAATTTACTAATGGTTGAAAACATTTTGAAATGTAAGGTATAGAAATTTTAAAGTCTTTTTAACTATAAAATCTTTAATAATAGAATTTAAAATCTAAATGAAATTGTACGAATATTTCCTACGAAACGAAAATTTAAAAAACGATCTTTTAAAAATTCCGTGATTCAGAAAATGGACATCTGATTTTGATAAGATTATGAATTCTAATGCTATAACTTACACGAATTTAAAAAGCGTAAAATTCTGTATACTTTATAACTTAGTTTTATTTATTAATGAATTGAATATCTGCTATAAATTACAGTTTGGATAAAGTTACCCTTAAATAAACAACTGTCACACTTGTCAGCAGAAATATTTTGATTCCCTTAAATTAGATGCACCAAAATATGCAAAAATGGTAAAACCAACATTATCGAAGGGAAAGTTCTCTAGAATAAATTTTGCGATAGATAATGCGATAGATGTCATATTTTTTAGATAGCTGTCACATTCCTTATATCATTCATTATACCATGCCAAAACTCTGAAGCAATAAAGAGTTTTTGATATAAATATTATTGTGTATCATTATTTCATAAATTAAAATAACGTCTAAAAATAATTACCATCTTTCAGAGATGATCGAGTCACCAATACTATTTAAAAATGCGTGATAATCCAATTATATTAAAAGTTATTGTTGTACTTTGTTTTTTCTTTTCTTTTCATTTTGAAAATTGTAGTTTCTAATTTCCATTTTTTACAACTGCTACTAATAATTGCACTTATGCTAGAAAATCATCCTTATTTAGTAACTGCCTTATTTAGTAACTTCAAGTATCGTCTACATTAGCTAATAAGCACATTTGAGATCACCGACTCGAGAATTTAAGATTGTGTCCGAGCATAAGAAAGTCCGATCACTTGATCAAAAGATGTTCAGGGTGTTTCGTTTACTTTGTACACAAACTCGATATAGATTAACCTATACTCAAAGCTTTAAAATCCGGCTAAAAGGCTTGAGCAAACCTAATGTGCAAACCTAGCCTTATGTGCAAACCTATGTGAAAAGAAAATACATATGTTACGCATGAAAATCAAGTAACCATTATGTTATTCTAAATCATTAAAATGCGATTCATTGCACTTTAGAGGAATACTCCAAAAACGTTTAAAGATTCAATTAAAAAAATTTCAAAAAAATTACTGAAATAATATTTAAAACTAATTGAAATTTTATTTTTAAAGCTGGAACTAATTTTATTATTATGTCTATGTACTGTGCACCAAATAAATAAATAAGCAAATAAAATGAAATAAAATAACACAACGACCACTTTGAATACTTTTTGATCTAATGATCTGATCTTCACGTTCTAGCACTCAATCTTTATGATTTAAGAAGACGATCTCAAAGTTGATAATTGATTAATGAAAATGACATTTTAAATTATGAAATCAGACACAAAACTATTTCTGAAAAAACATTTCTAAAAAAGTCGTATGTTTAAAATTCGATTTCTTAGAAACTATTCCATTCTTATGTTTTGCGTTTTGCCATGTGAAGTTACATTCTTTGAAATGATGTAAATATTTGCATACCTTAATATTAAAAATTTGTCGACTATTATTAAATAACGTAACAAAAATATTTAAAATTATTTTTTAAATAAAATATAATATATGATAAATTATTTATAAATTGCGGCTATCCCCTATGTTTTGGGTGTTAGGAATCTGAATCCTTTAAAAAAAACAAAATTTTTATTAAAAATACATACTTTTTTGTATCTTATTTCATAACTTAAAATATCGTATGTACTAATTAATCTGCATTTTGAGTTTGCCCCTTCGAACCATTGAGATTGAGTCCTAGAACGTGAAGATCAGATCATTAGATCAAAAGTTATTTTGGGTTGCCCATTCATTTTTCTGTGCACTGTACAGTAAATAATTTTATCATTACAAAGTTTATAGCCCATTTTTAGTAAAAACTCTAATTTTTTTTTTAAAAAAAGAAACTAATATGTATAAATCTTAAGAATTTTAATATTACTTTTTCTATACGTTACATTATTATTACTATTCAAAGTTAGAATTCTTATTATTCGGTATTAACATATGACCCGATATCACACCTTAATATTGACCCATAATATTTATATTGTACCACGTCTTATATTACCGGATACTAATGTACCCTACCAGAGGAACTTTGACTTTTTTAAACTGATTTAGTTCCCATTTGTATGCATGCCTTTATTTTCTTTATTAAAATGATCACCTTCATAATTTTAATTAAAAATTTTGGAAGTAAACTATTTGTTTTTATATTTTTGGTTTAGAGATATAGAAAAAATAACTGATTTATTGAAAGAAATGAAGGAATTTATGCCATGTGAAGGAACTGGTAAGTATTTAAATATTTTTCATTTTTTTTTAAATTGCGTACATAATTTTATATATTTATTTATTTAGTAATAAAACTGTTAACAATTTTAAAACCTAGTATTTTATTGTAATTTTTTGATCTGAGCTCTTATACGTGAATCATATCGAAGTCAACAAAATATTATTTACGTTCTCCACAGAATACACATTTTTCATTTTAGTAGGTGTTTGTAGGTGTTTGTAAAATTTGGCAAAAGAACAGTTTAGAAAAATGAACTAAATTTTATCCTCTCTTGAATTCTCGAATAAATGCGTAAACACATGCCTAACTTTACTGTGCAAAACATTTTAATGTAAAGTTGCCCGCATTTTTGATATTAAGGTAAGCTAAATACTATTTTAGATACAAAAATGTAGCTATCGTGCAAAGAATTATATAAAATTGTCAAAATAACAATTGTTTGAAAGAATTAGGGCTAATATATTGCTAAAAATGTGCTTTATTTTCAAAAAAAATTTTTTATCAAATGGAACCATTAAATGGATTCTAACGCGAATGAAAATATGTGTTGTTAGTAAACAAACAAAAAATTAATAATTAAAAGAACAAAACTATAAGAGTAGAAATTTGACTACATGCACTGTTAAAATTTAAGATTACTTCAACACTAAAAATGGCGACAACTATACACCATTTTTTTTTTACTGTACAGTAAATTTTATCAAAAAAGAAAATGTGTAAGCTATTATTCAGTTGCGAGGACTGACATTCTCATTCGACTTGTCAATATTTTCTTCACAGTACACATTATAGTGCCTAAAAATACTTTTAAAGGAATAATATGGAAACTTTTTTAGCACCATGTTTATGCATGTGACAAATTGAGCATTTTATCCAAATTACGAAACTGCGCGTATATAAAAGAAACTGAGACATACATAAAAAGGATTAAAATGAGCAAAAAATCTATTTATGTTGCTGTTATGATAGTTAATAGTATCAGTATAGAAATTTCGTGCTTTTGTACAGTTAAACTTATATTTTGGTGACAAGTAAAATACTTCTTTTTAAAAAAAACTCTCTATATATAATAATACTTTTCTATTTAAAAAAAGTTTTAATATTTTAAAGTTTTAACATTTTAAAGAGTTTTAATATTTTAAAGAGTTTTGATATTTTAAAGAGTTTTAATATTCTAAAAAGTTTTAATATTTTAACGAAGTTTTAATATTTTAACAAAGTTTTAATATTTTAAACATCTACAAAATGCCTATGAATGGACTGGTCATATTACACACACTAATGTTATTTAAAAAAATTTATGAAAATAGTGAAATTGAAACTAATTTTTGTAATTAAAATCTTTTAAAAATAACTGCAAAATGAAGTTTAGTTCACATCCAAATACAACAAGCTATCATAAATTAAAATATTAAATATTTTATGCAATACACAGCGAAAAGTCTTCTCTGTGCAAAAATTAAATTACTCCTAAAATTGCTTTAATCATTTTACGGCCTTAAGGGAACAAATATAGAAGATTAAATCTCCTTCAAAATTTCCTCCAATTATTTTGCATCGATTAATCTTCTGAACATTAATCTACTTTTCATTTTTTACTTCATTTCTTAAGAAAGAGTCTATAGCTATTAAATTCCAATAAAAACGAAGTCTACTCTTTGATTTTTGAAGATGATAAAAAAATATTCCTTTCTGAATGAAAAAACTTTGAAACACCCATAAAGTGCAATTATTAAATTTCTAAAATTAAAAAAACGAGTTCGGATAATATTACGTTTTTTATTCATATTTTAGAGTCGCTAAACTATTTTAAAAAAGGGAGTTTTTCTTCATATAAAAATTGTTATGTAAATTAAATCGATTCGACTATCTGAAGATATTACAATGTATTTCATTTTATTATAATCAAATTCAGAAATTAAATATTGATAATATGTGAATGCTTCATAGATATGAAAATTTTTTTATAAATGCAAATAACTATTTCTGTTGTCATTTATAATTTCAATATAATTTGCATATAAAAACCTATTCCATTTTAAAGCGCTTATCATTGTTTAATATTTTTAATATAACTTTAATCTTATTCTAAATTTAAAATGTATGTAACATTATTTTTAAAATTATTTACTTCAAAATCGTGATATTAAACTGTAGAAAATATTTTGATCGATTACTGTAAAAAACTGTCCAAATTATTATAGCAATTTTATTTTCATGCTTTATTGCCGTTTCTTTGTTCATTGAATAATTCGGAATTAGGTAGGTTTCGACTGACTTTTTATCTTGATGAGTTACAGTTGTTTTCAACATCCTTCTGAAGCATTTTCCACATACATGTCAAATGCAACCTTGGTTATATCAAGTACCTTAAAATTTAGATTAAAGAAACACTATAGACACGTCCTACATCAAGAATTTGATAAACTATCTACTTCATACCAATAGTTTCCCCTTGCCATCGAGCTAAAAATGGGAGCTTTTTGTGTCTTTCCTCCCGATGTCCCGATGTAGCGCAAATACGGGTTAGTTACATCATAACTTCCTTTACGAAGGCTAGTTTGTCCCCATGCTTGATCCAAGAGCTCCTATGTCTTCTGGATTGGGTTCAAAATTAAAAGGATAAACATATATGATAGCTGTAAACCCTGAATTTGGTCAGCTGTTTAACGCCGGTTATAAAACAAAATATTAAAAAAAAAATTTGACATCAAATCGCGGTGGCTCAGGGGATAGAGAGTTTGCCTTTTAATGAGGTGACCAAGAATGAGTAATGTTTAAATCTTTGAATGAATAATAACAAGCATTGTAATATTTGTATTAAACCAAAAACAGTTAATTCTTTTTATGAAAAACAATAAGACTAATTGAGTTTTGTGCAAATTGGATAGATGCTAGTCTTATTTTGAGCTTATTGAGTTTGTATTTATCTCAGAACTTGTTTCAACAACTTTTACCATTTTTATAGCAGCCAGAATTAAATTTAGGTTATTCAAATAATGGTTAATTTTTTTTTCATGAATTATGACAGATTTTGTTCCATTTATATAATTTAAATAATGATTAAAGTCTTCCCATGAATTATAATAAGCATTATACCATTCGTATAAATTGAGTAGTTGATCTGGTTTTTATGGATTATAACAAGTATTATACTAAATTAATAATCCAAGAAACTTAAACACAAAGAAAATATAAAGACCTTATTTGCTTTAAAAACTTAAGCAGATGGTAAAATTCAACATGTTCCGAGCTCACAAAAATAGACATCAATTAACATGGCCTATTCAAATTGAAAAATTTGAATAAGGGTTAAGTTTTTTGATGAATTATAGCAAGCATTATGCTATTTGTATAAATAGAATTGAGGTTTAGACTCTTATAAATTATAAAGATCATTACTCTAATTTTAGGAAGTGTATAATGGTTAAACCTTTTTGAGAATTATAAAAAATATTGTTCTATTTGTATCAATTCAATAATAGTTAAGTCATTTTATGAATAATATTAAGCACTATCCAATTTGTATAATTTGAATAGTGGTTATTTTTGTATGAATTATAACAAACATTATAATATGTCTATAAATTTACTAATAGTTAAGCTTTTTAATGAATTATATCAAGCATTATGCCATTTTTATAAAATGGATAATGGTTAAAACTTTTTACGAATTATAAAAAGCATTTTCTGATTGTATGGGGATATGGGGATGTATCATTTTATGAATAATACTAAGTATTATTTTATGAATAATACTAAGCATCATTCAATTTTTGTAATTTAAATAAGGGTTAATTCTTTTAAACAAGCTTTATCGAGTTTCTGTAAATCTCAGTGCTCTTATCAACATCTTACTTCATGAACATACCCTCTTATGATATCGATACGTCAAGCAGTGATCCGTCATTTCATCAATCATATTCTGTGTAATATTGAGGCCAATTAAATAGTTCCTTTGTTGAACAACATTTGCTTTACCATCTCATTTCCCCGTTTCCTTGGAAACTATCTCTAGGTAATACTTCATTATAGGATTCATTACACCAACGCTAGACTGCAAAGCTGGTTGCACTAGTACTGGTTTTACTTTTAATGAATGAGGGTGACATTTCAGCCAGAATTAAAGGATTGTTCGGAAATGTAATTATCACCTTTCGTCTATGATCAAGAAATATTCTCAATAGGTTCATTTCTAATTAGAAATTCCACTCATTTTATAAAGGCTATGAAAATCTAATTATGCGAATTTTAAAAATATGTTTGAAGAATCTTACCGTGAAATCTAATTTTAAAAGAATAAATTTAATTTAAAGTGATATCATCAATGTTTTAACCTATTTAATGTTCTGCACGTAAAATGTCGTATTTTAACCTGCAGTTTTCTCTGCATAGCAAAACCGGTTTCTCTCTGTTATTAGATCGGGAAATAGCGTGTAAGGGTGAAACATTCTCCCATTTTTTTTTTTATTTTTTTTTTTCCATTAGCAAAGAGAGTTAAAAAGGCAGTTTGAATATTTGAAAATTACAATATTCACAAGTTGAATTTCTCAAAACTAGTTGAAAAGCTAGTAAGCTAGTAGTCTCAAAACTAGTAAAATATGTGCAGCTAAATATTTCAATAATTCGGGGAAATAATCACGTAATATATTATGTAAAAATAATTTTATGAGCAAGTGTAGTTGAATAATCGCTTTCATTGTAAAATTAAATTGTATGGCCCTAAAAGACTTGCTGTTGCCACTCTATTAAAAAATCGTATGGCTAGTTATCGCTGGTTTTGGTGTTAAACTTAACGTTACTTTTTCTTTAACTTAACTTTACGTTACTTCAACTTAACGATTTGTTGCGTAAAAACTGTTAAACTTAGAATATTAAAATTACAGCGGTGAGTAAACAAAATAACACGAAATTCAATGGATTTTATTTTATTTTATAACCGGAGTTAAACAGCTGACCTAATTTTGAGTTTACGGCTATCAATGATCAACTTAGTAGGCTTGTAATTTGGACTCCAGCCAAAAAGACAGTAGAACTTCTGGATCAAATACTGGAATAAACTTTGTGGAGAACTTCTTGCTGGGACTAGCCTGCATAAGCGTTACATGGGGAGATGAATCACGCAAAACTTCACGATTAGCTCGATGGTTCTGGGTTATATCCCATAGACCGTCTACCACTGAGGATATTTCACGTCAGCACTGAGGTTAGTGCGAACCAGTAGCAGAAATCGTATCAACCAGCCGCCGCTGGGATACGAACCTGGGAAAACTCACAAAAAAGCACTTAAATTGTTGACAACTTTTGAACAAATTGGAGTCCAATATGCTCGGATAAAGTTAAATAATAAACATGGCCCTTTCAGCATATTAAATTTCAACTTCACTGTTGAAATTTGAACCTATGGCCTATAGAATGACCCGCATAGTATTTTTCCTACAAGTTTAACAGCTGGTAATTTTTGAACTATTTATCAATTGATAATTTTTTTAATTCGTTTTTTTTAGTTCAATGGATTAAAAAAATTATCTTTCAATAATAAGTTCTAAAATTATTAACTGTTAATCGCGTAGAAAAAAAAACTTGTGTGAGTCACTCTATAGTCCGTGCAAAGACAGCTTCAAAGCATAAATTTGACAAAATTGGTCAAAATTTTACAATGTTGGCTGAAAAGACCATGTTTGTTTAGGAATTTTTATTCTAGTATACTTTTTAATTCCAATTTGTTCTAAAGTTGTTGAAATGTAAGTGCTGTTTTTTGACGAATTTTTCGCACTTTCTACGCAAACTTTAAAAACTTGAAGTTACGAATGTGTGTAGAAAATTGTACAGGTAATTCGATGTACTTAAGAAATGAAAATCTGATTATTAGTCTGAAAATTAAAAAATTTTTTGAAATCACTTAAATCACTTAAAAAAATAAGTTAGCCATTTTACTGCCCGTTGAAATGCTACAGAGTTAATATTTGACGCGATAAAAGGGATTTTAAATTATAAACTTAACGTGATGTTTTCAAAATTCCGATATGTTTGAAAGTTATCAAAATTCTAAGCACTTTGTTCGAGAGTTTCTTTTACTTTTTCGTTTTAAATAATAATTATTTACCAATTTTTTCGAAACATTTTACCACTTGTGAGATTATTTTATTAGAGATTAATTATGACTTGATATCAAAAGTAACAACAAATGGATAAATAAACTTAAAGAAATAAGAGGAAAAGATTAGATGTTCCAGATATAAATCATAACATTTGTATCAAAATGTTTAAAAATATCTCCAGAAAGTTAAAAATCATTTGTGATTTTATGTGTTTAAAAATATATGATTATCGAGATTATTTTTAAGTAAAATCACTTTTGCTTTATTTATTCTTATACTGTCACACATTCTATGGCCATAAGTTTAAATATGTTTTTTCAACCACATTTGATTACTTTTTAAAGTTATCGTTCATTTTGTTAAGATAAACATATTTAAATTATTTTCGCGTAAAACTGCAATATATATTTTATAAACAAAATATTTTTTATTTTATTTACAAGAATCTGAAACAAAACTCAAGAGTGTATGATACAAGGATTGGCAGATGAAGCGAGCAAGCGGTGGCGCAGGTTAAAGAGTAAAAAGCATTGTTAAACTCCGACGAATAATTATAAAAATCAATCTCAGCATGATGGGCAAATTTGAAAAATGGCTTGGGGCTATATTTAAAGCGATTAGCCTTTTATTTTATCTATTAATACCATAATTATTGATGATTTTTAATGGCAGTATCAGTATTTACTTCGTCGTCTATAAATCAAATTGCCATTTAGTACCGAACGGATTTTTGTGATCTTTCTTTTTATTATTTTACTGTTTTTACCACAGTTTTGCTATAGAATATGAATATAATAGAAGAATAAATAGAAGTTCAATTCCCTGCAAGTATGTATTTTTATTCTATTCCTGATATTCCAAATTTACCTCAATCATAATTTTTCAAATGAATTACCGCGCAAGACCTAGCGATAGGCTATAGCGTTTGAACCAGTAGTCGGATAAAGTTCTAAAATACAATCCCAACTACTCGAGTACGTTACGATTGAGCATGCATACACCAAAGTTGCGAATCAGTTAAGAATTTGGATAGTACAAGGAACATGTTGTACTGTTGCATAGATTTTTCTTATAAAACATGTGTTTTCTTTTTCCACTTTTAGATAAGCTGCTTTTGGATGAAAATTTTTTGCGTTGGAACAAACGAGCCAGGAAAAATGTTTGCCGATTCGCAGAAGACTGGATCTGTTATTGCGGTTCCAATTTAGCTTAAAAATGTTGACAATACTCATCAAAGTGTATCAAATTTAACAACATCAGTGAGAACAGTTTCAATTTTATATACTTGTTTGAATTTTATGTAAGCCTTTTAAGGTGGTTAGCAAATCATGTTTACACTGCACTCTGAATATTCTACTTTTGCACAAATAAACTAATTAATAATATTTGCCGTTGTGTTTATTGTATTACTCACCAATGGAATTTTAACAAAAATATACACTTAAGAATGACTTTTGATAGCATTTAAACTACCGCTCAGTTATTTTAATACATCTCCTTTTCTTTCTAATCTCCCATTAAAATCATTCAAAATAAAATACAGTTGTTACTTTTAAAACCACTTACAGCCATTTCAGTGAAAAACTGTAGTCACATAAAAAAGTAAAAATATGCCACTTACAGCCATTTCTGTGAAAAACTGTGGTCACATAAAAGAGTAAAAATATGCCACTTATAGCCATTTCTGTGAAAACCTGTGGTCACATAAAAGAGTAAAAATATGCCACTTACAGCCATTTCTGTGAAAAACTGTAGTCACATAAAAGAGTAAAAATTTGCCACTTACAGCCATTTCTGTGAAAAACTGTGGTCACATAAAAGAGCAAAAATATTTATTGATGCCCAAAGCAATATCTATATTTATCGATACCATTGTAGAGCAAAGTGCTTTACAAAGAATCATAAAAGCTAGAACCTGTTTCAGAAGCCTTCAAAAAATTTACAGAACTTCAAAAATAAAAATATCCACAAAAATTAGTGTTTTTAAAGCTCTTGTTTGCTTCATACTTTTGACTAACTTAAAAAAATTTCTGACTAAACACTATTTCAAATAGCTATCTATGAATAAAGGCAATATTATCACCCCTTCATGAGGAAATTCTGTAGCGAAGATGGAGTTGGCATATCCTTCGCCTGAAACGGGATAGCTCTGCTAACATCGCACTTACTTGGGCACCCGATGGAAAACGTAAAAGAGGAAGGCTGAGACTTTGCGAAGATATATATACCAAGATCTGTGCAATGCAAAACTAAATGGATGGGAGAAGGCTAGAGGACTGGTTCAGGACAGAGGTGCTCGGAAAAAAAGACTTGATGCCTTCTGTGCCAACTGTTGCGGAGAGGATAGGGCATAGGAGAAGGACAAAGGGCGTTGCAATTGATTTCTGTATCATATATTATACAAAATACGCAGTCGGCCAAAATAAGTCCAGATTGCAGGTCTATTAAATTACTTGCGGTTAAAAATAAGTATAGTGCTCAAAAAGTGTAAACAATCTGAATTTCTTTTGATTTAATGATCCGATTTTCACTTGTTAAAACTTAATCATAATAGCTAGAAAGCCTCGTCTTAAATATGCTACTTTACGCATTAGGCGCCACTATATCAAAGGACAGTATATATTTTTTATTTTTTTAGAATTATTGCATTTAATAATGTGCATGTAAAGCAGAATGAAAAGATTTTTTGCTAAAATTTTAGTTAGTTTTTGTCTTTAGCTTGTTTCCCAAATGGGACTTTTAGTGCTGAAATTTAATATTAGAGCAAAGTATATTGCAATTGATTTTTGTACCATATGTTATGCAAAATAAGCAGCCAGCCAGAGTAAGTCCAAATTGCGTTTCTATTAAATTGCGTTGATTCTAAGAAGTATAGTGCTCAAAAAGTGAGAAAAATCTGAATTTCTTTTGATCTAATGATTCGATTTTCACATTTTAAAACTCAATCTTAATGGTTCGAAAGCCATACCTTAAACATGTTAATTTACGCATTAGGCGCGGTTGTATCAAAGGACAATATTTTTTTTAAATATTTTAGAATTATTGAATTTAATAATGTGCCTGTAAAGCAAAATAACAAATGTATTACTTAGAATTTTATTATTTTTTTGTTTTCATAGCTTTTTTTTCGAAACGGGAGTTTCGGCTCTGAATGGTAGTTAAGATTTTTCGACCAATTAATTAGAAAATTAGAGCATTTTCAAAATTAAGTATAAAATTAACAAATTTAAGCGAAAAATTAACAAATATAAAAAACTTACTTGAGTCGAACAATTTAAATTTTTTTCTTATTATATGGTACCTCCTTTTTGCTTTTCCGAGAGCTTATCCGTTTTCAAAATTTAAAGCCAAGCACACCACGTTGGTGTTATTCCATTTTACAACAGCGGATACTACTACGTGGATATTCTGTCTAATGTACGGATTTCTTTTTTTAATTTTTTTCAGATCCTTGAGATGTCGTTTCTGTGGTAGATTGTCTCTAATTACTCCATGAATTCATTATCTAGCACAGTTTTCAATAAAATTAAAAAAATCGGAAAAATTGCCAGCCAACACAAACGGTGTCACAATTTGGGTTTGTTAATAAAATGAATAAGGTTCTAATGCAACTCTAGTTCCCAAAGGCAACTACTCGCGATGGCTGTTTATGTTTTACAAATAAAGGGTAGTTATATTTCTAAATCCACCTACACCAAATGCGCTAGAAGACCATCACCCACTTTTCATTCCAGAATGATCAGATAGATAAATAAAACTGAATAATTACATTGCAACAAAGTCAATATCAACAAAATTGAAAGTAGGTAATAAAAGAACTCGATTACACTCCCCTCCCCCCAATGCTCCCATATCGTGACCAACGAACAAGGAGGTGGCTACCAATTACACAGAAAAACGAATTTTGCCAAATCACCATACTTGTACGACAAAGAAATTTCTGGTGAGGAGAAACCGCAATTCTGAAAATTAAACCAAAATTACGGTTTACCAGAAATTCTGTCTTTCAAAATGATACTTCTTACTAGCAAATATTTAGCAACAAATACAAACTTCCCAATTTCCTTAGCCCAATAGCCAAAAAAATAGCTAATTTAACCAAATATTCCATGTAAATTCCATGGATTTTATTCCATGTTCTAAAGCATCTCCATAAAACTATCAAAATAGCCTTCAGAACTATCAAGCATTTTATAATGTATTGTCCCGCAGTAGACTGATCGTAAGGACACGGTTTCCAGTAGAACACCGAAGTCAAGCATCACTGGTTAAGGTCAGTAAGCGGGTGGGTGACCACCTTGATCATCCTGCATAGGAAACGAGGGTGCGCGGTATTGGTCCTTATTAAACTGTTCTACAGTAAAGTGTTCGACTTTACGTGCAGTTCGCCAGGCTACCAAAGCAGGGAAGTCATCCTCTGAAGAGGATCAAAATTGCGATGGCATGTCTTCGGATCATCCTCAGGGATGTTTCCCAGACCATTGCGAATAGCCCATTTAAAGCTCCAGTGTGACGTAAAGTACCTACCTACCTTTATAATTTATTTGGTAATTTTAATCTTTTGATGTAATTACCTTTTACTAAATAGAAGGGAAATAATATGCTCAATCTTCTATGTTTTACTTAAAATGGCATTTTATTTAAATGGTTGATAGGAGAGATGACTGTTAATTATTTCTTATTCTAATATAGTTTCTCAATTACGGCAAGGGTTAAAGGGACAAGAATATTGAATTTAAATCTGAATTTAAAGAGTTTTGAGATTTGAGCTTCTTTGTAAATACACAGAACGGCTAAAAAAAACTCTTTTCAGTTTGAAAAACAGCCACCACAATTTCACGAAAGACGTCAAAAATATTCATCGAATGCTGGAGCGGGATTCGAACAAACTACATATACGCTTTAGAACGTTTAGTAGATTACCATGACGAATCCGCACATATATTTTTGCGGTCTCCATTGCCTTTGGGTGTTGTGCTTCTGCCGAACGCTTAGAAGCGTAGAGATAGTGGGTTCAATATCTTTGTGCTGTACTTCTCATTTTTATGCTATCTGTTCTGTTGCTGTAGTTTATTTACGTCGCACTAGAGCTGCTCATTGGGCTGTTAGCGATGGTCTGGGAAGCATCCCTGAGGATGATTCGAAGACATGTTATCACAATTTTGATGCTCTGCAGAGAGGGTGGCAGCCCCCCTTCGCTAAACCGAAGACCTGCACGCGAAGTCTAGTACTGTACTTTACTGTAGAACAGTTTAACGAGGACCAATACCGCACACCCTCGGTCCCTACGCAGACTTATCCAAGTGGTCACCACTGACCGCAGCCAGAGATGCTTGACTTCAGTAATCTGCTGGGAACCGTGTCTTAATGATCAGTCCACTGCGGGACTATCTATTCTGCAATTTGTCAAGAGATATTTATTTGCATTTAACATGCGGCCCTGTATATGTATGTAAACAAATTTTATTTATTTGCTATAATACATTCAAAGTGACGCTTTGATTCGAACCCATTATGTTTATTTTAATTGGCGCTAAGTTGAAAGACGAGACTGGTGTGATAATAATTAAAGAGAATCATTGTTATTCGAAGATTTATTTTTTAAAAATTTATTGTTACACATATATATGCAGGTTTGTGCACTCAAGACAAAGTACGATTCATTGTAAGCCTTTGGCAATTTGAAGAACAGATAACACAAGTTAGAGATGAATAAAAAAAATATGCATCTACTGTTACTGTGAGATTCGAACCCGCTTACTCTAAGCTTTCATTTCAGGATGCTAGGACAGCCCTCTTCTAGTAATTTTATTTACTGATGTAATATAGATTTAGCAACAGTTAAACTATTGATTTAGTTCAACCATGTACCATGTATTTGTACATTTAAAAATGAATATTCTTATAATTTCAAATGTCGGTATATGTTGACTTATAGATTACATAGAAAAACAAACAAAAAACCTACGAGAAACATTTGTAATAAAGTTTTGCTAAAACCAAAATAGAGATTATCAAGATGAAAATGTTTGCATCAACTCAAACTATATACATTGTTATAACAACTTATATAGCATTGTTGCATTCAGCATTGTTATAATTAACATAGTTAAAGTTTGACAACAAGAATGGTAGAGTCTCGGTGCTGCCATCTAGTGTGGCAGAAACTAGACGCCCAAATTAACATGGCCAACGGTATCTCACCCATTGTGGTGGCCACTGAAAGAGTGGATACCACTTCTGGAGAACGCACTAGCTCTGTTCATCGGGAAGACTGTATAAGCAGATCATAGGAAAAAAAAAAAAAACAGTATGGTAATGAAAACATGAAAACAATATTTTATTGTTAATTTTACTCCGAAAAGTCATTACCAAAAGACTTTGGTAAAAATTACGTAACTTTTTGGTCTTCCTATAGAGCAAGAGACACACTAAATTTGACCATACTATGGCAGTTTTGACCATACTTTCTTTCTCAGTGTATAACATTTTTTAATAATTTTTTGAGAGGTATTGAAGATGTCTTACTTGTAAATATTTTCCGAATCAAAAGAGAAAGATATTTTTAAGTATATTATGCTCAAAAATGAAAATGGATAAAGAGTCACAAGTTTTTCTAATTAAGTCCATTTTCTTTATGAAGTTTGAATATTTAGTAAATATTCTTCATTCCAAGATAATCATAGTTTACATTTTTCCATATATTATTAAAATTTAAATTGATTAAATATAACTTGTAAAAAAATTAAGAATAGTTATTCCCGAAGCGAAAGCTTTGGCATTTGGATGATTTTGGGCCTATTCCAGATGAATCTTTAAATCACAGAATCGGACACAAAAGCGTACTTTCTCTGAATAACCATACTCTTTGTCGTGTTTGGACACTTAACCTTCAAGGTATTCGGGAAGCAGCAGTCAGGAAAGTAGTTGTTTAAAAGTAAAACATACGCGATATACAGGGTGTTTATAAAGTCCCGGACCCATTTTGATGTTTAATAACTCATAAAATAATAAAGATAGATTAATAACATAAATAATAATTAGATTAATAATAATAGATTAATAACATATATTAATAACATAAATGGTTAGATAGACTCAAAAAGTTTCATGACCCTTGTCAATGAACTTCCACGTGTGCCCCCTGCGTCGCGCGGAGAATATCAAGTCGATAGTCAATTTCACGCCAGGTAGCGGCAAACATGTCGGCATCAACAGAGGCTATTGCGGTTGTAATTCTGACTTTTAGGTCATCAATGTTCGACACGATCCTCCAGTAGGCATTGATCTAAAACCCTCATGAATACCGTGAGGCACAAAGGGATTCCCCAAAGATTAATGTGTGGTGTGGACTAATGCACGGCCGAGTCATTGGGTCTTTCTTTTTTTACAGAAAAGATGGTCTCATCATTCGTATACTTAGACATGTTGGAAAACTTCGTATTTCCACAACTAGAAGAGCTTGCCGGGATAGCCTGGTCGGTAGGGCGCTGGGCCCATATCCAAGAGGTCGTGGGTTCGATCCTCGCCGGCCGAAGACTCCCCGTGTAGTAAATGGTGACTGATGCACGTTAAATCTGTCGAGTCTCAAAGTCCTCCATGTTCCCATAACAAATCAATACCTCTGGGGGTACTGATCCAGGAGTTTCCTTGTCTTCTGGATAGGTTCAAAATTACAAGGCTACGGAGTTGACTATTAGTAGTTGTAAACCCATGAAATTGGGTCGACTGTTCAACGACGGTTATAAAATAAAATAAAACTAGAAGAGCTTCAGCCACAAGTCTTTTTGCAACAAGATGGTGCACCACCTTATTGGGGTATCATCGTTTGTAGTTCCATCGTTCGTAGAATGACCATTCTCCAGGAAGATGGATTGTGCGAGGAGGTCCAATTCCTTGGCCACCCAGATCACCTGATATAACGCCACTGGACTTTTTTCTTTGGGGATTTATAAAGCACAATGTTTACAGGAGGATCGTGTCGAACATTGATGACCTAAAAGCCAGACTTACAACCGCAATAGCCTCTGTGGATGCCGACATGCTTGATGCTACCTGGCGTGAAATTGACTATCGACTTGATATTCTCCGTGCGACGAAGGGGGAACACGTGGAAGTTCATTGACAAGGGTCATGAAACTTTTTGAGTCTATCTAACCATTTATGTTATTAATTTCTATTTATTTGTATTATTTTATGAGTTATTAAACATCAAAATGGGTCCGGGACTTTATAAACACCCTGTATTTTGAAAGAAATTAAGAACAAATGATGTAACTAGAAGAACTGAAAAAGTACAGGCAATAATTATAAAATTTTTTTAAGGTGATGCATTTTTGCCTAAAAACAAAACAAAAATATATATGTTTTTTTAATTAAAAATTTCAAACTGACTTATTTAAATTAACCAAAAACTCTACTAACGTTGATTTTATTATATATATTTGCTTAGTGTTAACACAATTTTTGATAGATAAATGGAGTGAAACACAATGCACGAAATTTAAATAAGACATGATTACAAAAAAAAAGTTTCCTCAAGAAAGTTAAATATAGTTGATGAATTTTAAATAAAAGTAAAGAAATTCGTAAATTGATTATTAATTGAAAGTAAAATTAAATATCTAAGGAAGGATTATTGGAGGTGAAATACTGAAGGATAAGACGTATTATTGAAGGAAGTTGTGTAAGTTAGCTATAAAATTTCAAACTATTTACAATAACGTGCGGACTTAATTTTAGTACTTGATTGAATATGCGGGTCAGTTAAACATTAAATTTTAATAACCGTGTTTTCCCATCGAGGGTTTATTTAGAATATAGAGTTTTGTATAACTCACAATATCAGAAACCAGTTTTAAAGAATATATTCAGTATTCTAGAAATACTTTATACATAAAAAACGTTAAAATATTAAATATCTTTACCACTAAATTATTTTCAGAGAAAGCAGAATAATTTTCAACAGCTTTGAATAGCTAAACTGAGGAAACTCGGGCACTCTCATAAAGATTACATTTAAATTTTTAAAACCAACTAGAGCTTTCTTCCGATTGCACAAAATGGGAGTTCTTAGGTTGTGTAAGCTAAGTTTATGAATGCATTTTAAATTATTCAATGCAATGAGAAAAAAAGAGGAAAAATATTTCATTCTTTGAAAACACGTGCGCATATCTTATTAATTTTGAAAAAAAGCACGTAGAATAAAGTCTTTTCATTTTAAAATAACTTTTCGCATTAACTTTGAGAAATAATGGAATATTTTTAATTTTTAACCAAAGGTTGAAAATGAAATATTTCCCGAGATGTTACATCACGCAGAGCACAATTGTTTAAAACTCTTTAAATCAAAACCATCTTAAGGAAGAATTAAAATTAAGATTTGTCACTAAGCCAATTAATTTAAATTTCACATTCACATTTCTTTAACATAGTAAAAATAATTTATATAACATATAAATTTAGATGGAATTTCTTCAAAATTCATTTATTAAATCACTTAAATTATATTAACAATGTCTTCTTTGGGAATCGCTTTTATTTCTTTTGAAAATTTTTTACATCAGTGAGGTTCTCTTTTGTTTAACTTGGGCGGAAACGCGCTTTCTGAACAAACGTTTAGGCGAGCGGGGATCATGGCATGACCGCAAATGAAATCTATTATTACGCTGCCGAAAACGATATATATATATATATATATATATATATATATATATATATATATATATATATATATATATATATATATATATATATATATATATATATATATATATATATATATATATAAAATGAAGATAAAACGAAGAAAAATTAAATATAAAAGGGAAAAAGAAAATTATTAATAATAATAATTTAAAAAAAAAATCTTTTAAAAAATCCGGGAAAAAATAAATAAAAAGACATAATCTTATCATCAGCCCACACGGTTATATCTGCAAAAAAGAGTGCTTTCTAATAGTGTATTAATATTAATATATATTAATATTAATGTATTGTATTAATATAGAAAGCACTCTTTTTTGAAGATATAATCGTTTGGGCTGATGATAAGATTATATCTTTTTATTTATATTTTTCCCCGGAATTTTTAAAAGTTTTTTTTTGTTTTTTATTTATTTATTTATTATTATTAATTAATAAATATAATTTATTATTATTATTATTATTATTATTAACAATAATTTTCTTTTTTCCTTTTTTCATTTGTCTGTAATTTTTCTTCGTTTTATTTTCATTTTAAACTTATTTTATGAGTTCTATTTACTTGCAGCTTGCGCGCAATAAATAATACTTATTGTTTTTCTTAATTTTCTTCGTGTTTTTTTGTATTATATATATGGGTCATGCTCACAAAAAAAGTCATTTTCATGATCCCGGTATATTTTATGTTTGTCTTACTTCTTTTGAAAAAATTTTTTTATGGGAAAGTGTTTTTCAGAATGCAGGCTAACAAAATAATATTAGTAAAATTATCAATTTTTATTTATTATTTATTTTAGGTAATTAAAATATACCACTATGTCATTCACTCACTTGTCCCCACTGATGATTTAAAAAATGAAAAAATTGTTTCTGAAATAAGAAATAAACAATTTACAAATTCGTGCTTTTTATTTCAGAATATTGAAATATCGAATTCAGAAAATAAATTTAAAATTTAATTTCTGATAAAAAATATTGCCATAACACTATTTCAAATTTTGTCCCCAGTGTTTCGCATCATTCCCTCACAACAGTGTTCTTATTACCTGCAATCTTCTTAGAATAAAAATATTTTAATAAAAACTTTAGCAGTTAACAACTGGCATCATAGAACAAAATTGCAGTATGTTTTCCTCTTCAACTTTAAGAATCTTTGCTGTGGAATAAATTTGAATGAATCAAACCAGGTAAAAATTTTTACATTTGTCATTCCCTCATGTCGTTTTTTAAAGTAAAATAAAATACAACTTCGTCGAGAAAGTGGATAATTATATGTTGCTTTCTTGTATGAATATAATTGTATATGATTGATTTTAGAAATCAATTAGACCGAACTGTTATTTTTAAATTTTATTAAATTTGTCATTCCCTCACTATCATTCCCTCACTAATGTATAAAATGAGGGAATGACGCTAAAGTGAGGGAATGATTCAAGATGAGTATATGATTAAACTTTTTTTTTTTTTGTTCTTGGTTTTTCTTTCTTTCTCTCTTTAATAAAAATAGGTTAGATAATAAATTTAATTGGTTTTTAGTGAAGTTCTATGTTTGCAAATAGGAACTATTTTTAAAACTTTAGCAAAGACTCACAGAGAAAAGAAATTATTTCATAGACTTTTAAGAGGAAAAATTCTGAAAAAGTACAGAGCATTGTGCTTTTCAAAACGATTTCTGAAATATAGAAAACATAAAGAATCGGCAAAATAAAAATTAAATAAAAATAGCATAACGTATGGTACTTCAGAAAGCTTTGTTGTTTTTTTTAATCCGATGATGTATCCAGATTATGCTCAGGTAAAAAGGAATGCGTCACAAGAAAAAACATAAAGAAGCAAAAGAAAGTGCTTCTTGATACACTAAGAAATCTACATATAAATTATTTAAGTGAAAACCCAAATCGTCGAATCAGTTACACATCAGTCAGATTATCTCGCAAAGGGGCGATTCCACGGTTTTGAATCTCATACGACGTATAATAATTAATATTTTCTCAATCGCACATGACGTATAATATTAATATGACGTAAACTATTAATACTTTTTGTTCCGGGAATATCGCAGTATCAACTGTGATTACATACAAAAAATTTTATTCCTATCTGTAAAGAAAAAAACCTATGTAAAGTTGAAACTGCGCTAGGAAAACCAAAATACAGAGGAATACAAAATAGGAGATTGGGTGCTAGTTGAGTAGGAAACAATTTCATACCCCGGAGAATTTAAGATCTTACATTCAAAAGATGTAACAATTGATGTAATGGTTTCCACAAATATAGGAAAATACCCTTTTCAAAACACATACATAGCTACACAAAACAGACATCAAAAGAAGAATTCAACCACTCATTCCATGTGACAATTATGCCAGCCAATTTTATTTCCAAAACCTGTAAAAACTGTTAAATATATAAAATTAAACTATAATAAATATTAGATATACTTAGTATGTTATCATTTTCAAACTTGAGGTAGCTGTAACTTAGAGAAAAACATGTATTAAGATAAAATATCATTCCCTCACTATTATTGTCATTCCCTCACTTTTTAAACAGCGAAATTAATTAATTTATTTAAATATTAAGTATAATTTAAAGGATGTATATTTTTTTCATAATGCCATTGCATATTTTTATTAATATAAAAAGTTTCAGAGCTTTTTATTCACTTTACTTTTTTGGGATTTTATGATGACAGTAGAAAAATGACAGTTTTCGTGAGAATGACCCAAATATATATATATATATATATATATATATATATATATATATATATATATATATATATATATATATATATATATATATATATATATATATATATATATAAATATATATATATAGCACAAAAAATCAAAGAGAAAAAAGAAAAAAACGAAGAAAATTAATAAGTTATATTAACTGCACAGAAGCTGCAAGTATATAGAACTCATAAAATAAGCTAAAAAATTTAGAAAAAATGGAGAAAAAAAATATTAAAAATCCAGAAAACAAAATCAAGAAAGGATATAATCTCTTCATCAGCTCACACGATTATATCCGCAAAAAGGAGTGCTTTCTAATATTGTATTAATATAGCCAAAGCAAAATATATCAATACAATAGTGTGAGGAGCACTCAAAAAATTGAAACGAAATTAGAACACATTAAGTAAAAAATAAACAAAAATATCAAGCAAAAAACAGAAAACAAAATGTAAAGAAATTATAGAACAGTACACGAGAGGAAATTTGCATTGTGAGGAGCGAATTTAAATGAACTTACTCGTACCGGCAACTTTCAAGAATGATTTAAAATATTTACGTAATAAGATTGCCAGATTACAAACTATGAAAACAGAAGCATTAATAAAGTGATATCTTATGGCACGTTCTTACTACAATACTGAAGCGCGTCAAATTTGTTAGTATATATATCTATATCTATATATATATATATATATATATATATATATATATATATATATATATATATATATATATATATATATATAAATAAATATAGATATATATAAATATAGATATATATATAGATATATATATATCTATATATTTATATATATATATAGATATATATATATATATATATATTAGAAATTTAACGTTTTTGTGTCCTAGAAGTTTAATATTTTTCGTTAAATTATTTAAAGCTTTTTACCATTCTTTTTCTGATAAAATTTTATGAGAGATTATACATGCTGAAATTTACTTCATTGATAATTAGCATATAAATTATTATATTGCATTCCATATAATTACCTAATTTATCATTTGCTTAAAAAATATATAAGTGGAAAATGACAGTCGACATGTTTCAAGTGTTTCAACAATAGGCACCCATTTTCAAGACTTGCCAGGTTTGAATAACGAGAAGCAAACGTTACTTTTGTTTTTTCTCATTCGCGTCAGGCAAATCTTGAAAATGGGTGTCTATTTTTGAGCGCTTAGAAAAATGCTGATTGTAATTTTCTTTTTACGTATTTTTGAAGCAAATAAAGTAATATCTTACCGGTTCGTTTTCTTGGAAATACTTTTTTAATTCCATATTGCTTTAATGCAGACATATATGCATATAACAACATTTATTTATATTTTATTTTCTCGGAGACATTAATATATAAATGATGCTTTTGTTTAAAACTTGACAGAACTAGAACTTGACTCGAACAGCCCAGTTCAAAATATTGAAAAAAGAAGAGCTTAAAAGCAAATATAAAATAAAATAGATTTTGATTCATTTCATTATTTTTATTACTATTACTTTATTACTTATCCTTTTATCTTTATTACTAATTTTAGCAGTGTCCAGTCAAAGATGAAATACCCGAAACTACATTTTCTTAAATTTCACTTTTACATGAAACACCTTTTCATTATTATTTGTTATTAAACTGCACTTTTGTAAGTGATGATAATCATTAAAAACAAAGTGAGTCTACCATTTTTATTAAAAGAAATATTTGCTTTTAGTATCACGGCTTCGATCTGCACGCAAAAATGTCATTCGTCACCATGCCATTGTTATAAAAAGTCTATGTCACTGTTCTATTTTCCCGAACAGAAGTAGAACATTTATTCGTAAGATATTCTATTTTATTTTAGATTCTTTTCAATTCTAAAACAAAAGTGATTTAAAGAAAAGTTATATTGACTCTTCTGTGTATTTTTCTTAAATATGAGTTTTGCGTAAAAAGGTTTTCTTTTATGCTTATATTTTATTATTTCCTTTTATACCGAGAAAAAAAATTAAGGTCAAACCTACCAGAATATGATAAATTTTTTCGCTTTCCTGGCTCTATGGGTAAACGAGAAAGCTAGATAATATTTACTGAAGATTTTTGGTAACGAAGATTTTGGTAAAACTAATAATAAAATATTATTTTGTATTCGATGGTAAAATTTGATAAATGTGCTCATTTCATCATTATACCTTAAAGCATGGTATGAAAACCAAATATTGGTATGACATTTTAAAATTAACTTTTACAGCACTTACAAAAAATAAAGAAAAATCACAATCTGTGTTAAGAGATTAAATAAAAAGTAAATCATGGCCAGAACTGTTCGATGTGGGCCAAGGACCCCTTTGGTCAAATGGGGGCTAAGTCCACCCAATTTTATGATCAGCATTGCATATACAACCAATCTAGTACACATGTTTTGAAGTTGGAGGAGTTTTAATAAAATTAAATTGTGTTATAATAGAGCTCAGGTACCCGTATGGCAATGAATAAATTAATCTGTAAGTGTGAATGAATATTCGAGTTTCTTACATTAATGGATATACATTTCGCCAAAAAAACGGGCCACGCGGAATAACATTTATTTGATCTAATAATCGAATCTACTTAATACTAAATCGCACGTTCATGCACACTATAAAGAGTGTAGTTAAATTTATGTTCCAATAAATGATAAAAGGAGAAGGCTTACACCAAGATCAAACGCATTTACTTCATTCGTGAATTAGCTACACTAATCTTGTCGTATGCTTGAAAACATTCAGAATATCGATTGTTTATTGTTTACAATCGAGCAGAGAAAGTGTAGGTTTGATTTTGTTCGAACGATGCTGAACATTCCACATAAACAGAAGTAAATTGTTATAAAAAAGTATGTATAATTTTTTTTGTGTATAACAAATTTAATTAGGTTCTCATAAAAAGATGTACAGTGAGCAAAGAATTAAACGGACCACGCTGAATGACTTTGGATCTAATAATTGGATCTTCACGTTCTAGGACTCAATCTTAAAGGTTAAAGGGACCATAAATATGCTATTTAATAAGTTAAGACTATATTTTAAATTAGAAAATCAGACACTAAAATGTACTTTCTCTTACTAAAAGTACCTATATTTCAAATTCGAATTTTTGTCCCCCAAAATATAGGGGGTAGTCGCAATCTGAGAAAAAATGGTTCTAATAATTTGGTCAAGAGAGCTGTACAAAGCTTTGACCTCTCAAAGTTAATTTTACTTTTCGCGCATTTGGCCATATCTCGAAATTTTTTTAAGCGAATTGATACCTTTTGCAGACAATTATAAAATTCGTTTATTCAAAGATAATTCCATACAAAAAAATAAAGTTTAGTAAATAATAATTATTATTTTAATAATAGTCAAAAAATGAGCAAGGATATAATTTTTTTACAAAATTTTTAAATATCTATTTTTAGGGGAAGAAATCAGTCGCGAAGTTGGAAGTAAATTGGTTGAACAGTTTCTGTGAAATCAAATTTTAAAAAAGTTATATATTTTAAACTCGATTTCTCATGAACTAACTGATTTACACAAATTTTGTATTTTTTCGTGTAAAATTAAATACTTTATGTAAATGTATTTTTTGTAAGGAGATATCATTGGATAAACAAATTTTATAATCGAGAGCAAAAATTTTTCAATTCGCTTAAAAAGTTCTCGAGAAATAGCGAAATATGCATGAAATAAAATTAATATTAGGTCCAAAATTTTGGATCGCTCTCTCGACCAAACTATTAGGACCTTATTTCCTATATTGCGGTTATTCCCCATATTTTGCGGGTCAAAAAACCGAAACCGTCGGAAAAAAGGTATGTTGATGCAGAAAAAATGCATTTTTATGTCTGATTTCGTAACTTGAAATATCGTTTGCTCTAATTAATTAGCATATTTGAGATCACCCTCTTTTACCATTAATATGGAGTCCTAGAACGTGAAAATTCAATCATTAGATCAAAAGTTATTAAGGGTAGTTCATTTTTTCGGCCCACTGCACATGCCCGATAAGTGAAAAGGATACGAAGCAGTTGCTAGGGATCGAACTCCAGCTCTTTGCAATGACAGTTCAGCGCCTTAAATTCACAGCTGAAAGAATAAATGTTCCAAAAACAATTTTTTTCATGAATTACAGAATTACCGTGCTAAATTATGAAATTGTTGCAAATACATTCTTAAGTATAAAATTGTAGCAAATACATTTTTAAATGCTGAACTGTAGCTATTTTGCAAACAAATTTATAAAATTGACAAAATAACAGTTGTTTGAAAGAATTAGCGAGAACAAAAATGTTCTGCTTTTAAACAAAATGTTTTTTCAATTAGGTTATTAAATTGGTCCAAAGTCGCATAAAAATAAATGTTGTCATTATATAAACACACACAAAAAAGGAATAAATAATTAAAGAAAACTATAACTGGGAAAAAGTAAATAAATAATGTGACTACAAGCATAAATTCGTCTTCTCCGACACTAAAAACTGGAGCAACTATTGTCTTCTGAGTTAATTTTATTTTATTTTATTTATTTATTTTTTTAAGATATATTCTGGTTCATTTCCTTATTAATTGTTTTTTAAAACTAATCTGTAGACTTGTTAGTTATCAATGTTTATGGATTTAGTTAAGCAACTAATATTAATAAACAATAATATATTGTTTTTACTACACCATCATTTTAACATAATCTTTTTTCTTAATATAACAAATTATTGTCGTTTTTTTATTATTATTATTTTATATGTGTAATAATATGTGATATAATTTGGTAAAGGTTGGTAATTTTATCATGATACTTTAGAGGATTTAGTTAAAGTTACTTTTCAGCTTCATATTTTTACTAGAAGTATTAAGTAAAATACTTTACTTATATATACTTATAGTATACTTTAATTTTGAGAACCAAAATTTCCGGTAAATCACTACCATTTGTATGGAAACAAAATTACAAAATTAATGGTGTAAATACCGTTCATTTTAATTTTATTAACCAGAATTGTTTTGTTTTTTAACCGGAAACTTGATTTTCAATAGTTTTACCTTTTTGTTTTTAATTTTCGTACAGTTTTTTTAGCTAAGTTTCGAAACTGATCAATTTTGAAATAAGTCTTCACTTTTTAGAAGTGCTCTAATTTTATTAAAATTTATATCCTATCTTAACAATAAATCAAGATATATTACAGAGCTCTAACAATTGCTTAAAATGAATAAGCGAGTGTATGGAGAGAAGAGAATACAAAGCACAAGAAAAATTTTATTAATTTGATTCATGCTGAATTATGATTCATGCCTGAGCAATTTTGTCAGATCGCACGGTGAATGGTATATTCCATTCATTAAATCATAATTTTCTATTCAGAATACATTAGATTTCCAAGTTAAAAGGCTTAGTTTCTCATTTTTATTGATCATATCATTAAGTGGAATGTATAGTATCTGGTTAGATGTGTTTTTTTTTTTTTTCATTGTCATTCGAGAAAAAGACTAAGTAGAATAAAGAGTATAAAGCTAAAATATTTCGCGAGGAAATGTTTATTGGATATTAATCAATAATGTCTGGTAAGTGTCGTGTTTTTTCCTTTTCATTTCAGACTTTTGATTTTTGAAGCAAAATTGTTTTCCGAATTTTCAGAAAATTTTTTATCAGTACTGGTAGTAGCTATAGAAACATTATTGAAGTAGGAACAATTTTAGTTGCTTTATTTAGATGAAATATTTTCCTTTACCAATAGTGAAAAATGAACAGTTTAAAAACATTTATGGTTCTTTTAGATATTAGCTGCTTTTATTTCTTAAAAGCACATTTTGGTATTAAATTCGAAAGTTTAAATAGTTAAAAAAACTATAATTGTATTTTTCTTAGTGAAGAGTGCAGCATAAAAGAAGGAATTATAAAATTTCCAAATCTTAACTTATAGTTTCCTTTATTTTATAATATTTCGAATTATTATTCAGAATACTATACGAATGCTTACAAATTAATTAAACAATTTTTTAAAATAATTTATCTAACTTAAATTTTCCAAAAATGATTCAAAATTCAACGTCGGAATTATTAGCGGAGGTCTTCTCATAAAACCTCTATATTTTTTACATGTAATTACAGACATAGATGTTATCCTTACAGGTTAATGTCATCGAATAGAAGGAAAAATGACGACACTAGAAAACTGTTACGAAATTGAAATCCACACGGAAATCGTAAGAAATTAATTGAATTGTTTGTGAGATAAAACAATTTAAAGGGCACTTTAGTAATTAAAGACATTAATTTATAACAATACGATAATTATGAAATTATTTTTCTTTAAAACTACTCAACTAAGCTAACTAAACCTGCTAAAGCTAAGCTAACTAATTAAGCTGTTGAACTAGCATAAAACTTAGATTATCTATGATAAAAAATTTCTTATCTCTAACAGTTCAATTTCACTTTCTTTGTTTGATTTCTTGTGGAGATTATCCTTCCTCGCGACATGTTTTGCCCCAACGTGTCCTGTGATAATATGTCTGACTTCCTTTAAAACGCTGAAGGCTTGTTTTACACCTGTTGTATATCAACAAATTTATCATAATTATCACTATTTTATCAAGTAATTTAAATTTTAATAATTTTTACCATACTACGTATATATTTATATATTTAATAATTTTTACCAGTTACTTTTAGCAACATGCGATTTATGTACTTTTTTCCATGATGAACTGACCTAAATTTTTATATCTATGAATTTATTTACTTTATAAAAAACTGTTGGCCTATTGCTTTTATAAACGATATTGATTTATTTATTTAATTGACACAAATGTGTCAGAAAATTACCTGCTAGTCACACAAAAAAAATAATTTACATTTTCTTCATCGTCATTTACAGCAAAAAATTTACTTTAAAAAAAAAAAAAAAAAAAAAAAATTTTAATTTTTTGCTGTGTTCTCTTATTTCATCAATTTTCTTACAGTAAATATAATTGAAAATCAAACACAGATGAATAGTGGGAAATTTATCCAAACGCCGTTCATTTTCAATCCAGAAAACCTGCTCAGTGCGTAAAAAAAAGGTGAATAAAAATAAATTTAATAGTTCCCGTACGTAATCCCCAAGAAAGAAACCTAATATTACCTCCTTAGAAATAAATTCGCAATTATTTAAGCAGCGTGCAGCAACGGGCGACATCACGTGACTACTTCCTAACCCAATGGGAAAACGTGTCTTCCAACAAGACGTCATTTGGAGAATACAGGAAGGAAAGGGGTGGGCCCAAATTACACACAAGAAAAAAAACTATTTTCTCTACAAAAGGAAGGAATGAAAGAATTTTTTTCAGCCCACGTAAAGCAGATTTGTAGTTTTCATTTATTTAAGAAAAGGATTTCTTAATGAAGAGTGCAAATTATTTCTTGCTTCGAATACGAATAAGAAGTATTTTTATTTATTCGCACCTTTCACACAAAGAAAATAATTTTAAAACTGACAGATATTTCCCCTTAGCGTGTGCAGTAAGAAGAATGAGATTCATGTCCCAGAATAGCTTTTGCTCTAATGATACGACTTGCTTGTATTGAGTTGAATTCTTTATGCTCTTATTATGTGTATTTTATTTGTTCATGCTAACTATTGGATGATCCAATTCGTAAAAACAAAACTATAAAGAGAAGAAGGATTGAACAAGTTAATTAAAAGTGAAAATGGAAAAGCTACCTCAATAAATGATTAGGATAATAAACCCGATTTGCTTCCCTCGTTAATAAACACGTATTATTATCATCTTTTATTTATTAAAAATTGTTTGCAGTTGTTTCCTTCTATGAATGAATATTTAAATTCGCTAAAATTTTGATCAATGTTAGCGTAATATGTATTGAAAGTTGTGCAAAATCATGTTTCTCATTATATTTAAAGGCATATAATTGATCACGTGATTGATTCAAATATAATATAATTTCCTCAATATGTGTAATGCCTATTTGCTTATGCTAACTATTGGATGATCCAATTCATAAAATCATACTAAAGTCTTGAGAAGAAATATTGAAAAAGTTAATGAAAAGTGAAAATGGAAAAGCTACCTCAAAGAATGATTAGGATAATAAACCCTATTTGTTTTCTTCATTAATAAACAAGCATTGTTTTTATCTTTTATTTCTAACAATTGTTTGCAGTTGCTTTCTTTTATGAATGAATATTTAAAGTCGTTAAAATTATAATTAATGTTTATGTAACAAATATTGAAGGAAGTGCAGAATCGTGTTTTTCTTTTATTTAATGGCTGTAAAGTAATATATATGGAAAAAAAAGGCATTTTATTGATCACGTGATCGATTCCAATAGTATATCTAGTTTTCTGGATTAATTAATCAAAGTATCAATAATTAATGACCAATGTATCAAATATTTATAATGTTTTATAAATACCACTTTTCATCCTGTTATAATTTTTCCCCCTAAGAATTAACTCCCTTTCTTCCGCGAGGAAGAATTTCTTGTAGATATATCGTACTGACACACACACACCAACATTTAACCCCACGCCTATACCCCTAAAAGGGCATTTAATGGTTAATGGTTAAGGTTGGAAGTCAAGAGAGATAGAAAAAAGAGAGAGAAAATAGCAAATAGAAGCAAAAAAAGAGAAGAAAATAAAAAGAAATATAAAATTAGAAAAAAATACAAAAATTGAAAAAAAAAAAACTATCATTCTAATAGTTATGGCATTTGATTAAAAAGTATCCAGAGCTAATTGGCCAAGTTTAGTATTGGTTGGTGCTCAACATTACAAAATTTTGTCATTTTTTCATGAAAATTATTTCAGGATTTCCTCGTATTCTTCTAGAAAATTAATGAGACTGGTTGCCTTCTGTTTCAACTTTGGATTCTTATAGATAGATCTCTCCCAGGCTATGAGGAATTCTAGCTTTGGTTGTTTAAAGTGGTAGAATGTGGTAAGTGGACATTCTATTGCATAATGCCACACTGTTCCTACTCCTCTACAGGCGCATGTATTGTCAGTTTCCAGGCAGAATCGTTTTAGATACGCTTTAAAGGGGCCATGTTCTGTAAAGAAGAGGATTATCTGCCTATTCCTTTCCAAAGGTTTGAATGAGACACCTGGTAAAATTTCTCTGATTAATATTCCTGGTTTCGGTTTGTGATGATGCCAGTAGTGTTGCCAGTCCTTTTTAATTTGTGTTTTAGCTTTAAGCTTAATGAATGAATGTGGAATTGCCTCTTCAGCTAAGTTGTCAGCTTGTTCTTTTACATCGTTGTTATTATATGCTTTAATCCATGAGATTTAGAGGCCATTAGTATTATTAAGTAGATTTTGGATGTCCTGTATAATCAGATGACTGTTATTACACTCCTTAAGTGCTGTTATTGTTGAAAGGCTGTCTGACCATATTGTAGTTTGACTTGTATGGTACTGACATTTCTGGTACAAAAAAAATTAATTATGTTAACAAAAACCAAAATAACCTGTCTTTAAGCCATTCATTTTGGTAATTTTCTGCTCATATGGTTATGATTCAGCAGAAGTTTGGTAGTCGAAATAATAGCTCAACTCTCTCCACATATTTAGTAAAGAGTATAAGATTGAAAATTATATTTAACAGAATAAATGTTTTTGATGCCAAGATCATGATAAAATTAACAAATTTTACCTCATTTAACGAATTTAATCAGATATTATAAAACAGGATTTTATTGTTACATTTATCAACTCATTACAAAGCGCTTCCGGAAAAATTACCGAACTTTTTGGTATTCCCATAGGGAAAGGAACTCGTTAAATTTTACGATATTCTGGTAGTACTGACCATATTTTTTAGCGTACTAATGAATGTCGCTCCTGTTGCAGAATTAAATTTACAAAAGTATTTAAAAAAAAATAATAAATAAACGTCTTCATTCTTTGACAAATTATTCCACTGAAATAGCACTATCCTTAGGTTTTTTTTTCTTTTTTTTTTCCCATTTCTTTTTAAATATTTAACTCGCTATTTAAGTGACGCTTTTCTATTAGGTTCATTTCCATTAGATACTTTCGTTCTTAGATAATTTTCAAGTCTGAGTATTTCACATTTCGTATACTACACTGGTGGACAAAATTAAGAGAAAATCAGAAATTAATCAGAATTGGACACAGCTTCAATGATGGGCTAATGTTCTCTTCACCGATGAGTCCAGATTCAGTCTACAACCTGATTCTGGATGGTTATTGATACGGAGGGAACCTGGAACCCGATACCATCCCAGTAAAATAATCGAAAGGGACCATTATGCGGGTGGGGGACTCATGGTTTGGGCAGGGATCATGCAAGATACCCGCACACAGCTCCATGTGTTTGACAATGGTTCCGTGAATGCCCAGAGGTACAGGCAGGAGATCCTAGAGTCCTATGCGCGTCTTTTCAGGGGTGCTGTTGGCCCTGAGTTCATTTTTATGGACGACAATGCGCGACCACATAGGACTCTCATGGTTGATGAGTATCTGGAAAGCGAGTATATTCAACTAATGGATTGGCCAGCCAAATCCCCTAACCTGAATTCTATTGAACATGCTTGGGATGCTCTAGGGAGAGCTATTGCGATGCGCCAACCTCCCCCCGGAACCATTTTGGAGTTAAAAATTGCTCTGGTGGTAGAATGGGAGGGTCTTCCACAAATCCTCCTTAACTCCCTTATTAACAGCATGCATACTCGTTGTGCATGCTGTCTGTCTGTCAGGGGTGACCATACACCATACTAGAGGCAACACACACTGTACAAGCCTCACCTTTATTGTGATCTTTTATCTTAAGTTCAGACTACATTGGATTTATAGGCAATAGGTCTTGCCAGTGAATGGCACTTTCATTTTTGTTTTACATACTTTATTATCATGGAATAAACTATATCCATACCAAATTTCATTTATTTATATTCAGTATATATTGAGATATTTGGGAAACTGTCTTCCATCTCATAATTTTGTCCTCCAGTGTAGTACATATTAGATGATGGATACTAGTACATACTGCCGTAAGATTCCTTCTCCAAGAAAAAAAAAAATTTTATTGACATTTTTAGTGCATTATTTTTATTGAACTGAACAACTAAAGGGACACCTCATGTTAAACATGAACTAATTAATTTTCATGAAATTTTCAGAAATGATGAATTCAGAAAGATGTTTAGAAAATTTATAGCAAAACTATTTATTAGATCAAAAGTAATATATAACAGAGGATTGCACAAATTATGCGAGAATCTTCTAGCGAAGTTAGGGTACTTCATCAGTATTAAAAATATTTTGGAACCCACAACTAGAAATGTCATCGTACTCAGCTAGGAGTGCTTCCTTATAATAGAAATTTTCTTCAGACGCTTTTGAACAATTCATAATAGGGAAGCTCCCCTAGCAGGGAGCAATGACTATCCGACGATGAATTCATATGCAATTTTGATCCTGATGATGTGCTCTAACTCCCCTAGAAGCTGGGAATATTTTCGAGAAATTTTGTTACATATAATATTTACTTGTACATTTCGACAAAATAGACTAAAAATATCATTTAAAAAAAATCTGTTGCTTTAAGAGAGAAACTAATTTCAAATTTGAAATCCCTATAACCAAATTAGTTAAGAACAAGTATTTGCATAAATGCAACAAAATACTTGTTCCCCTGTGATATCATTTTTAAGTTTAATAGATTATTTACCTAACTTAATCTTATTTTAAAGCATATATATAACATCATTTATATTTATAACTTTATGAATATAAATGAAACATCTATGACAATACACGATGCATAGAAAAAATGCGAATGTAAAACATGTAAGAAAACATGCTTCAAGAATAAAATCAAATTACGAAAGGTATAAAAGAAAAGAAAAGTTTTAATTTCTGAAATAAATTTCTTTCAAAATATTAAAACTGATTTTGTATATTTTATTATTGATAAGTGGTACAGTGGATAAATAGCACTACTCATTTTTGCAAATATGTTACAAAGATTTATTTTGTAGTGATTCGTTAACTAAATTTAAAAAAAAAAAACAATAATTAGTCTTTTCCCATTTCGATCATTTCTTCAAATGTCTTCACCTGTTTTAATTAAAGTTCCATTTTAGTTTAATGATGTACTTGTTTAACAAATTTATATTCAAAACCATTCATATAATAGCAGTTTATATTCATAAACTCATGAATATAAATAAATATCATATAATACTATAGCCTATATAGAAAAAAATAAATGTAAAACACGAAAGACAACATGATGTAAGATAAAGAATAAGTTGTCGAATAGATTGGGTATTACAAAAAAAAATAAGTTACAAGAACATAAAATATTGTAATAAACAGAATTGCTGTGAGCTTTTATTATTGAGGGCACAAAAAGGATATAAGCGGAGAAACATTAAAGGAGAGTTATATACCTCATAAAATTTTAGTAAAACAAGTAAATATCCAATGAAATTCTCATATATATTCCAGACGGGTAGGAGTACCACAATAAAATCGAACATAAAGCATGTTTGCAGTGAGAAGCTTGTTTATGGTTTAAAAGCAGACGATTCTATTTTTTCATATTCGAATGTTTCGTTTTTTTTTCCGTGTGGAAGAAAAATTGAGTCTTAATAATAATAATAATAATAATAAATATATATATATATATATATATATATATATATATATATATATATATATATATATATATATATATATATATATATATATATATATGGTTATGTAATGATTATCTCACACGAGTGTCTTATTGATTACATTGCTTGAGTATTTGCCTTCAAGTATCTAACCAAATGTCTTTGTATTGTATGATCATATGTTGAATTATATGATCATTGCATATTACTTAGTTTTAAAAATTCCTTTATTGCATAAATTTAATCATTTCTAATTCCTCTTTAAATAATTATTTAATAAATCAATTAATTAACTTTAATTCAATTTTATAAAGAGAGAACGAAAATATCTCTTTTCTCCATAAATGTTTTTTTTTATTTTATTTCAATGCCAGTGAATAATTAATGATTATTCTATGCCACTACATCTGAACATCAAAATCTATTTTCAACCTTTCTTTCTTCTGCCACATTGAACATTAGCATATAAGATATTAGGTTTACTTTAATTCCAAAGAACTAATTTAGCCTTAAATTTTCAGTTAAATTATTTAAATATTAACATGACATATCGTACACCAACACCACCACTACACCACCAACAGCACCATATTTTCATTATATATCCTTTTTAGAATCAGATTATTTTTTACATTCTTGGTAATTGGTGAATTTAACAGTTTTTTTACGCTGAAGGAAAAGTTACAAATATTTTGCGGCAATGTGTTGTATGGCAGGTATAAATATTGTATGATAGTGCTAAAATATTAAACTGCTAAATTTTACAACAGAAAGTATGATTTAGTTTCAATTATCGCTAAAGTGAAACAAAAAAGACTTCAGAAAGTTAATGGCAATAAATATTATGACTTTGTTTTTAAGAAATGGTGTGAGAACAAAATCCTTAAAAGGTCTTTTTTAAATGATATTTTTGTCAACCAGAGAGACTTTTGACATCAGTTGGTCGTCAGAGCATTTAAAATCTATTAACGCCATTAGTGTGTACTGAATAAATGCTAAAGAAATATATTATGTTAAATCATTAAAAAAATGCCTTTTTCACATAAAAACATAAATTAACCCATGTTTAAACATTATAATTTTAAACATCTTTTTTTTCTTTTAGAATCATTTAGAAAATAAAAGCTTATTCAAAACAGCTAATCACATTTTCCTGGCTTTTTGGTAAACACATTTATCATTGTTAATTTATTATCTATTTCTGAGCACTACTTAACAAGAAAAATTACCTCGTTATCTATGTTATGACGATCTTCTGATTGGTATATATTAAAATAAAATTTATTTAAGGAACGTAGTTTTATATATTTTGAGTCATTAAGTGCTGTCTAATTTTCCAAATATATATTACATTTCAATATTTTAATTAAATATAAAAAACACTATTAAAATAGCATCCTTATTCAATTTTAAAAGCATTATGATATAAATATAACCATAATGAGTATATCACCTATCATTAGAATTAGTCTCTCTAGATTGTTTTTATGCAAGTTCTTAACAAACGCTTCTGCTAAAAGTTAAGTATAAGCTGAATTGGTAAGCAACAAAAGCGTTTTGACTCTAAGGAACTTAAATGCACACACGAATGCGGCTATACATTAGTTCGACACTTGAAATGAAACGCATGAAAAATAAGTGCCAAAGCACTGATAAAAGGAAAATAATTCATCTTTAGTTAACACCTTTAACATATACTGTATGACGCATGCATTAAAATTTGATCTTTGTCTGCGATTTATTAATAATTACTAAATATATTGTGATGAATATCAAAGTTAAGACAAATATTCAAATATAATTAAATGAACACTGCAAAGTGAAAAGAAAGAGAGGAAAAATATCAAATAAAAATATATGGATTTCAGAGAAAATTTAAAAACAGCAAACAAACAAAAAATCAATTAACTGATGAATGTAATTTTTCCCTAAAACATTCTTATTATTTATTGGTGCTAGATATTCTTATTCTTATTTTAATAGTTTACTAACAGCAAAGTTTAATGTAATATTTCTACGGTTTTATTTAAGCTTCATGACCTTGAAATATTGTAACGCGTAAATAAAAAAACTAATGATTTGATATTTAAGTAGTATGATTCTAACTTATTCGTTAATAACAGGTGTGACCTAAAATATGCTAACTAATTAGTGCAGACAATATATTAAGTTATGAAAACAGACTTAGAAATGCATTTTCTCTGATTAAAATAACCTCTTATTTAACGGATTTGGATTTTAAAAACTCGATTATCTTTCAATTAAGACTTCCCAGAAACTATAAACGACAACTTGTATTTTTAACATAAAATTACATTACTTAATATGATGTAAAGATTTGTATACCTTACAATACGAAAGTTTTCGACTATTATTATATAACCTTAAAAAAAACTGAAAAATAATTATTAGAAATTATTTTCTTGCATGAAGTTATCTCTAAATATACGAATTTTATAATTATGTGTAAAAATATTTGCATTATTCGTTTATTATTCGTTTAGCTTAATAGTCGTATATAATATTCGTTTAAAAACTTTCTCGGATTATCACACAATACAAAAAAACAACAACAAAAAAACACGAAATACACAAAAAAATATAATAAACATTAATGGGCCCAAACTGTTGACCGCTGCACTGAAAACCTATTAGAAACATCTACATCCACCTCTATATTTTGAGGGTCAAAAATCAAAGTCCATTGAGAAAAAATACGATGAATAAAATAAAGCAGGTTTGTGTATCTGATTTCATATCTTAAAATATCATCTGCACTAAGTCAACTTTTGAGAAAAATTCAGTTAGAATCTAATTCTTGAAAATCCAATTATTAAAACAAATTTAACTCAACGTGTTTCGTTTTGCACAGTGTTCACTGTTGTTGTTGTCCTACATTCAACACGTACTTATACAGAAATAACATTTTTATGACAAATAACTTGTTACAATTTTGAGAATGCACACATATTATAAATTCTGAACTTCACAAATAATCTTTAATCCTTAAACATTACACGGTAAAAACTAAACATACGAATACAAATATCACACACACACACACACATATATATATATATATATATATATATATATATATATATATATATATATATATATATATATATATATATATATATATATATATATATATATATATATATATATATACATATAATATATATACATATAATATATATATATATATATATATATTATATATATGTATATATATACATATAATATATATATATATATATATTATATATATGTATATATATAATATATGGCCTCAACATGGCCAGTGATAATTACAATTACTTAGAAGCTGTCAACTCGACAATCAACATGCACTAATGGTAGGGTTGTAAATAGAAATTAATGACCGTAACCATAAGAGCAATTCATCGGAAGTGCATGTTAATGTCGACATTTACCAATGTTTGAAAGAGGCATTAATATTTAAGAAATATTTCCGAATTTCTCTTAAGTATGGACTTGATTCTATACTAACTAAAAGCATGAATTTTATTCTAACTTACAGCATATCGATATAGTTGAGAGTTTTATTAAAAATCTGCTTTTGGAATTTTAATTAAGTTTATTAGTACCAATCAAACTACTTGAGTTATACATGGAGAATAAAGGTCTTTTAAAATTACCGCACTGTATGGTTATAACATTTCTGTTAAAAAGATATAGAATTTTGGTATTAAAAACCAAGGTACATGCTATTTAAATCATTCTTTTGGTCATTTTTTCGATCATATTATAAAGGTTTACTTGGAATTCTGGTTTTTAAAATTGTAGTTCTTATTATCTCCCATTTAGTAAACAATACAAAGCAGAAAAATAAATTTAACAGAATAAATTGTTATAATGCCGTTCTCTAAGGTATCTTGATAAAATTACCATCTTTACGGAATTTTAAAATATGTTATAAAATATATTGTAAAATAATATTTTATCCTAATTTTATCAAAATCTTTACCAAAGCTCTCCGGTAAAAAAATACTAAGCATTTTAGTGCATCCATATGACCTGAAACAAGTTTTACCATATTCTGGATGTTTTGATCTTAATTTTTTTCTAAGTGTTATAATTAAATTAATGGGAGCTTGGTTGACATGTGAAGTATTGGAATCAGAGTGTTTCAAATATTTATTTAATTAATAATAAGTTAAGGGTTATTGGTAGATTTACTTCATCACAAAAGACAAAATTAATTTAACAGTATATTTTGTACAATTAAAAATTCTCTAAAGCTTAACTCAAATACAGTCTGAAATATGTCATATTAATAAGATCATAAATTATTTTAACAAATTTATTTGAATTGCAAATTCAATATAAATAATAACGAATTTGAAAATTATTAATTTGTGTCCTTAGCTAGGAATCAAAAAGTTTAATTCCGGTTGAATATATACTAAAATGGCTGGCTTATATTAGAATGTTTGAAGAATATTCAGTCTCTCAAATTCATCACAAATATACAAAGAATACCTTCTAATAAATTATAAGTTTAAATATGTATCGTTATATTGCGTTATATATAAATTTTACTTTTAACTTAAAATAAATATTTCTGATTTAATAAAATTAGTCTTAGGCATTAAAACATGCTTTAATTCTGTGCTGTTTCTCCGACTCAACATAAGTCTGATTTAAATATTGCATAATTAAACATAAGTTTTATAATAATAACTGTTGAAACTGTTGTACTTCTTTAAATATTTTCTATTTTTATATTTTGAATTAACATAATTTGGAATTCTAATGGAATTTATATAATTAAACAATGTGCATTCCTTCTGTACGTAAAAAATGAATCATATTAAAAAAAAAAATTTCTTTTTAAAAAAGATATTTTTAAAAAAGATATTTTTTTAAATTATGATGCTTAACACCACCTAAAATCATTTATTCATTTTTTACATTTTCTAAAACTCCTTTTTTGTGTATAGAAGAGAATGTTTTATTTGCTATATTTAATTCATTCTGCCTAAATGTAATTGCACAAATTACAAATTAAACACTTTAAAACCTAATTCTATTTCTATCACTCTTAATTGCACCTAAATTAATCATGTAGCTCATTGCGCAAAATGTATTATGGATATAGTCCCTTAATTTAAAAGAGTGACAAAAGTATCTCACAGGAGTAATATTCTGGGGCGTGACGTAGCCTCACACAAATTCCCTCGAGAACTTCGAAGCACTATTTTTCCGAAAGCACATATCCTTTCCTCTACCCCATGGCATCAAATGGCTAAGAAATCGTGCAGGAAAAACAACTTAAGAGAACATTTCATGTCTAAGAGCACAGAACTCAAAGAGGCTTAAGGTAGCGAGTAAGTTTATCACCGTAAAGTCTGAAAAAGGCAAAAGCTTTTTGATGTTACGGAAACCAGTACTTCTTGTTGTAAACATGCAAAATATTTAGTTTGGTGTGTTCACGTTTTAAACCATCGTTTGCATGGCAAAAATATGCTGTTGCGATTTCTATACTATGCCTGTTTGTTTTCTAGCTAAGGCAATGGAATTTAGTGTAGATAGCGAAAAGGAACACGTATTTTTATTACATATTTAAAATACTATAGATTTTAACTTTAATATAATGCTAAAAAACTATTATTCTTACAAATGATAAAGAAAAAATTATGTTTATTAAAATTTTATTTTGATTACTCTCTACTATTTTTTTTTTAAATATTCAAGATAATACATGAAATCATTAAATTTAGCAATAAATACATATGTCCATCAGTTTCATTTCGATAATGTTGCACTAGTTACCTTTTCTTAAAATATTTAAAATAATAATTAAAAATATCATTTCTATAATCTTTAAAATTATGAGTTATCGATTTATGGGCCAATCAGTTGAAGTGCTTTTCATAGACAAATCAATGAAGTGCTTTTCATAGTTTTTACACAGCGGTAAAGTTATGAATTTTTTTTTTTTTTTTTAAGATTGAAAACATATACTACCATTTTCTGTACAAAAAAAAACGACAAATGCCACCAAACGAGTTTTGCATTTGAGCAACTCAAATTATATATTTTATAAAAAAAATGTATATTTTATAAAAAATTTTATAAAAGTTTTTTCAAGAACGATAGAGTTTTTTTCCTACTCACATTAGTTGTTTTATGATTAACCTTCAATTAATTAAAACATGAAAATTATTTATTAAGCAAGCTTACTGATGATTGCTACTTTTATTTATCTTTTTTCATTCTTTGGTTATTATAAAATTTTTGATTCTTTAAAAAGATTATTATAACATTTATATTAACATAAGCTCAAGATATAATAATATTGTTACTGATTGATTCTTACAATTGATTCTAAGAAAATATTCTGTGATATGAATGATTTCTTATAATACTTTATCTGATTTAAACTTATTTAATGATGAAAAACTTGAAAAAAATGGAAAATATATTAAACAACTTAAAATTGCTATACTAGTTATAATACAAATAATTTTACAAACATAATAAAATGAAAAAAAAGTTTTATTAAAACTGCATTTTTCGTGTAGATTAAAAAAATAATATTTGACCCACAATGTAAGGTGGATTAACTCATCACTTTCAGAAATTGTAGGGAGATTTTAAGTGGTGTAGAGTTGATGGCGCAATTCATGCGCTACAGCCATGTCAAAAATAAAAAAATATACAATATCTATTTTTTGCTGACCTTTAAAAACAGTGGATATTAAAAAACGTAATTAACTCATGATTTTTTCTGCTAGTAGTCAGAAAAATGTTGAAATCTATAATCCTTCGCGATTTTCCCAGTTCAAATTTGTCCTGTCTAACACGTGATCAAAATTTTGACTAGCGACGTTTTCTTTTTTTTTTTTTTTTTTTTTTGTTATACGATAGGAAGTTACAAAGGTTAGAAAACAAATGCTTCCCATTTTTAATTAGGGCTTTTAAAAACAGTGTTTTTGTAACTTATTAATTATTCATTATTATTAATTATTCATTAATAATTATTATTTATTATTATAATTTATTGGTTATTATTTATTAATAATTATAATTTATTATTATTAAATATTTATTATTAATTATAATTTATTATTATTAATTATTTATTAGTATATGGAATTATTGTAAATTTTATTTCGTTTTTTGTTTTGTATATATGATACTTTTCATTTTGCAATCCCAAAGTTGATAAACTTTCTCTTCAAATCTAACTCTGTAGTAACACAAAATTAAAAAAAAAAGCAAATCATAAGCAATAAATTTTTATTTAATATAAAAAAACTATACATATTTTTTAAATCTCTGTATTATTCATCAATAATTTTTGATTTTCTGCTATTAATCGTTATCAATATACCCACGTAAATAAATATGTTTTAAAAATATTACGTTTTTAAATTTTTAATGATTATTTACAAAAATGATACACTATGTTATAAATTATTTAATGTGCAATAAAGGTTTAGAAAAATAATAAAAATGAAAATAGCAAAAAATAAATAATCTGGTACACTGTAAAAAATTTCCGAATCAAATTACAGTAAAAAAATACCGGCACATGGTGTGGAAAATCTATTTCACCAGAATATGTTACGGATCAAAAAATCTGTTAAGCCGTAATTTTTGCAGTAATACCGTAAAATCACTGTAATTAAATAAATATTTCTGTAACATTTATGGTATAAAATATTACGGTAATATTGATTTTACGGATGATGCACCAAAAGTACTGGTTTCTTATACCGTAATTTGATCCGGAATTTTTACAGTGTAATTTTATAACATACAGTTGTAAATTCACATTTAGAATTTTTTTAGAAAGTACCATTCAGTTCCATTTTATACGTTTTAAATAGTTTTAGTTTATTTAGTTTATCTAGCAGTCAACAGGTCCGCGAGATAAAGTATGGGGTATTCGTAATCCTAAGCTGTTAACACAGAAGCAAATTGGGGCGTCGTTTCGGCATTGTTTCTTCTGGAAGCTCCCATCAGGGTTACACTTAGGGATAATCATGCCTGGATAATCTATAATTAACGAGAAAAGACATTATTAAATGAAAAAGGAAAATAATTAACATTTCAAAAAATATTGAAATATGAAACCATCTCTTGAATATTTCTTAAAAATTTAAACTATGCAATTCTTGTTCAGAATACTATAAGATAATTATTTTAAACTTCAATTCATTACAATTTTCTATTTTTCTTGTATATATCTTAGTATTATTCTTTAAGATTTACAATTCTATCTTTTAATGAATTAATTTAATATTTCCATTATGCAATTTACGTTGAATAACAGCTAGAATAAAATATTATTTATCAATAGGTATAAAAATAAAATATTTTCTAAGTTTTATTTTTGGTTTTTTTCCCGATACTTTTAATTCTTAAAAATTCACGTTGTGACAAGCAGTAAGTTCCTTATTGTGATAACTTGCAATCAGATTTTTAGATATGTATTTTCTTTTTTTTTATAACCGGTGCTGAACAACTGACACATTTTTGGGTTTACGACTATGGTTCAACGTCTTTGCCTCGTTACTTTGAACCCAACCCAGAAGACAAGAGAAATCCTGAGTCATACATTGATAATACTAGCATTCGTGAAAGATTTTGTTGATAAAACTAAGCATCATCTGCGTTGCATTGAGAGAAAACCACGGAAATCTCCAATGTTTTGCTTGACAGAAACGATTTCATCTCATTATCCGTTTTCCTCTGAAGATATTTTACCTCAGCAATGTAATAGATATGAGTCGAGAGGAGAAATCGTGTTGACTAGTCATTACTGTGATTCGAACCTAATCACTTTGCTGTGAGGCGATCTATTAGCTGAGCCACCAGGACTCTCTCAGATATGTAGACCCATACCTTGATAGGAATAGAATATGGTACGACTTACTTAAATTTCTGTACTAATAAATATAGAGCGAAGAACTAAAAATAAATATGAAAAAATAATTAAAACAGGAAAAAAAATATTATGTAGTTATCGAATTTCAACTTAGATGCAATCTTAATGGTTTGAAGTTTATGATAATTAGCTTGTGCAAAAGAAAATTTAAAATACTAAATCATACCCATGAAACGTAATTTTACTGAATTAACATTCATTTTTAAATGGATTCGAATCTTTGCTACACATAGAGATAGCCGTAATCGTCGAAATATGGACCCAATATACTATTTACCTAGTTTATTATTAAATTGTCAAGTTCTTTGAAGTTAATTATTCTATTTGCGTATTGTTCCATGCATCTGGATATATTTAAGTGACTAAAACATTTTTTTTCGCAGTTATAAAACTACTCCACACTAGATAAAGACTATTCTACCAATAAAAAATGAACTTATAATAATTTGTAGTCTTCGACAAAGATGCGTACAAAATAATATCTAACACTTAAAAGTGCTTCTAGGCAACCTTCATTTGAATTCTTATTATAAAAAAATATAAGAGTAAAAATGAAATCTCAAAGTTTTAAAATACAATTTAAATGTTTTTTTCCCCTTTTTTGCAAAAAGGAAAAAAATTGGAAATCTCTACATTATACTTGTCGCATAAAATTATTAGCACATGAAACGGTTTCACATAAAGCTCTTTATGAAAAAACTTTTAAAATAGTTTGTTATTCATAAGACTCGTATTCAGCCATGTAATTGAAAAAGCAAAGTAACTGCAGACTTTTTGCAAAGCATTTACGTTATTTCTTCAATGGCACGACAGTATCTACTTCTCGTCGTAATTATTTTAACTTCTTACTTTTCATTACTGTTTTCAATCGCTGTACTTGACATCTAGTCAAGGCTCCCATAGGTCCTCCCATAGGTCTTCCCATAGGTACTCCCATAGGAATTTGACATCTTGCTGTGTTTAAAACGCACACGAAAATGATGACCAGACAATAAATCTTCATAGTGAATAGATCTGAGAAAATAAAATAAATTGAATTTGATAATATTGGTGCTAATATAACTTAAAGGTAAATTTTAAAGATTATGATGCTCTTGAATTAAATTTTAGAGGCCCAATCTTCCATGGTAACCATTCGAACATGGAATATGACAACAAGAAAATTGACGTTGGACTATTGCTAATTAACTTAAATCTCTAATGAAAATTTAATTTTATTCATGGAAATGCAGCTTATGGAATCTCAGAATCAAAATTTGTTTTTTAAATTCTAATTTTTAAAAATATTCCAATTTTTGAATTTTTTTTATAGAAAATGCATTGTAAAAAGAATAGTGATCGAGTTTAATTAAACTAAATTTTACTCACACTTTAATGTTCTAATTTTTTATAATAGTGTTTTTTTTTTCTAAAAATTTTTTTTTCAATGCGAAATTATAGACTTGGTAGCTCATTGTTACTTATCAAGTTTTAATGGTTTATTTTTCAAAACAATATTGTTAAAATTCTACCTAAATCAATAGAAGTCTTTTTAAAAAGAAAAAAAAAATATTAGGTTTAAAATTTCAACATTTTTACCCGTTTAAAAAATCTACCTAAACATTTGGTTTAATAAAGTTGTTTTTAACAAATCATTGCTTGTTTAAATAGGGCAAGTTCTCAATGGATATTGAAAAATGTTTCATTAATTAAGATACGTATTTCTTTTTTTTTATGATCAGTGCTTCAGGGGGGAAATCAATGCATTGAAGAGCCTGTCTCGTATCAATCATGAGAAATTTCAAGATAAAAAAATTTTTTTCTTGAGACAAATTCAGAAGTTAATAAGGAAACTATGAATTTTCTAGGGACTGACATGGTATTACACTGTAAAAAATTTATGATCAAAAGACGGTAAAAAGTACTTTTACACTGAGTGCAGCACTCGTGGAATCAATTTCAACTTAAATTCCTTAATTACCGTAAAATATAATAAAGCAACTTTTGCTGTAATATTCATTTAATTACATTGATTCAGTGAGTTTGCTGTAAATAATACTGGTAATGCTGTAAAAATTACAGTATATCTGATTTTTTGTTCCATAAAATTTCAAGTAAAAAGGAATTTTGCGGTAAAATGTACTGTCACCCTGAATGTCGGTACTTTTTTTACCTAAATTTGATGTTTATATCGTGATTTTTCATTATGCACTTGAGAAAATACTGCAATTTAACTCAAAACTCAATTGCATACTCAATTTAAAAGAAATTGTTTCCACATGATTGAAACACCCACTGTTAATTATGAACTTGAAAGAATATTCCAAGTGCTTATTAACCCCTTCCTTCTCGCTCGCGTGAAAATGAAGGGGTGAGGTTTCGCCCTCTATTTCTCGCTCCCGTCATATTTCCGGGCTGGAGTGTTGAGTAGTAACGCGTTAATAAGAATAAAACTAATTCATTTCTTTTTCATGGAAAACATTTTATTTCTCATTTTACACACCAGATGGTAGTACCAGGATATTTTTAAGGTAATTGTAGTTAGTTTATATTAAACTAGATGTCAGCACAAGATGTTTGGATGTCAGAAAAAATAGGCACTATTATGACCGTTTTCTTGAAAATTTACCGATCGTGAAGGGATTAAGTAGTTAAGTAAAAGAAATTCCTCCTTATTAATCGTTTTTACAAAGTGTGCGGAAGCTTTCATAAATGAGTTTTGCACTTGGATGTTGTTTTTTCAAATATGCAAAGACTAGCAAAGAAAAAATGTCGATGTTGTTAATGTAACAGAAAGTGAAAGTGTATTTAGAAAAATTTAGGATAAGTTAATAAATTGTAAAACAAAGATTAGGCTAAATTGATTTTGTGCTCTACGTTTCAGAACAAAAATAGGTCTGGGGAAAAAAATTAGAAGCGTCTCACTATGCTTCTTTGTTGCAACATGTAAGAAGAATTAGAGCAGTCTAATATTCTCCTTCCAAGTCATTAGAAACTTCAATATGAGAAACTTCAAATAGAAACTTCAATGCTTTAATATAACAAAAAATCTTAATTCAATTCATTGGGACGTGAAGGATCACGCAAAGCATTATGTCTAAATAGAATATGGATTGTAAGAAAAAAAATAGCAAAAAATGTAAAGAATATACTGTGTCTTGACCATTTGCCAACTTGTTTATCAACTGTAAAATTGAAATTCGGGACATTGGTGTTTCTCTCACCTGGCACAACAATCAGTATCATAGCTTTTTGTGATTGTGATTAATCTGATAATAGAATGGTTTATTTCTTTACCAGATGAATCACAATTCGTTTCAACAAACTGTTTTCAAAACTTAATTGACCAGTTGCTTGCGAAACTGGTGATCGACTTGTAAAATGTGCCTTTGTATAGAATTTGTATTAAAATTTGTGTTCAAGACTGCCTTGAAAAAAGCAGACTTTATAATTTTAGCTTTGAGTGCTCTCAGTAAAAATATTAAAAATGAATTTCGTGAGCCTGTCGAAGCTTCTAAAATGCATAAGTATTAAAAAAATGAAAGAAAGAAATTGTCGCATTTAATACCAGAGTACATACACAATACAATCGTTTATTTCAACAGTATAGTTAGTGAGATATAAACAGAAGTTTACAAAAACATTCCTCAATTCCAAATAAATGAATGATATTGAGGTTAAAGAATTGAGATGGTTAGTCTTTTTAAAATCACAAATTTCCAATTAAGCTTGTGCTGCAGCTTAAATGAATTAATTTTTTGTGAGTACGAAACTCCCTAATAACTATGCTAATTTAATAATTCTTTTTTTTTTTTTTTGAAAAATAAACATCTTAACTGGGAATTAATTGATTTCAATTAAATACTGGAGACTTACTCAATTGTACACACATGTCATTGACTAAAATTTTAACAAGATTTTTTTTTTTTTTTTTTTTGCTTTCATCTATTTCCTGAACAAATAAAAAGATATGAATTTTCTAAGAAAAAAAGAAAACGTTTTGCCAGGAAGTCTACGCCATCATAATCTTCACTCTACGCAGATTATACAAAACGTCAGTAATATTATTTTTAAAATATTCTATAAAACAGAATTATTTATAGTTTAATTTAAAACAGTGGCTAGTTTTAAACCAATGAAAAACTTTTATTTTAAAACTGTCTAACCCAAACGATTTACCCCCAATGTCTTTATTTCAGAACAATATCACAGATGATTCTGGAGTGATGAGAGAGACAGGTAGTCAAAAAGAGTTTTTTTTTTATTATTCTAGATAAACTAATAACTTTGAATGTAGTTTCCGGTTAATTAATAACGTATACTCACCAAAATCTCCAATATCCGAATTACAAAAATTTTTCCACAGGCTCGCGAGAGAAAAGCTGAAGAAGCTATTAATACAGTTCAAAAGAAAACGTGTCAAGCATTTTTATATTTCGCACATGTACAGTCACAAGAAAATTCTAAAGTTATTACTTTTAATTGCTCAAGTAAACGATATTAACTGGCTAAACTTACGAAAATATTTTGTTCGCCAATATAAGAACATCAAGGGATTATACGTCATAGCTAAAGCAAATATCTTTTATTCTTAATGGTTAGGCAAACATGGGTTCTTTCACACGTTTTTTAGAATTTACTTATATTTTGTTCATAAAACATGATTTTTAAAGTCACATTTAATGTTACTCTTGTTACAAAAAGTGAAAAATCCTTAACCATATGTATTGTTACTTTAATATAAATTTTGTAATGATATTTTAGTTGTAAAAAAAGCAACACGTAACATTTTGTTAAGCACACATTTTCTGTTGTGCAAACAAATTTCAGATTTCTTATTTTAAAAACAACTGAGGTCGTTCAAACATACTTAGCAATAAATTCTCGAGAAAAAAAACATATTTTCGTGTTTATCAAAAATAACGTTTTGCTCTTCTTTAACAGGAAACAACATACGTATTCTTATTTATTTACCAAACAAAATTTGATTTCAAATTATAAATCTTCCTTTCAATAAAATTTAAGGTTTGCATGCATCAGATTGAAAGTTTTTTTTTAAAAATATAAAATATTTATTACAAATTTTCAACAAAAAAAAAAAGAATTTTTTGAAAAAAATTATTTATTAAATTTGAGATTTTAAGCTTGAAGAAATAATTATTTTCTAATTTTTATTTAACTTTGATCTTAAAAAAAGTGAAAAACCTTTCAAAGTGTGAAAATGAGTCTTGAACGTAATAAATAATATTTTATATTATAAATTACGTTAAAAATCTATATTTTTCATTTTAAATCTGTTTACTTTGACAAGACAAAACCAGAGCTATTGGCTAAGCCTTGCAAACAACTTCTACGGTTGTTTACATAAAGGACATTAATTTCCTAAAAGAAGAAAAATTGCTTTGTGAAAACTTCTTCTAAAATAATAGGACAACCTGATGCGTAACAGTTCAGTTATCGATTAATTTCGGCCTTGAAGCAGCGATATATTACAGTTTTCTCAATGAATGAAAATGTAGCAGGTTTAATCTAAGAAATATGGCATCAAAAACTTAAAGATTTTATAGAACATTCATGGGAAGATCAAATTAATTATTATTTTTTTTTTTTTGGAATTATTTTTCTTCTCCGCTTAAATTTTATTTTTCATAATCTGAATGCATCGATATAAAATAATAAGAATGTTCTAAGAAATCGATAATATACATGTATTGCCTATGGCATTTGCAATATTTCATTTTAAAATGTTTCTAGAACGGCATTTTTAATTATGTTTAGAGAAATAAATGCAACTATTTCTTTTGAAAAAAAAAAAAAAACACACGAAAGATGACAAATTATAGGTATAAAATAAATTATTAAAGGACCGGAGAGTGGTTGACAAGGGAATAACCGGGTAGTAATAATAGTAATAATATAAAATTAGTAATAACCGTGGTAACTAATTATGACTAACAATATTATTCAACCTTAAAAAACGAGCAAAAGGGCCAGGATAGCCTGATCGGTAGGGCGCTGGGGCCATGTTCGAGAGTTCAGGGGTTCGAACCCCACCGGGCGAAGACTCCCCGTGCAGTAAAATGGTGACTGATGCACGTTAAATCTGTCGAGTTGCAAAGCCCTCTATGTTTCCATAACAAATCAAAACCTCTGGAGGTACTGAATTGGAGATTGATCGTTCTCTGATTCAGGTCAAAATTAAGATCTGTGAATGGGTGTATGAATGGGTTCGCCCTATAAACGGGTACGATGCATACACCATACGTCGTACCCGTCGTACGGCAGAAGTCGAATTCTTGGCCATAGATGGCGCCACTGGAAAACAAGAACAATCGCAACCCTCTGCCTTAACAGACATACGCCAACAACAACAGTGAACAAAAACAATACTACTAATAATAGAGTCTGTATGAACAATAAATAAAGAAATTGCGTTTTTATGTTCTAGATTTCGGAGCTAAAATAATTTATTGTGAAAACTTTTATCAACTAAAAGATCTTAAAAATAAAAAAACTGTTTCCATGGAAGAAATGATAGTTTGTGTGGTGCTTTTTTTTAGGGAGGGGAAGAAAAAAAATCTTTACCCTGAAACTATTTTTTAATGTAGTTTCTACAATTATTTATGCTTCCAAAAACTAACACATTTTAAATAAAGCTTTTGTTCAATTTTGTTCACAAAATCAACTATAAAAACGTAGTAATCTTTCGAAGTTAGATAACGTTAGCAAGTAAAGAAAGAGTTTAAATTATTACTTCCTATTGTGTTTTTGTTAAGAAGTGAGTACATTTTTATTTTCTAATCTTTATTTAAGAACAACTAAAAAAGGTTATGCACATAAAGTTTTTTTTTCTTCGTTTAAGCATATTTAGCATATTTTATTTTATATTAGTTGAAAGATAAAATGTAGCAAAAGATCGCACTTTATAAATTTCATTTTGTTGTTTTAAAGTTTATTTTATATAAAATTATGTACTGTTTTCAGTCTTAAAATTAGCATAATAATTTTAACCCATCTATAACGTACTATTTGATTAATTTATAGAAATTTGTTTTGAAAATTTATATATTTTGAAGCAAGTGTCTTATTAAATATTCTGAAAAAAAATACTTACTATTTCTGGATCACAAAACACACATTTATTCATATTTTGAAGCACAATAATAATTATTTAACTATCAGTTATTAAAAAACATTGAAACAAAAGATATTTTTACATTAAAATAAAAAGACACATAATTGTTCGATCCCTAGTTCCAAACACTTGTTGTTTTTATAAGTCTTTAAAACAACATTTTACCGCTAGTCACGATTCTCTATAACTATTGTTTTATAGTTATTCGACTTTTCAAACAATGTCCTTTAACAGCACATTTATCTCGTTTAACGAAAAGGATAATATTTTTAACATTTGCAATATCTTTAAATGATTTAGAAGGTAGGATTTAGATTACTGTCCGCTAGCTATCTTTTCTAGAGCTTCTACGACCAATTCATTTTAAATGTTTTAAATGACAAAGTATTATTCTATTCCAGCTTCAATACTTTTATATTATATAAATCCTATGCTTGAGAGTCCCACCACACATTTCCCCATAAAATACGTAAATAATGAATTTTTGAGCTGGAAAAATTTTTAGAATACACAAATATTGTATAAATCAATGTTGATTTGTACAAAATGGATACTCAAATTTCAGGAAACATTCTTCGTTTTTTTGTCGAAACCATTTCCTACTCTATGCTTCGAGTGAATATTTCGTCAAAGTGAGGAAATAACTATCGTTACTTTAAAGAAAAGAATGTCGTCAAAAATAAAGAAATGCTTCGTCAATCTAATATTTTTGACACTTCATGATCTTTAACGGATGTGATCATTTATTGTTGATCACTTCTTAGTGGACACTATGATGCAGCTGAATAACCGCCACCCCAACAACTAAAGAAGGACAGATAAAACAGATAGAAGCGGGATTCGAACCCAGGATATCCCTGGTATAAGGCCAACCTATTTAGTAATTCAGTTTCTGATCATCTAGTCGACATTCCAGTTAACACAATTCCCTGCGATGAGGTTATAAGTTGAGAAGACCTGTTCGTCATACATTTGAGAGTTCGCGTTTCGTCACAAATCATGTGATTTCGTGACGAAATGTTTCTCAAAATTAACGAAATACAGCTTAAAGATTACCAAATCGTCAAATGTGTGAGTCTTATTTCTGGTAGTAGAGACAATGGTTAAATCTTGATATTTTTAAAATATATAACATTATACTAGCGCTTATGCTGAAAATTAAGTATTTAGATTGAACAATAAATTCAATTAAACATACACTAATTTAAGTGTTCAAATACACGTAAAACTTTAATAATGCTAAATTAAAGAGTTGCAAAATAAAACTGCTTTAATATTTATAACAGATAAGGCTATGACAAGTGACAAAAATAGCACTACAAACACTCACCCGTTCTGTATGGTCAGAGTGCCTATTTTTCTAAAGCAATATTGGAGATTTCCAGAATCATACATCAATAGCCGGAAGCTGACTTTGAATGTAATTACTGTGAATATGTAGCACTTTCAAATAACAGTAATTAGACTATGCAATTTTTCTTTCTTTGCAACGCCGATTCTAGGGTGGTATATGCTTTCTTATTGGCCTGAAATTAATATTTTATCTTTTATCAAACATCAAATATTTTAGGAAAACCATTGAAGGGTGTAGTAAATTTTAGTATTTCTATTAAACCAAGTTTCATGCAATATCGTATCAGTATAATTAACAATCACTTTTTTAGCTTCATGATTAAATATATTTTATATTACACCAAAAAAAAAACCATGGTCAAAACTGGCGGAATCTGGTAAAATTTGTTGTTTATCTGGCAATAAAATTGCAATAAAATTAGCAATGAAATAAGGTTTTATGACATGTGATGAAATTTAGTATATCTTGTTAAAGTTGGTAATTTTATCGTGATACATTGCAACAATGGGGAAAAAACGTTTTATTCGATTCAATTTATTTTTTCAATTTTGTGTTTTTTACTAACTGTGTGATAATAAAAACTATAACTGTGAAATCCAGAATTTCTAGTAAACCGTTTCCAATTGAACGATAAAAACTATGAAATGTCGGATTTAAATACCGTATATATTACTTTTATTAATCAGAATTATAGTTTTTCTTAACCAGAAATGCCATACATTATGGTGTTTTTACCAGAATTATTTTTCCTCCACGTATCATTTTCGGATTAAGCGTTAAATGACATAAACCATAGACCTCAACCATGAAATAAACCATCTAATTACGAGGTAAATCGAGACTGAATTTAAATATTTTGGCTTCCTAACTTGTTTTCATTCTTTTTTTTCGCAATATCTCTGCAGTTAATTATCAAAACAATTCTAATAAGAATTAATTTGTTATTAATTATAAATAAGAAATTGTTATTAGTAACAAATAAGAATGTGCATTTTTTATTTATTATTTTATCAATGATTATTTAATTTAATATATTTGGAATATATTTGGAATTACAGTGTTAAAAAATTTTCAAACCTATGCAAACTTAGCTAAAAATATACGTTATTGAAGGCATAACATTATTTATGAGCTAATCTGTATTCTCTACTAAAACTAGCAATTTCAAATCAAAGAAATGGATTTAAAAGCCAATTAAAATGTAGTTTTAAAAATGTTAGAAACATCATACATTAGAAAGTCTAAACTCTTCAAAGACACTGTTTAAATGACATTTTAAAAACATTCTTACATTTAAAAAAAATTCCCATTTAGCTCAGGAATCCGTAATTTAAAAAGAAAATAATCATGATATAAATAAATAATAAAGATAATAAGGAGATGTCCATTAAAATTATATTTGCTGGCTTTCAAAAAATTCGAGATGCGCGCATTTATTTTTCGCTTCATTTGAAATAAGCTTTTGAAAATTGTCGTTCAAAGTTGCGAAACGTGACTTATCACTACAAACAGGACAGAAATGCCCTTTCACTTAATGAATGCATTTCTGAATGATGATAATCAATTGAGATCTTACGAATGCCTCATTTTTACATTTAACGGAGAAAGCTATTGATAAATCACACGGGCATAAATTTCTTTTATTGCTTATTTTATATAATGAGTTCCATAATTTTTTTTATATGAAATTAACTTTAATATTTTGAATAAATTACTAGAAGTGGATTTCGGATGTTTAAATAAAGCAAGTTAAATGTATGGGAATGCAATTTGACTGATGTGTTGTTAGATTAAAAACGTTATTCCCTTCAGAAATATATAAACTAGAAATGCGAGTCAACGTGCTCCAAGCATTCAAAAACAGGCGTCCATTTTCAAGATAAGCTAGACGTGAATGAGACATTAGTTCCCTCTACCTCTTTACAATGTGTGGTAATGAATTTTACCTTGATTTGCCCATCCCGGCCACTTTTTTTTCTCTCTCTCGGCTAATGTGGCTTTTTCTAGGTTTTTTCTCACCGTTATTTTTCTTTTATCGTTGGCAACTTTAGCGTTTTATATTTCAAATCACTTTCGTTTCGTCTCATTCATGTCTGACAAGTCTTTAAAATTGGCGCCTGTCTTTAATGTCTGCCATTTTCAATTTTTTAATGCATTACATCTTCAGTTTCATGGGTTTATTTATTTAATTTGGTTGAGGTATTATTAATCCAATAACAGCATGAAAATAAAAAGAATTAATACAAATAAATAGTTTACAAGCAATTCAAATTTAAATAACTGAGGAAATTATAGAATTGAGGGAGCGTTTGGTGGAAAATGTTTATTACATACATGTTTGTGTTTTAGGAGTGACAAAAATAATTTTGTCACCTTTTAAATCTAATTGAAAAACTTAATTTTTACAAATATTCTGCTCATAAATATTTTTTTCTTTGCAGCTGTGTTATTTTTATTACTTTTTTGTGTGGAAAAGTTTTTGAAATTTCAATTAATTATAAAATTTTGAAAATCAATGAGTAAGTCTTTTTAGCGATAAATCTTTCTAGTAGTGAATCAGAAAATGATCCGAAGTTTCATTTTGATCGGGTAGTAAGCTTTTAGCTTTCCAACTAGTTGACATTTTGATTTTAAAAAAGGATATTTCAAGATAAAATGTCGAGGAATTTTCATAGTAACGTTCAGAAAACGAATGAAACTTATTTTATTTAAAAGTTAAGAAAGTTACAAAATCAAGGAAAGGCAGGACTTTTCAGATGCAAATAACAAATATTCACAGTTTCTAAAGAGAAGATTCTCCCACTCTTTCAACAACAATTACAAAATTATTACAAAATATTTTGTCTTCATTTAAATTGAAAATTTTTATACGTTATTGTGCTGCCATCTATGTACTAAATAACAAAACTTATTGGGTTAGAAACAGAAACCTAGCATGCTTATTTCAGACTTCTAATTCTTTAATTACCTATCAAAAGTATTAATTGTTGTTAAAAATAACAATATACTATAGTAAAATAATTAATTATTGCTAAAAATATTTTTTTTGTATTTTTAATTTTAACTTTTTATACAAATAAACTTGTGGTAGTTTTGTTTTTGTAATTTAAATGGACTGTATTCACGCAAATATTTTATGAGAATGTCGCTAAGGATTAAATTTTTAAATTAGAAGTAAGTTAAAAAATAACTGCCATTTTTACTGGCAATGAAAAAAAAACACTTTAACATGAAAATTATATTTTATTATCTTCCCGTATCGAATGCCACTTAATGAAAAGAAATATTTTTAAATAAATATTCTAACATTTTCGAAAATGAATATTTGCTTTATTATTTTTTATCTAAATTCATTCTATGAAATTTTAAGTTTGTTGAAAAATTTTGTTGCTGAAATTTTAAGTTGTTGAAAAGATTAATCGCCAAAATCGCCCAAAGCTATTTATAAATAAAGAATAAAAAACGAAAAAAAATTTATGCAAATAAATACACTAATAGCTAAATAAGGTTTATTTTCTATGGATAAAATATCTTTTATGTAAACCTAAAAATACTCTTTCACGGTTCGCGTGTAAACTTTCTGACCATAAAACGAGGTAAGTGGCAATCTGTTCTATTCTACGTACATAACCCTTATCCAAAACCTTCTATAATACAACCTCAAATCGAGGTAGTGTTAGATTTTTTAACCGTGAAAAATATCCTTGCATAAAAATTGTCGTAAGGTGAAAATAAATTTAGATCTAGATAATTATAACGTTTCTTCATGCAATGTTTAGTAAGCTCAGCTAATATTCACCTTATCAAAAGATTTTCGTTGACAATGTAACTTTTTCCTATCGCATGCGTAGCATCACTTCCATGACTATATAATGCCACTTTTTATACCATTATCTGCTACATATTTTATTTTTTACAACTTTCTCTCGTTTTTTTAAAAAAAAAAATTTTCCGGATTTAATTGCTTTGTTAAAAAAAAAAATAGTGCTAAATGTATAAGTAAAAATGCGGTTCAAAATACAATAGATATTTCTTTTTTACAATATGATTCATAAAAAAATACCGTCTTGTTTTCCTCTCTGTCTATGGAAAAAACCATTGGGGAGAGAAATTATGATGACAGCATACATATATATATATATATATATATATATATATATATATATATATATATATATATATATATGTGTGTGTGTGTGTGTGTGTGTGTGTGTGTATATATATAACTAAACTCAGTGACGCGACACCCCAAAGAGGGCCAAGGCCTACTGTGCCCATCTCAGTTTTCTTGGGCTCTGGAGTGCAGGAGCAGATGTTCCGGTCAGGTGGTCAGCCGAACGCGGAGCCCCCAGTGTTTAGTTCCCAAGCATGCTTGGGGTACTCATTTATCGACCCACTGAAGGGACCTTGCCTTGCCCGGCCTGAGGATCGAACCAGAGACCTGTGGTACGACAGCGCGAAGCGCTACCGCTCAGCCACTGGGCGTCTCTCTCTCTCTCTCTCTATCTATCTATATATATATATATATATATATATATATATATATATATATATATATATATATATATATATATATATATATATATAAATAAATAAAAAGTGTTAATGTAGCTTTCTGTATAAAAATGAACCTAACATTTATTATCTTATTTCGTCAAAATAATTAAAATACATCTGTTTATTTAACTTACATTTTAAAAGTATGATATAACGATGTAGGATATACAATGATATGGAAATTTTTTTTTAAGAAATCATTTCATGAATTCACTAATTCCAAATATATTTTGATATTATATAACAACAAAGAATATTGTAGTTATAATAAAAGTTGGCAAATGATACAAAAGAGATGTAAATGATGCAGTGTAAAAACTACTGAAGTAAAAAGGAATATTACAAAAAAATATTTTGAAGTTCTAAATTTCTATTTTACTACCATAAGTCATTATATGATAAACATAATATGAATTATACATATATGGGGCTAATAATTTTTAGTACACTTTAGGTACTAATTTTAACTAAGCAAAATATGTAAATATTTCAAATGTTAAATTGCATATAAAGTAGGAAAACATGCATATTGTTTTGTTATGGTCAATTTAAAATTATGAATGGATTTAATAATTATTTTGAAAAATAAAGCTGAATTTTAAAAGAATACGATGTCTTAACTAACACTAAATCGCAGCTCCGAAACTATTTCAACTATGCAAAATACGCAAAATAAATAATTATTTAACAGAATCTCACATTAATTATGTAGAAAAAATAATTTTAGGAGGTGTAAAATTTCAAAATTATTTAGAAAAAAAAACACTAAAAGTTCAAGTTTTTAAATGTATGTTTGTACTTTAGCACAAAACAATTAAAATACACCTAAAAATATTATTAAATAGATATAAAATTAAACACTCATAATACAATGAGATTTCACTTGACTACAACACTTTCATAAATTTCGCCATACGTTTCATAAAATAGCCATATTGACTACATTATTTTTAAATAATTAGCAAATATAAACTTAAAATCTTCATACAAATCACAGACCAAAATCAGATGGAAAGTTAAAGGATATTTAAAATTACTTACATTTTCAAGCACGTGGATTGGGCGTAATTTTTAGAAAATCACTTCTGTTTATGTAGAATTCTTCCCAAATAACTTACATGTTTCGCATCGATTGGAATCCCCAGAAAGCTTAAATGTCCACGAACGTATCAGTAAGGCTGTAAAAATAAATTTTCTATAAATTAAGAAGCGAATGATCTGTTTGGACCGAGGTTATGAAGTGGTTAATTCAGCTATTTCATTAATTCAAGAAACAAAAGTTATGATGTGGATAATAAATACGATAAAACCAATTGTTGAACTAGGTTTAAGTACAAGAGCTTCTGTGGTGTCCAAGTCCAATCGATATATTGGGTTCGAGTATCGAAGATCTGATACACTCGAACCTGTAATCTTTTACGTTATACCCGAACTGTAACCTCAAATCAGCAGAATTGAATTGTATATGTATACATATATACATAATTGTATATGTATACAATTATTGCATATGTATACATATATCTGCCATTTTTATATGTATACATATTTCTATATGAAATTCTAATGAAGTCTGGAATTGATCAAGGTGTTAACGTAACAACTGTACTTGTTTTGATTTTATAAAAGGTTAAGTTTTCACAGTTGAAATTTAAATTTTTATCTTAGGTAAAACGAACATTTTAAACTAGACTTAGAAACTCGTAACATTCATTAAAGAAACCATTTATAAATTATACAAAACATGTAACATCAATAACACCTCCTTGTCAGACTCTTTTCTCTGAAAAATCTAAATGAATCTATGTGCATGTATACATACGCAGGGTGATTAACATTAAAGTAACGATTGCCTGAAAGCGATAATTTTAAAACTACTCGTCAGGATTACCTGATATTTTAAAAGAACAATGGTGAGGCAATGGAATTTTGTTTGATGAAGGGGAAAAAAATTTCCAAAATCTGCCGATAGATGGGAATGTCACGTGAAAGACCGAAAATCGATTCGTTACACACAGGATTGTTGTTAGTCAAAAGGAAGCAATAGAGACCAGGGGCTTACTTAAAAAATATTGGCGGAAAGACAAGGATGCGTGTTTACAGCGACAATAGTGGTATCTACAAAAAAGGAGCTCCTTGGAACAAAGATCTTAATTAGGATTACGGCATAAGTTGTTCGATGTAGCTTCACTTCTCCTTGTTCGGCTACTAACTGGAAGTGTAAAACGGCATTCTCCACTACAGATCTGAGGGAACCTGCACTGATGCAATGCATGAGGTGTGTAATACTTGCCTTCAAGTCTGCTGGATTCTCAATCCAATCACTGTAAACAATATTCTATTGAGACCATATTTCCCAGATTGCGGCTACCACTTATATTATACAAATAAGTCGAAAAAAATGCGTGTTTATTCAGAGAAAGTGCGTTTTTGTGTCAAATTTCGTAATTTGAATTACTGTAAACTAAAATTGTATTGCAAAAAAATGTTGTTAACTTAAAATATGTAAACAACATTCTTGAGGTACTCTCAAAGCCATAAATCCCACGGCTTTAAGTCGGGAAAACATGGCGGCCACTCTGACGGAAAATGGCGAATTTTGATCCTATCATCCCCGAAATGAGCACTCAACAGCTGCTTAACAGAAGTAACAACGCGCAAAGGAGTGCCATCTTGCATGTATATTGTGTGGTGGTGCTGACGCTACTGAAGTGCCGGAAGGACAACAATTACCTCAGGTGTGATATCCTCGAAGAAAAACAGACCGACGATAAACGCTGCAGTTACTTCGCGAAACGCAGTGACCTTTTCAGAGTGAAGAGGTAATGGCTGTAGCTGAAACGGATTCTGTGTCGCCCACATCCTGCAATTTTGCGTATTTGTAGAACCTAGCAAACGGAAGTGGGCATCGTCAGACCACAGAATGTTCCATGACTATTCGTTGTCAACTGCCGTCCGGGCAAGCAATTGTAGTGAAAAAGATTGACGTGCTTATAGGTCAACAGGTAGCACGTAATGATGAAGTCAGAGTAATGATGAAGCACAGTCAAAGAGCTGGTGCTTTGCATTTTTATGAGAGGGTAATTTGCATATCTCCAGACAATAAGAACCCTGACAGAACAATCTATTGGCAGATATTGGAACTATTGTCTTCCTTTGCTAAACCAAATTCCATTGTCTCACAAGTTTTCTGCTATAATATCATGTTATTCTGACGAGTAGTTTCAAAGTTATCAATTTTTGAAATAATAACTTTAATTATAATTAACCTGTATATTGAATGTACGTGCATAAATACATATTTACATTTTATGTACAAAAGTACACACCTGTGTCTGTACATAGGTACCTACAAACGCAAGTATGTATATAAATACGTACATGCACGTGTACTAACGTTGTATGTAAATATGAAAATACAAAGACACGTGGTATGTAGAGACGCAAATAGTTATTTTATATACATACGTAGTATGCATGTACATTTGTACACGGTGAGGTACGTAGTATATATTCACATTGTTTTTATATAACACACACACAAATCATGTCCATATACTTAGCCCAGTTTTTCAAGAGTTTTCAAGAGAGAGTATCTTTTAACAACCATAACAGAAATGCCACGTAGATTTGACCTCTGTCAGATGATGTGGACAATGCCTGAGATAGTAGTCCTCTCTTCAAAATTCCATACCACAACCAGCGAGAGAGCTTTCAGTCGCTTACGAAAGATACAACGTGAGCCTAAATGCGTTTACACACCCCGGTTGTTTAGGATCGAACTCACAACCCTGACTCTCCACCAGCGATGTGAGCGATTCCTAAACAAGCTGATCGACTGGAGCGTTTATCATATAGTACAAGTATTTGTATGTATATCGCGTGTACATATGGATTTATATTGAATAAAATGTGCACATATTTACATGCACTGTATATATTACAAAAAATATATGTACATCGATGCCAATAAATGTATCTAAATATGCACACCATTATATGCATGTACGTATAAGCATACAATGTAAGCTTGTAGTCATGCACATAAAATATATGTAGAATATATGCGCGTATATGCATACGATGCAAAAAATTGGAAAACCCTGTATAACTTTTTATCCTAATGATTGGATCTCTTGGACTAGGACTCAATCTTAATGGTTTGAAGCAGTAAGCTGAAATATCCTAATTAATCAGCACAGACAATATTTTAATTTACGAAATCAAACAAGAAAACGCACTTTCCTTGAAGAAACATTTTTTCAACGGATTTGGATTTCTGTCTCTTAAAATATAGGGGACAGCCCCATAGCTTTGTCAGAAGAGCGAACCAAAGTTCGGACCCCTTAATGTTGATTTTACTTTTTGCGTATTTCACCATATCTCGAAAACATATTAGGTAAATTGAAAATATTTTGCACACAATTATAAAATTTGTTTATCGAAAGATAATTCCATGCAAAATATAATTGTTTATATTTATTGTTTTATTTAATAATGGTCGAAAAACTTAGATTGAAAGGTATACACAATCTTTTACACCGTTTTAAATAATGCAATTTTAATTGGCGAAATTCAAATTTTTTAGCGAAATCGGTCGAATAGTTCCTGAGAAAATGAATTTTCAAAAAGTTGTATTGTAAAACCTGAGTAAACCCGCAATAGAAAAAGAACAATCCACTCTCGATAAAAGGACATCTTAGAATTGAATGACTATTGCTGCATGTTTGCTGTTTTGTAATCTTACAGCTGGATGTATGAGGAAAATAATCTATTGAAAGAAAATGAAAAGGAAGGAAGGAAAATATCTATTAAAGGACTGCAGCTGCACGTTGGTTGTTTTGTTATTTTACAGCTGGTTGCAAGAGGAAAACATCTAAGTTCTGCCAGAAGCAAAGCAATTAAGAGACTGTTTAAAACTTTAAATGCATTAGTAATAAAAACAAGCAAGATGAGTAAATGAAACCAAATAAATAGATAAACTTAAAAAGTTTTATTTTTGAAATGAAATATACAAGATTGTTTCATTAAATACTATCTCTTATTATCTCCCGCTCTTTTACATAGAAAGGAAAATGAGCATATAAATAGTTTTAACATTACAGTACAATCAAAGACCTAAAAGAAACAAACTTAAAACTATTAAATTTCTATAACTCCGATTTTTCGAACACTAGCGATATGCATTTTAAAGCGCGTATATGCATACGATGCAAAAAATTGGAAAACCCTGTATAACTTTTTATCCTAATGATTGGATCTCTTGGACTAGGACTCAATCTTAATGGTTTGAAGCAGTAAGCTGAAATATCCTAATTAATCAGCACAGACAATATTTTAATTTACGAAATCAAACAAGAAAACGCACTTTCCTTGAAGAAACATTTTTTCAACGGATTTGGATTTCTGTCTCTTAAAATATAGGGGACAGCCCCATAGCTTTGTCAGAAGAGCGAACCAAAGTTCGGACCCCTTAATGTTGATTTTACTTTTTGCGTATTTCACCATATCTCGAAAACATATTAGGTAAATTGAAAATATTTTGCACACAATTATAAAATTTGTTTATCGAAAGATAATTCCATGCAAAATATAATTGTTTATATTTATTGTTTTATTTAATAATGGTCGAAAAACTTAGATTGAAAGGTATACACAATCTTTTACACCGTTTTAAATAATGCAATTTTAATTGGCGAAATTCAAATTTTTTAGCGAAATCGGTCGAATAGTTCCTGAGAAAATGAATTTTCAAAAAGTTGTATTGTAAAACCTGAGTAAACCCGCAATAGAAAAAGAACAATCCACTCTCGATAAAAGGACATCTTAGAATTGAATGACTATTGCTGCATGTTTGCTGTTTTGTAATCTTACAGCTGGATGTATGAGGAAAATAATCTATTGAAAGAAAATGAAAAGGAAGGATGGAAAATATCTATTAAAGGACTGCAGCTGCACGTTGGTTGTTTTGTTATTTTACAGCTGGTTGCAAGAGGAAAACATCTAAGTTCTGCCAGAAGCAAAGCAATTAAGAGACTGTTTAAAACTTTAAATGCATTAGTAATAAAAACAAGCAAGATGAGTAAATGAAACCAAATAAATAGATAAACTTAAAAAGTTTTATTTTTGAAATGAAATATACAAGATTGTTTTATTAAATACTATCTCTTATTATCTCCCGCTCTTTTACATAGAAAGGAAAATGAGCATATAAATAGTTTTAACATTACAGTACAATCAAAGACCTAAAAGAAACAAACTTAAAACTATTAAATTTCTATAACTCCGATTTTTCGAACACTAGCGATATGCATTTTAAATATATCTAATTTTAATCATTCCAATTTATATTGAGAATGTGTAAAAATACGTTTGTATGTTTCGAATAGTTTTATTGATTAATTATACTACATTGAATTAATATGAATATTTTAAAATTGTCTAAGATATTAATGCAAAGGAGGGTTGTCTATTTCATGTTTGAAGCATTGAATTTTATTATCCAATATACCGTATTGATGAGCATTGATTTAATGTGTGGTTTGTAGTCAAATATAACTGGTTAGTGTTTTAAATGTTTTGGTATACAGTGCACGAATAAACAAACCTGAATAACTTAAAATAAATTTAATAAAAATCACAATTATAAGTTTTTAGGTGAACAAAGTTTGCAAAATTTTAAATGATAAAATTAAATATTTGAGAGGTCGGGTAGTTCTTGCAAAATATAACTGAAAATTTACCACTTTATTGGGATGGGGACAATTTCCAAAAATAAAATTAACATTAAGGGATCTAAACTTTGGACCGCTTTCCTGACTAAACTATTGGGGCCACATTTCCCAGATTGCGGCTACCCCCTCTATTTTTTGGATCAGAAATCCGAATCTATTGAAAAAGTTATGTTAGTTAAGAGGAAATATGTTTTTGTGTCTGATTTCGTTACTGCATTAGTTGATTAGCCTATTTAAGTTTAGGTGGTTGAACCATGAAGGTTGAAACCTATGCGTCAAAATCCGATTCCTGGACGATAAGTTATTCAGGGTGTTCGCTTTTTTTTGTGTGCACAGTATATATTTCTATTTCAGACATCTTTACATAACTTTTTTTAATTTTTAATTAATTTAGTATTTAATGACTGATAGTAAGTGACATATTAAAACAGCCTATTTCTTGTTGTATTTTCTGCTTAGTTTGTCCCGTAGTCTACAAGAAAAATATATATTGAGGAAGTTTGTCTAAACAAATTTTCTCGAATACAAAACGCTTGTTTGACTAAAATAATTGCAATATTTTTTAAATAATTACAATATTTTTTAAATAATTAAAATCGTTTTTTAATTAACTACTGTATTATTAGAAAGTATTATGTTATTATTAGAAAGTATTAACGCTTGACATGTTGCATTCTACATTATTTTGAGATTTGCTTCTTCCTTTCTTCCAAGATAAATGCTATTTTTGTCATGTATTTCTAAACTTTTTGTTCAGTCAAATAAATAATGAGTTGCACAATCATGATCGATTATTTTTCGATTGAAGTAATATAACATTGTTAAATTCAATAAAAAATACTTGTTCAAATAATTAACGTTGTTGTTAAAGATTTTTGATTACTTATTTGCGATCTGGCTTACCCAGTAGTCATTAAATTTGAAGCTTTTTATTCTCATCTTAAGTAAAATATTGAGTGCTAAAACATAAAAGAGACAGTTATTTTATTTTTTAGAAATAATCCAAAATTATACATTTAGTGTAGAGATCAGAGTGACTATATACACACTATATTGTTTAGAAATATTATACACAACCATCTTCTTAAATATTATATTAACTTGATTATCTATAATATTTGATGTATTTAATTTCAAATATCCAACTTTTTATTATAAACTGCGTATAGTTCATGATTAAAATGTAATTGGAATAATTAGTCGTTGAAAATTTTATATTTTAAAATGCATATAGCACTAACAATTTCTTGATATTTCTGACTAGTTAATTTTCTGATATTTAATTAACTCTCTCACTACATTTCTCACTGGCCTATGTACAATTCATCGTACTTAATCAACTGTTTGATTCGAAAGCCCTGTAAACAAATTATAGTTGTTATAATCAACGATAATCGATCAGGAAAAATATACCAAAAGTTAATATCACAATAGAGTTTTTTTTTAAAGAATACAGATATATACAGGATTTTATAACATTCTTTGTACGCAAAGCGAGTTCACATGTACATAAAATAAGCAAAGGCAGAAAGGGTTGGATTTGAGTGTCAGCACGTAGTGATGTGATGGTTAAGTCATAAGTCAATAATGAATATCCTCCCATCGTTCGTAAAGTGAAGTTGAATTAGTTGAAATCAATGAACGTATTTCAGACGAATAACTGAATGAATTTAAAAAAAAAATATTAAATTTTGTAATGTATTTTGTTTGCATTTGTCTTATCGCCTTTTTTTAAGAAAAAAATTTCCTAATTTACAGATTTAATTAAACTTTTAAATAAATCAACAAGTTTCTTCAATCAAAAAAGGGCTGTTTGCTTTTAAGTGATTCTACTTCAAATTCATTAAGCAAGCACTAAATTTAACTTAATTCAAAAGCATTATATTACCACCACGCCATAAATAAAATAAACACTAAAATAAATGCATGGATTTGAAATTTTAAGGTTATGCTAGAATATTTTTGAAAATTTCTAAAAATGTAATATATATATATATATATATAAATTGAAGTTTAAAATGAAGATAAAACAAAGGTAAATTACAGACAAATGAAATGACATTTTTTTTGAAATGAAATTTCAACAAATGAATTTTTTTTTTGGTCGTAATTTTTATAAATTTTTTGAGTACTCCTCACACTATTGTATTGATATATTTTACTTTGGCTATATTAATACAATATTAGAAAGCACTCTTTTTCGGATATAATCGTGTGGGCTGATGAAAAGATTATATATTTTATTTTCCCGTTTTTAAAAAAAACTTTATCCTTTTTTTTTAAATTTTTTTTTTAAAATTTTTTATTATTTTTAATTAATTCTTTTTCTTTCCCCAGTTGTTTGTCATTATTATTTCCCCCCCCCCTCCTTTTTTCATTTGTCTGTAATTTACCTTTGTTTATTTTCATTTTAAACTTATCTTATGAGTTATATTTACTTGCAGCTTATGCTCAATAAATGATATATATATTTGCTGTATATATATATATATATATATATATATATATATATATATATATATATATATATATATATATATATTCAGGGTTATATTTGTATAAATATAGAGGTAGAATTAATTAAGCAAAACACTGAGATGCTAATCAGGTATACGTATTTTTATGGTTTTGCTTACTTTTTTAAAGAAAGAAAACAGCTAAGCAATATTTTAAAATGAAGTAATAAATTATTGTGATCAAGAAGTCATTTATTAATAATATAGTGCTTCATTAACTTTTATAGCTTATTTTAATTCCATATTTCCGTTTTCCATCATATCACTACATGCATTTATGATGGACAGATATTTGAAGGAAAAGGCAATATATTCAGTTGAATACATGTTCAAAGCATACAAGTGCACCATAAATAGCAATAAGATATTGAAAAGATGATCACAAGTATCTCTTGGTATAAAAAAATATCGGTAATGAAAAAATTATAAATTTTATCGCATTATTAAAACAATGTACGTTACATTAGGTTTTAATTAAGTCTGTAAGTTTACAAAATTTACTTTGACACCTAAAAATTTAAAATTAAATACATAATATTTCTTTAAAATGATAAGGTTATAAGTTTACAATGATATCATTTCATTAATAAAATTAAAGTTAAAGTAAATTTATAATGTACGAATGCCGTAGTTTAAAATAATAACAATAGACATAGGAATAAAAAGAAGATGATAACTTTAGGTGAAATGTTCGTCTTACCTTTGTACCCACATAATTATCTTTATAACATTTATTCAATTTTTTAATAATTCAAGAATGAACATTTATTTTTATTTTCCAATTTCAAAAAAAAAAAAGGGTGCAGAAAAAAACTCGGACAAAGTTATTAGGTCATAGAAGTTAACTAATTTCTTTTTAATTTGTGTGTTTATTTCTTTCTGTGGACCAATTAATTCATAAAATATTTTAAAATATATCTCTTAGTTTACGCTTAGATACTAGAGTCTTTTAAGCAAGAAAAACTGTACTAAGCAGTTTTAAATAGTTAGTTTGCTTCGTTCACAATCACTGTAGTTAGGACATTCTAGACCAATCATTCTAGCACGAATGTAATACATTGAAAGTAGAAGCACTTGTCAATTAGAATTTGAGCATCTGCCATACTTCGAAAGGCGACCACTTTGAAACCCACTACATTTATTTATCAGTAAAAGTCCACTCTAACTATTAGTTCTTATATTTTGTTAATTAACTTTTTTTTAATAAAGCTATAATGAAAATCGTTTGCCCGGTTTTTTTACCACACCTCTAATCAACTAGCTTTATATCTTTCTTACTTAATTATTATTGGAAATTAATTAACTTATTTGAAATTACTCAGTGCAATAAAAAATATATAGACAACACATCATTTTATGGCTATTTTTCTTACATTTTTAGATATTTCAATTTAAAAAAAATTGCACATAAAAAGCTTGTCCCAGTGCAGAAAATAATTAACCTCTTAACTTAACAATTATTTTGTTAAGTATTGACAAAACCAAAGTTATCTCGGTTTTTTAAGTTAAGAGATTAAAACTTTGGAAAAGTTAAATGTTAAATGATTTATATTCCATAATCATTCTTCGCTTTTATAAAAACGCTTTCATTATTATTACGTAGTGTGCATCTAAAGAGAACATGAAAATATTTCAGAAATGTCTCCATTAATTACGTTGTCTTATATATGCACTAAATGAGGCGTCACAAATTTAGCTTAATTCGTGTAATAGCGTAAAGTACTTATTTATTCTAAAAAAATTTGATGTCAGAACACTTAAACATTTCTGGTATACTTAATTCTAATCGTTTTTGCGAAGTTACAATTCAAGAAAATAAATAAATGTATCAATTCAAGGAATATAGATAGTTTCACGTTATAGAAATAAAATTGTGGATACAAGCACTCCTTTGACTCTTTCATATCTTTTGTAAAACATTTAAAGAGAGTACAAAATAATACTGAAATACAAGTAGAATTTGGTTTGCTATCTCACATATACTTCATTAAAAAGTTATTCTTATATTAAAAAAAACTTATCTAAACTAAAGATAGAATTGTCTTTTTCTCAAGCAAAAAGAATTAATAATTTAATGTAGATTAAAATATACATTGATAAATTAATTAGAATATTGTATCCTTTGAAAATTATTTTTTTTTTCTTAATAAAATTTAGGTAGAAAATGTCAACATTGTTTATTTAATTTAAATGCACCATATCGTTTTTGAAACATGTGCATTTTATTATTTTCTGTCCATAATCTGAAAAAAAGCTTTTAAAAATATACAAGGTTAATTAAGCTAAACATATTTAAACATATTAGATAAAAAGAAAAAAAAAGTTATATCATTAGGAATATTTGTTTACTTTCATTTAAAATAGTTAGTTATAATTTATAGAGTTAGAGAAGAATAATTAATTACCTACTGTAAGATTATTCAAGAAGAATTATTAAATATTAAAATATATGGTAGCATATATTTCATTGCTTAGTTGTTACTAATATATTATCAGATCTTCATAACTAATAAGTAAACAGTATTTGTCTAAGTAAAAACATAAACTGTCTAAAACTTATCTAAAGGAAACGAAAAAAAAAATTACCTTTCTTTTTCTTAATTATTGCAAAATTGCAAAATTTTACCTGAAAGTAAATCATACAAAAATTATTTTAAATTATTTTAAACTCAAAGCTGTTTATTAGAATTTAAATCTAAGTAATCACCAAAAAATTACTTTGAATTTTTTTTTATCAAATGTGCAATTATTCCTCTAAAACATAGCTTAATTTAATATCAAAATTTAACAAGCGCCTAGAATAAAACTATAATATTATGGGTGCAAATGAACTCTTAACTAAATTAATACTCATACGTTTTAATCATATAGTAATTTAATATGTTTTGCTTATCAATTTTTATACAGCTATATTAGATATGACGTTGAGATATTTAAAAATAGTAAATGATTTTTATGCATATAATCATACTTTATTTGATGAAATTTTATACTATAGAATAGATGATATCTAGTTATTCCGCGATTAAAGTATTCGCAAAGATCCGTGCGAGACACCACGCCAATATCTCTGATATTCAATTCATATCGAATCATTTTTATCCATGAATTTATAATATATTCATTTATTTGAATGCAATAGTAACTTTATGTGCAATATTTAATACAAATTTTCGTTGTGTGTTTTATGCTTAATGATGATACGGGCAAAGAAGTTTTTACAGGAAAGTGGCAAATTAAAATGAAATTATGAAGTACGTAAGCAAATAAAAAAAAATTGATTAAAATAATATGGGAATAATTTAATATGGTGCGCATTATTTTCTCACAACCATAATCACATATCTCCTTGAAACTCGTTCCTGATTTATACAAGTTGGAGGGTTTAAAGTTTCGAATGCGTTTCAGAGCACAAAGCACATCCGCCGGAAGTGGTTTATAGAAAATAGAATAATAATAATTATAATGCACCAGTCATATGTATACAACATTAATCATTTTTTGCTTCACATCTAGACAGTGTACAAGACCAAAATGAAAACAAAAAGTTGTTGGAGTTATAAAAATAAATAACAGCCATAAAATCCAACAATTAACTCACATCACAAGGTTATAACATTTATTACATTGGCCAACAGAAAGTCAATTGCTGAAGAGCTTTTAACACATTTCAATTTGTATCAACGCGCTCAATTTTGATACAAGTGCCAATACAAATCACATTTACTTTTGATATAATTTAACTAAATATAAAACATCTGTATTGATGCGATAGAAAGACAGGTATTGATGAGCATAGCTAAACTCGTCAGAAATTCTCATTGACAAAATAGTCACAAATAATACTATCATATGTTGAATGGCTAAGAGTCGTATTAAAATACATGATAAACTATAAGTTGGAAGTTCTCATGAACGCATTTTATTATTTTTGTGTAGCATTGGAGTTCAGAAAAGAATTCAACTTGCTGTATATTTCTCCATTTCATCAAAATTGTATTTTGGTAAAATTTAAGCAATACAATAGATTAGGAGTTTCCAAAAGGACAAAATTGATACAAAATAAAATTAAAAGTAATTTTTTCATTCAAATTTTTTGTCAAAAATATTTCTAAATAAGTCATTATTATATTTTATGTGAAAGAATAAAATTTTGAGTGAAATTCCTAAAAGAATGTAATGTAATATTGTGCATATAATTTCCAATGAAATTTTTGATTTAAGTGCCTAAAAATCAACGCTTTCAAAAATGAAATGATTTACCTTAACAAAATGCAACTCTAAACAGCTGTTGTCATATAACACAAGTATAATTAAACTCTTTTAAAAATGTTAATACTTAAATGTGTTAAAATTAGTTATCATGATGAAAACTACTGTCTTGCCCTTACTTTTGGGGTAAAATATTAAAAAATACCAATAAATTAGGCATTTTTGTAAAAGCATGAAATTTTACAGCCAACGGAAGAGTTTGTCAACTTAATTTGTAAGAAAGAAATATAACAGAAATAAAAATTTGAAATCCATTTCAAATTAGTGTCCCAATTGTGTTTTTTTACCATTACTATAGAATGTATATTGTAATAAATTCAATCATATTAACAAATTTGTTTAACTAATTAATTTATAGCATAGTTTAAATATTTATTATAGAAGCTTTCAAATTGGAGGTTTTCTACATAATATCAGGCAGCTATATTATTAAAAGTTAATATTGATAATTATTTATAAACCAAAACTGATAAAACTTAATAACTAAAGCAACAATGGTTTTTCTCTTTAAATGTTTTAATAAAATTTCATCTCAGTATTAAATGTTTAAAAAATTTCAAGAAAAATGTTCAATTTTTGTAATTGTGTTATCATGGAATCATTTACATAATTCAGTTCACTGTTAGTATTGAATTTTGATAAAAATTTATATATAATTCACCGTATCTGCACTATATTTTATGCATACTGATTCTTCGTCCATATAAACTGTATAATAATGAAACTGTTTATATAATTCGACTGCCTGTCAGTGTCAACTTCTCTATTATGCAATCTTTTATATATTCAGGTTGTCTATCAACGTAAAGTGCGGAATAATTTATATAATCTGATTGTCTATCAACGTAAGCTTTTTGTCTCTGTATAAAATAAAGTCCGTCATGACGAATTGCTTTCGGATTTACACTTAATACCTCTAAACTAAATTCAATATGCTTAAAGTCTTCAGCAATTGACGGAAAGTTTGTTGACTAGCGTCCTCATATCATTATGACGGAATATTCCATCAGTTAAACATCTGAAGACTTTGAGTCTCTGAAGACGAAGGTTTTGGGTCTGTTGGGAAGGTCCTCAACGCTTCTGCTTCGAGCTTCTGATTTGGAGGACGAATGAAGGAAACTCCTTATCTGAGATTCTTCTATTGACAGCTTCTCTGACAAAACACTGATATTTGAGTCTGCTTTTACTGTTTGCTCAGTAGACAGAACTTCTGGAAATGTTTTATAGTTTTTCAAGTCTAAGGATTTGAGTTCTATTTTCTCAGGAAACCGACCATCTTGGTCTTCTTTTACTTTTGACTGGAAGAGAAAAACAATACATAATGTCTCTCGTGTTATTATTAATTCCAAAAACATTTCACACTGAGGTAAAAACCATAGTCAAAACCTTGTTAAAGTGTACTATTATTTCTGGTATTCGAATAGTATTAGATCATTGAAAATCATGGTGATTTTTACCGAAGCCCTTCGCTAATGACTTCAGTGAAACTAACTACAAAATTTTTGTTTCATAATGTATATTAAAATTTGATACGTGTCGTGGGATTTGATAATTCTATAATGATGCTTTAAAGCATCAAATAAAAACCATCTATTCAGTCAAATTTACTTTTCATTTTTGTTTTTTTACTAAATGCGTTAATTTTTTTACTCAATGTGAGAAGGAACTATAACTTTTAAAGCCAAAATTTCCGTTACTATATGATCGGAAACCGTTAACATATGGCACCCCGGCAGGAAAAGTGTCATAACTCGAAAATGTAGCATTTGAGAAAAATTATCTTAAAGAATACGATAATTCTGAATAAGACTCAAAACTGACACAACTGCCCCCAGCTGGATGAATTGCAAGTTAGTGACACTTTTTGAGCTTGATGGGACACTTCATACATATTTTTTATTGACATAACCTCAAAATTGCAGTTTTTTTTACTTGTGTCACTTCTCTTGCCAGGGTGTGATGTCAGTGGTTTAAATATCGCATATTTTGCTTTTATTACCAGAATTATATTGTTGTTTTTTACTAGAAATGCTTTTACCATATAGTATAGTAATTGTACCAGAAACAAAACGGAAACGGACAGATATTAGTCATTACAAAATCAGTTAATATAATTCTCAGATATTTAAAAAAAATTAAAATAATTATCCTTATTACACAGCTAAAAATATACTTAGGCATTAAATGGCAAAATTGCAACAAACTCTTGCCAGCTTATTTCAGATTGTAAGCAAATTACTCGCGATATTCTATAGCTTGCTTATATGAACTCCCTCACCAATCGTCTTGAGCGATGATGGTGACTATAGTTACGAGTTTTAACTATTTTAAGTAGAGGCGTTGGGTTAAAATTTAAGACGGATTTTGCTCGGATCTGCGAGAAAAAAGGAATCAGGGAACAGAGAAGATCCCTTTCTTGAAATGCGATATTTCTTGTTTTTATGGCAGGCAGATGACCTTAGACTTTGTGTGAGGTTACTTTTTCCACAGACAGAAGGTACTTGGTACTTTTTGAGATTCAAATATCACCAAGTGCCTACCTTAATATTTTAGGAAAATATTTCTCGTAGGGTGTAAAAGCATTAAAGATAAATGTGAGATTACTAAATTTTAAGCGTACACGGAATAAAGTGTTCCGTCGCAAAATTTTTTTGGATTATTCAACACCTTGATATTATACCGCAATGTTTAGTACTTAATGGTTCGAGAGCGTAACCTAAATATGCAATTTAACTAATACTAACGATCTTTCAAGTTGCGAAATCAGAATCAAAAATATACATTTTCTGAATAAATATGCCCTTTTTTTTGATGAATTTAGATTTTTGGTCATAATAATATGAGGATTTCCGCAATCTGGAAAATATATATCAATAACATCATTCTGGGTAGTGGATTTTAAGGTTAATTTCACTTGTTTGTGTTCAATATATTACGGAAAGTTCTCCATATGTCAGGTAGCTTTAAATTTTAAAGTATACAAGTTTGTTTTTACACAAATCAATGTAATTTTATATTACAAAATATAACTTTGGATGAAATAGGTAGAATAATTTCTGAGTAATAAAGGTTAATGAAATTTCTATTTTCAAACTTTGATTTTTGCTGATTTTGTTAAAATTTCTATTTTATAATTTTAAATTACATGGTTTGAACAATTTCTATGCACTAAATTTTAATATTTTTTCAACCATTGAAAATACAATAAATAATTATGAAAAAATAATTTTTTACGACTTTAGGAAAACTAATTTTATAATTTTCGAATTTTTATTTTTCGATTCACTTAAAAACTTTCCTATATACTCGTATAGCGAAACGCAAAAAGAAATTAACATTAAAAGACCTCAACTTTCTTGGCTAAATTGTGACTATTTTTCCAGATTGCAGCTATGCCCTTCAATATTTTGATGGTTACACTTCTAAAATCGGTGAAAAAAATTAAGTTAATTCAGAAAAAATACGTTTTGATGACTGATTTCAGTTTAAACTCTCACATACATTAATTTATTAGAACATTATAAGTCATTTGGATGAATCATTAAGATTATCACTGATAGTTTTTGTTCCACCGATTAGAAACTATGTTTTTTTGCGTACTATGTACGTAAGAAAAAACAAACGTATTTTAATATCATTTTTAAACGAATTAATTTTTTTACAATTTTGAAATATTGGCTAACCTACTGACGCAGAATTTTTATTAAACTTGATTTTTATTCCTTTTTTACGTTATTTTGCATTGGTTTAGGTCAAAATAAGTGACAAATTTTATATTTAGCATTTTAATAATTTATGTAATGAAATACTACACGAAACACTGGTGTCTCTTCTACGCTAAATTTAAAATATTTCAAACACGGCACACTTCCAAACAATAATTTTTTTCAAATTTTCACTTATTTGCAGTTCAAATTTTCACTTATTCACATATCTAAGAGAAACAATTGCTCATAAATGAAATTTCTTTGTTTCACAAAATTAACTATTGATAAATATTTGAATAAGAATTAAAAGATAGTATCAAACCTTCTTTTTTTTTTTTTTTGAATTTTATATTTTAAAATAAATATAATTTTGATAATCTAATATATTTTAGTAACTATTAGACCATTGATTATAATTAAAAATAACAAAATATAATTTTTTATTGAATTAAAACGTCGAAGAAAATATATAAAAGAGACATCGGAGTCCCATTTGCATCAAAGAACTAAAATGTTCTTCCCATTTAGGAAAAGCTAGTAATTAATGTAAAATCTCTTAAATTCTCAGACATACAATCATGAAAATTTTTTCAATAATCAATACAGAGCGGTGGCAGCTCAGAAGATAGAACATTCACCTTCCAATGAGGTGAACCGATGACTGATCAATGACTGATCAATACGAATTCCGCATCCGGCTTGCACCGACCACAGTGCTGACGTAAAGATATCCTCATTGTTAGATGGATCATAGGCTAAAGTCCCTTTGCTGTCAGGCAAGCCGCGGGAGGCTTTAGTGGCTTTCTTCTCCATGTTACGCAAATATGACGTAGTTCCCTAAACTTGCAATGCAAATTTTCCCAAAACTTGATTCAGGAGTTCCTCTGTCTTCTGAATAAAATGAAAAGACTACGGAGTTGAACATTAGTAGTCGTAACCCCCCAAAAATTGGGTCGGCTGTTCAAAGACGGTTATAAAAATATTAAAACAATAATCAATACAATAAATTAATAACTTAAATGAAATGTGCAGAGAGCACGTTATAAGTCAAGCTGGTGCTTTTGAGTGAGTGTTTTTTTTTATTATTATTAAAATTACTATTTTTTATTTGTTGTTTTTTCAAAACTCCTCATGATTACCTGATAAAAATAGGATGAGTGGGAACGACACCTCTCCGCAGAAGTGGGTGGATCAACTTTGACGACAGGCGAGGGGGGGACAGTTTTGGCATATGAAGTTAATGGAATAGGTTCCTCATCGATTACTTCGGGAATATCATCAACTAATTCTTCCAGTGATCTAGAAAATAATAAAAAAGATAAATACCGTCATCGACTAGTACGAGGAGAGTGTCTTCTTTTAAGAAAAATGTAATTTTATCGATAGCGATAAAATTACTAAAGCGTAAGTTAATGAGATCTCTTACATTTTCTCATTCTACATCAAGATATTTCTCGAAACTTTTTTCCAATTTTAATGATATTAGACAGTAAAAAATTCCAGATAAAATTACCACCGGCACTTTAGGTGCATCATCCGTAAAATTTAAATTAACCATAAATGTCATACCATGGTTTTTACAGTATTATTAATTTTATTAAAGTATTACAGTGGTTTTAGCGTCATAATTACTGTAAAAGTTACGGTACGTCAGATTGTTTGTTCCGTTACATGTTCTGGTAAAAATCGATTTAGCCGTTAAAAAGTACCGGTACCCTGAGTGTAGATACTTTTTACCCTAGTTTTATCCAAAACTTTTTACAGTGCACAAAATGAATCTGGTTCTTCGGGCTATATTGCATTTCTTTTTCTTTGCTAAATATGAAACGATAGTAAATATTTTACCTCCAAATTTTTTAATTGGAGTCGGAATCTATATAAAATGCATAATTATAATGTCATATAACACACAATTTATGCAGAGAAAATAAAAGCTTATGCTATATTTAAGTTCATATGTATATAATCGGTACACCAAAAAAAAAAAAAAAAATAAGTAAATAAAGGCTAACGCTACATTTAAGTTCATATGTATATAATCGGTACACCGAAAAAAATATAGTATTATTAATTTTATTAAAGTATTATTAATTTTATTAAAGTATTACAGTGATTTTAGCGTCATAATTACTGTAAAAGTTACGGTATGTCAGATTGTTTGTTCCGTTACATGTTCTGGTAAAAATCGATTTAGCCGTTAAAAAGTACCGGTACCCTGAGTGCAGATACTTTTTACCCTAGTTTTATCCAAAACTTTTTACAGTGCACAAAATGAATCTGGTTCTTCGGGCTATATTGCATTTCTTTTTCTTTGCTAAATATGAAACGATAGTAAATATTTTACCTCAAAATTTTTTAATTGGAGTCGGAATCTATATAAAATGCATAATTATAATGTCATAAAACACAATTTATGCAGAGAAAATAAAAGCTTATGCTATATGTATATAATCGGTACACCGAAAAAAAAATAATGATCAAAACTACCAGAACATGGTTAAAATAATTGTGTTTCTGGCTCAATGGGAACGCCATAAAACTCATTATTTTCCACTGAAGCAATCTGGTAATGATTTTGGTAAAGTTAACAATGAAATAGGATTTAATATTATGTGATGATATTTGGTAAATGTGGTAAAATTCTATAATTTTATTATGATTCTTCAAAGCGGAGTATGAAAACCATTTATTCGGTAAAAATTTACTAATCAGTCTTATATATTTCCCTAGATGTATGATAGTAGGGACTATAATCTGAAAATTAGAATTTCCGGTAAACCATTTTCATATGAATAAGGTAATAGTTAAAATAGATAATAATAAATAGTTAAAAAGATGTGAAAAATCTCATAAACAAGATGAAATTTTTTTTTTTTTTAACCTTATCAAAAAAAAGTGATAATAAATCAATATTTTGATGTTTCGACACCCCATTGAGACAAACCTAAAAGGAATGCATTTATTTCCATTTAAAAAAGCTTTTAAGTATTAACGCAATATTTTGACTGAGTAATTTTCTATTTCCCCTAAGGAACAAAATTAAATGTACTTTAAGATCGCAAAAAAAAATTATGCATTATTCTTTCATCTATATTTTTTACTTCTTTCTTCAGCTTTTTTGTGTATATATATTTTCTTCGTCTGGAATTTTTCTTAGCAAAGAGAAAGACGCCTCATAAATTATAATTAATAATACCAAGAATCCCGCTATTGAAGCATTAAACTGATTAAATTGCTGTCAGTTTATGAAAGTACCAATCAATATTTGTATACTTATACTTCCGCTGCTAGACTAAACCTTCCGTTTCATGTTTTTGTTTCTTTTTCGCTTACGGTTATATAAATTTTAAATTTCAATGTCAATGGTGTTAACTTTACTTTTTTAATTAATATATCCGTTAATGTAATTGTATAATATTTATGATCTCTAAAAAATAATTGCTGTAAGCAACTAAACAAGTCTTTAATCCAATTTTTAATACTAACCTTTAAGTCTATTATTTTTCATTTTTAAGCCTATTATTATATATCAATTATGTGTTTAATTATATTTATTGATAAACTTAATTTAAGCAAATATGTTATTTCCTTATATTTAATTAATAAGATTTATGCTGTAATTGTAATTACGTACCCATTTGAAAATTCAGAATTAAATTACACCAATTTCAAACATGTTATTTCTTTTTATCTATTTAATAAGGTATATGTTGTAATCGTAGTTACATATGCATTTAAAAATTAAGCAATAGAGTTACACCAATTTCAAATATGTTATTTCTTTATATTTATTTAATAAGTTACATGTTGAAATCGTATAGAAATGCACTACTTCCATGGATTTTCATATTCTAACCATTTTATTTACCCACTTCAAACCCAAGGTAGATAAGACAAAAGACAGTGTAGGAAAATTAGCAAGCGTTAGCTAACCTTTCTGAAGACTGCTTAAAATTTTATAACGTCAATCAGCAACGTTGTTTTATATAATCAACTTTTTCACATCTACGCGAAACGAAATTAAAATAGTTTTGCAGTTAGAAATACTTCAAAATACATATATTTTTAAGAAAAAAAAACTTAGCTTTCACTATAAAACAATTTCCAGGCCATGAATGGTTATCAGGTCTGAAAAGATTGAAGACACAGTCATTACTTTGAAATGAATTGAAACGACAGTTTCGTTTACTTTTGTGTTAGCACTTATTGTAAGTGGCTCACATTTCAAACTTATGGAAAAAATATTAATAAAATGAATTATAGCTGGAAAAAAAATTCCACACCGGAAAAAAATTCTGGTAAAAATTATCATGTATTATATGGTAATGATATTTATAATGAAAACAAAACAATGTATGACATTATAGTATAATAGAACCAATATATACGGTATATTAACCTATTATTTGGTAATTTTTCCGTTCGCATAGTAACGATTTACAGGAAATTCTAGTTTTCGATTTTCACCAGACATTTACTAAAAAAATACAGAACTAAAAAAAAAGGTTCATCAAGTATATGGTTTTGAGGCCATGCTCTAAGGTATCATGATAAAACTACCTAATTTTATCACATGCTATAAAGCCATATTTTATTGTCAATTTTTCCAAAATCATTACCAAAGCTCTTCGGTAAAAATGGCCAAGTTTTTTTAAATACCCATTGACCCAGAAATACGGTTTATTTTATCATTTTCTCGTAGTTTTGAGCTTATATTTTTTCTAAGTGCGTGAATCCTGTGATTTATTAGTATTCTGCGATTTTTCATTATTTAAACTACAAAAACCTATCACTGTCAGCTTGGCTTAGTTCTAAATATCTCCAAGTGTATTCTAATCAACTGGTAAGTGCAGACGAGGTATGATTTCAATGTTTAATGTTAACCCCTTCCTTCTCGCTCCCGAGAAAATGATGGGGTGAGGTTTCGCCCTTTATTTCTCGCTCCCGTGAAATTTCCGGGCTGGAGTGTTCAGTAGTAGCGTGCCAATAAGAATAAAACTAATTCATTTTTTTTTTGCCTGGAAAGCATTTTATTTCTCATTTTACACACCAGATGGCAGTACCAGGATATTTTTAAGGTAATTGTAGATAGTTAGTTTATTTAAAACTAGATGTCAGCACTAATCAAATACGTGTATTTGCCAAAATAGACACTTTTATGACCGTTCATTGAAAATTAACTAATCGTTAAAGGGTTAATGTCAATATTTATTCAAAACTTTCTGCATTAGATAGGGTGAACATGTTGTATAAGTCATGTGTTTTAATTATAAGAATGAATCAAAGTTTCTAAGAACACTTACTTGCTTCCCCGTCCGATTATTTGCCGCAGCGTACTATCGACAGGCACTGGTGTGCTCTGCAAGCTGATCGCTCTTCGATAGACACGAATTCTTGATTTCTCAGTGAGCGGAAGTTGTATTGAACTTGAGCGAAATGGCAGCGGCATCATAGTTTGGGGTGGCAAATTCTTAGATGTGGCGCCTGTACTAACTGGAATGGATGGAGCAATTTCTACAGGAGGTAAACCTTGCAACTCGATTAGCCGATTGAGCAACTGAATGAGACCTTGCATCTCGGTGCTTATTCTGTTGTCCAAGCCTTGGATTTGTCTGAAAATTTAGAAGGATGTGTACGTTTATTAAACAATTTTCTAAAGGTGATATTTTCTGAACAATAAAAAGCATTGCTATTACACTCTACAATGGATAATTACGATAAAAATTAGTACTATAGAACTAAGATTATCCAAAGCTTGATCATTAAGTCCTTTGCTTATCCGAAACCTTTTAAACACTCGTTCAAAGCGGTCGAACACACCTTTTCTCATTATTACATTTTATGTTATTTCGTGCATTCTACATCAGAATGAATAATTTGAATTGTTAAAAATTCCTTACGTCAAAAATAGCTAAGATTTTATACATTACAATGAAGAATCGTTATTCTTTAAAATTTCTTTTTTGAAAAAGACAATCTTTTAATTCTGATTACCATAATATGGGAGGGGGTAGTCGCAGTCTGGAAAATATCATAAATTGCTTGGTTAGGAGAGTAGTCCCAAGCTTGGATCCCTTAATGTTAATTTTACTTTTTGCGAATTTCACCATATATCGAGAACTTTTCAAACAAATTAAAATTCTTTTGCAGACAGTTATAAAATTCGTTTAACCAAAGATAATTTCATGCAAGATTTAACTTTTAGTAAATATTTATTACTTTTTATTTTTTTATTTAATAAAAGTCGAAAAATTTTTGAATTATAAGGTATACAGATTTTCACATCGTTTCAAAAAATAAAATTTTAATTGACACAATACACAATTTGAGCGCAATCGGTTGAATAAGTTCTTGAAAAATCAAATTATAAAAATATGCCTTTTTTCAAAATTTCTAATTAATTAGCAATTAATTAGCATTTCTAATTAATTAGCTTCTCACTAATTGATTAGTATATCTAAGGTCGCCACATTCTTGAACCATTAAGATTGAATTCTAGAACGTAAAGATCATTAATTCAAAATTTATTTAAGGTGATCCGTTTATTTCTTTGCGCTCTGTACACCAGAAAGAAGAAAAATTGCTTCTAATTTTCGAGCTCCATGGTTTTCTTTCTTTCAGCCAACCTTATCATTGTATGGATTTTATTTTCAATTTATACGTCATCAGCCTTTGTAAGAGAATAAAGATATGGGTTGGGAAAAAATTAATTCCTTTGCATGCGTTTAATTCAATCCTTATTAATGTCTCTTTAACATTGCAAATCACAAGGAAGTTACCAGAATAGTCACTGTTTTATCAAGCTTAATTTTTATGTTACACAGTTTGCATTTTTCGTTTAAAAATGTTATTTCCGATAAGGATTATTTTACTAAAAATATGTAATTTAATATAAATTTAATTTAATATAAATATAAATTTGCTTAAATTAATATAAACAATATAAATTTAAGCAAGGCTTGTGAAGAATTGAAAATATGCTTGTGGAATGAATTTCATGAATTTATGTCATATTCCATGAGTCATGAATTTACATTGGTGAAGGCAACAGATTTTTTATTTAAATTTTTAATTTCAGTCTCTTGATTTAAGCATTTTGAAGAGAAGAAAACCAGTTTTATGCATTGTTTCTGTATGCATTATTACGTATTATTTCTGTATGTATTGTTTCTGTATGTATTATTCTACATTTTTGAACTATTTTATGTATTGTTTCTGGTAAAAGACCATCTTATAAAGCCACTTGACTGCTTGAAACTGGATGTATACTTTTGCTGAGAGAGATAACGTGTCAATGTAAAACGTAGGTTCAACTCTCAGAGGTAATACTACAATATTTCCTCCATTTCTTCAGCAGGTCAGCAGATTGAGGGTTTTTCTCTTTTCAGCTCTCCTCAGTTGGTGGACCTGGACTACAAACACGCAATTCTCTCGTGCACTCATAGATAGCAGCACCACAGGTGAGTTCATCACAAAAAATACTTTTTAGGAAATTTAATCAAGAGTTTTACGAAATTTAACCATTCATTTCTTTCTTTTATATCAATAATTCAAATAAATGAGACTGCAAAAGCTATTTTACTTACTTACATAGCGAAAAAAATGGGGAAAAGTACAAATATTGCTTCTCTCTCATAAAATAGCCGAGTTAAAAAGTGAATTCCTGCATGAATTCATAGGATTTTATTTAAAACATTTGTTTGTCGAAGTACCCCATTTTTATCCTTTACAGTTGCATTTATCATACATTATAATCTAATCTTTTTCCTTAACCATTTTGCAATTATTTCTTGTATTCTAGTTATTCGTATTTATCCCATGTATTGCAAATATTTTGTATTGATTTCATGTATTGTAGTCATTTTGGTACTGATTCTTTGTGTTGTAGTTATTTTGTATCTATTTTGTATTTATTCCTTGTACTGTAATTATTTTGTATTAATTCCTTGTATTGTTGTCATTTGGTAATGATCCCTTGTATTGTAGTTATTTTATATTGATTCCTTATATTGTAGTCATTTAGTAATGATCCCTTGTATTGTAGTTATTTTGTATTGTAGTTATTTTGTATTGATTCTTTGTATTATAGCCAATTTGTGATTTAGTTGTTTCCTATTAATTTTATTGTTTTTAACATTAATAATTTTAGGATAAAAATAAAAATGTTTGATAATTATTTTTATTACTTTTGATTTAGCAAATATTTTATAACTAAACGCAAATTTTGGAACTTTTATTTTATTAAACATAAATTTAATTGTTGATATTTTCTTATACTTTTAATAAAATTTCGGGGAAAACTTGGGCAGGAATAATCTGAATATGAATTGTGAATCACAACCCATTTAAAGTTAGTTTAGTACATTTTCAATGAATCAATACCCAGCTTTATCATAATTTAGTGCTGAAAAAATTCCTTTTATAAAAAAGTTGAATCACTTACATGTTTGAGACACCAACTTATTGATTCTGTAAGCTCTCATTTTATTTTCAAAAGAAAAAAAATTACATCTACTATCCGATAAATACAATCAAGGAACTTTGTAAGACTATTAAAATATTAACAATGTATGACTCAAAAATATTGGAAATATATTACAATAATTTTCAAATTAGTTAATCTTTTTTTTTCTTAAATAGCGCACTAAGAAATCTATTGGCACTAAAAAAATAAATATAAATCAAAAAATATAAAAAAAAGTTTTCTTTTTTATTTTTTTCGTAATTTTAAAGGATAAAAATAAATTCTAAATGTTTTACTTGGCCAGATCGTCTATTCGAACATCGAGTTTTAAAAGCTCATCAGAAGTCTGATCACACAAAGGATGCTCTGGACTAAGGTCATCAGCTGGTGTGTGGGCGTTACTTGAACTACAGGATAATGGAATGGTCATTGAAGAAGAAGTGGACTTCAGACCACTGGTTGTGGTCAGTGGAGCAGAACTCGTTGTCGTCGGCCGGCCATGGCTGGACTTGGACAATCTAAAAATAATTTTGTAGGCTTCTTCATTAAAATCATGTTATAATAATAAAACATATATTTTCTTTTTAAATGAAAAAATAACTATGTTATAAAGTTTCCTATTCACTATTTACTATTTTATTTGACAAAAAAATATCTTTAACGGCGTGAAGTTGGTCTCAACAACAAGACGGCGGCTATATATATTAAACATACATGATTGAAATACTCCAGTACTCTCATTTAAATTATTTAGACTCATAATATCAAGAAAATAAAATTTTAAATAGCAAGAATTCCTTTCTTCTAGGATTCAAAGAATTAAAATAAAAATGGTTGACAAGCAAAATTAAATTTCAATTATCAATTAAACATTTTAGCTAATTATATAAATTGATTTTTAACTTTTTAATGTAAATATTAATTTTTCTGGATATGCTACCCTTCAGTTTAATAAAATGGCCATTCAGTTAAAGTATTTTTGTTTTAAAATGCATTATTCTAAATTCATGCATTTTTTTTAATATTGACTTAAAATATTTTATAGTAATAAAAATTCGCTTTGTTTTTTCTAAAAAAATATTTCTTTGAAAAACCAATTTTCCAAAGATCGCAACAATAAGTGCATAGTTTCAGTTTGAATTAAGAAAAATTTTGATTTGACAGCATTTTACAAAAATGTCATTGGGATAATTAATGTACTTCTTTGTTTAAAATATAATAATGTAAAGAACCGCACGAAAATATATTTAAATAAATTAAGTATGATATTTATTATTAACTAATCTAATTAATAATAGTATAACAATACGCAAGAACTCAAAAGGCAATTGCATAAAAACTAAGAACAAAGCCGCTGATACTAATGCAATATTAGATTATTTTTATAAATAAGTTTTTTTTGTTGGTTATAAGGCTTTGAATTTTGAAATAGTTGAACTTTTACTTATTTCAAAAGGCGAACCCAATGGTAAAATATGGAGACTTGTTCAAAATAAAAATAACTTCAAAAATTTTTTTTTGTAATGAATAATTTTAAAACCTTAGTAGTATTGTAGTATTGCTATAATTATGGATTACGAAATGGAAATTAAAAAAATACTATTTTAATAATAAAAAAGTGTAACAAATGTAAATTAAATCGCGTTTGCAGCATAAAATTCCTAATAAATATCAGAATTATCTGAAATCAATTTAAATTTATTTGAAACCGTAAGAGTATTTTTGTAACCAAACTAGGAAGTGCATTTTAAATTAAAGGTAAATCTAATCAATTTTCCAAATTAACATAAAACACTAAAATAATTTATTAGGCACACTTTATGCATTTCTTTTGAATGGAAAGAAATCAGTTTTAAATCTCTACACATGTATTTGATTAAAAATGAATTACAATTGAATAACATTTAATTCTAATTAAAACTAAAACAAAATTCCAATGAAAGAATTAAATTTTTCAAAAGTTTCTTTCATATCCTTTGACATATGTATTACGAGGGTTGCTATTTATATTTCTGGCCTTGGCAACAGTAAGTGTTGCTAGGCGACCGCGGAAGATTTTAATCGAAAGTTTGATATTTTTAAACATAAATTCAGCAGACGATTTACCATTATAGCTTCATTTGTGTTGTTGACAGTAAATTGAAAAGTTCTTCTCTTTCAAAAAATGGAATTAAATCGTGAACATTTTCGTGCCATTATTTTTCATAACTTTCGACGTGGATTGTCAAGACAAGAGTGCTTCGATGAACTTAATTCTTTATTCAGCGATAAAGCGCCATCCTACAGCACTGTAAAAAATTGGTATAACGAATTTAATCGTGGTCGATGTTCGATCCAGGACGAATCCCGTGCAGGTCATCCAAAATCCGATGTTGTGCCAGAAAAGATCGATGCTGTGCGTGAACTGATAAAGCAAGATCGTCATGTGACATACCGTGAGATAGAAGCGTCTTTGGACATTAGTATGACTAGCATCAATAAAATATTGCATGAACATTTGAGCGTAAAAAAAATTTGTTCGCGTTGGATCCCGCATAATCTGACAAACGCTCAAAAAAAGGCTCGCGTCGATTGGTGCAAGGAAATGTTGGAAAAATACGTTCAAGGTAAATCAAAGGCTGTGTATAGCATCTACACAGGTGACGAATCATGGATCTATGCATATGAGCCGGAAACAAAACAGCAATCAACTGTATGGGTCTTCCAAGACGAGGCAAAACCAACAAAAGTTGTTCGAGGAAGAAGCACATCGAAACAAATGATTGCCTGTTTCTTCGGCATTAACGGTCATGTGGCAACAGTGGCGTTAGAGCAACGCAGGACGGTCAATTCTGAATGGTACACGACCATTTGTTTGCCAGAAGTCATCGGAGAAATTCGAAAAAAGCAGAAGAACAGGCGAATCATTCTTCATCATGACAATGCGAGCTCTCACACATCGACTCAAACAAAGGCATTTCCGACGGAGCGAAAGATCGAACTGATGGGTCATCCGCCGTACAGCCCTGATTTGGCACCCAATGACTTATTCTTATTCCCACACACCAAAAATAAATTACGTGGACAACGATATTCGACCCCCGAAGAAGCGGTTGATGCATTCAAAACGCATGTTTAGAAGTTACCTCAATCGGACTGGAAAAAGTGCTTTGAAAATTGGTTCAAACGCATGCAAAAGTGTATTGATCATCATGTAGAATATTTTGAAAAACAATAAAACCAATTTCGATCCTAAATATTTGTTTTTTTCATTATTAGGCCTGAAATATAAATAGCAACCCTCGTATATTCAATTTTAAATTCGAAGATTAAAGCAAAAAGAAATCGTACTAAATATTCTAAGTGAAGTTAGAATCGGATTGAGCTAGATGTCTTTAAAATGGGAATTCCTTAGGGTTTAGTATTTCGAAGACGATGTAAACAGCAGATATTTTTATTCCGGGTCTTGATCTCTAGAGCGAATCGATTGTCTGAACTTTTCAAACGTCATTCTGCATTATCTACATTCTAGAGCTTATTTATTTTCAATGCTATTCGAGTGAGGCAGTATTTGTTTCTTCGAAGTCTATATATTTATCTGATGCTGTGCATAAAGTTTAAATAAACATGTAATTCTCGGAAATATTATATTTTAATTAACATTTGAACTACTAATAAATAGTTACAGAAAGGACAAACGAAATTTTCAAAATTTCATACAATAAAATTAAATTAAAATAAAACAGTATAAATAATAACGTAAACAATAAAAAACATAATAAAATAAATAATGAAATTAATAAAATACATAATAAAATTAATCATAAAATTAATAAAATATAATAAAAAACAATAAAATTAAGAATAATAAAATTAAAAAAGAAAACTCAAAATCAAATTATCCTTTGGAAACAAAAACACAATTTATTCATTTATTCATTGACTTGAATTACGGAAACAACCAGTCGTTTCGCCCTAAAATCGAATTTAAACTAAACGTAACTTATATTTATTTATTTATTTGAACTTTTGATGCTTCTTACATTTTCCTGAAAGCTTACTAATAAAATCTAAAAGTTTTGTTTATTTTGTTTTACAAATTCACAAAAAAGTTTACTAGTTTAAACACATCTTTTATTTTTTAGTTAAAACATGAACGTATATATATTTTTTTCAATATTGCATCTTTTTTTTTAATATTTCATTTTTTCAATATTACAATTTTGAAATATTTTAGTAAACCTTTTTAATAATCCTTTTCGCTTTTTTCAAAGGCATTTTTGTCTACATCATTAACTATTATAGTCCCATATCATTTAACTACTATGCTCTTAAAAATAATATTTAATGTGTCATTATTTATGAATAAAGCAAGTAAAATAAAATCGGGACTAATTTTAATATAAAAATAATATTTTGGAGATAATAATCTTTCAATCTTCATAATAAATTGATTAAAAAATCCCAAGAAATTAAAGCGCCTATGTATTGATATATTTTAAAAATAAAGATAAAATATCTTTATTCTCATTTCATATATCTTTATTCATAAGAATAAAGATAAATCTAAGAATAATAAAGATTAGATAAGATATTTTACATTTATTCATAAGAAAAGATAATATATAGAGAATAGAATAAAGAATAATAGGAGAAAATGGAGTAGAATAGAATGGAATAAAGAATAAGAATAAATAATATATTTCTTCTTAAATCCACACCTGCTTTAAAAAAAAGTGGTAATTACATGACCTAGTAAATAATGTATGGCTTAGTGAAAAGAAATATTGCAGCGTTCCTAGATTAGATAAAAAATTCTTTAAACTATAAACTGTTTCGACCTGTAGGAAAGCTGTAAGCAAAACCAATTATATGGTTTTTATGCAATGCTCTAAGTTATTAGGATAAAACTGCAAATTTTTTATCACATATTTCAAAACCAAATTTTTTATTAATTTCACCAAAATCATAACTTAAACCCTTCAGTAAAAATTACTTAGCTTTTTGGTATTTCCATAAAGCCAGAAATATTGTAAACTGCACTATATTCAGATAGTAAGAAGCATACAGAGATTTTGGAGCGCATTCCTAACTTTTCTGACGAAACTAGCTTTTCTCACATCTAACTTTTCGGAGATTTTTGCTATTTCCGAATACAGACAGCAAAATTCCATCGGTATTCATATTAAGAGAAAATTAGAGATATTCCTCCCTTCTTTTGTTATAAATAAACTTTTTTTATATAGAATTCAAATGTTTCTGAAATAAACGTTTAATACAAAATAAACTCCAACGCTGCTCCGACAATATTTTTTGTCACTTGTTCATCAGAATAAAATTTCCTATAAAACACATATTTAGAAATTGAAAATTTGATTGAAGTAGAATATTCCAACCACATTTAATAAGTTCACTAAGTTTTTAAAATCGCTATTTGTGTTTTATTTAACTTCTTTACTGTAGTTTAATTTCCTAAAAAAAAATATTTAAAATACTGCAAAAATGTCATGTGACAATTATGAGTTGTATCAATGACAAGTATAACAGTTAAGCGATTAACAACCATTAACCATAATACTTAACAAAAGTTCAAATTATAAGAAGCTACTTTTTAAAACAATAACTAATTTTAATGAAACAAATAAGACAGTTAAAATTCACCTGGATCTTTGTTTGCCAGATAGAATGGATTCAACTTTGTCTACTTCATCATCATCATCCACATCACCCTCTGCTGCTACTTCTTCATTATCCAGCAGAGTGTTTGAAATGGAGGCACTGATTGGACCATCGGCGGAGCTCACAATAAACGCCATCTTTCGTGATGCATGCGAACTAGCTGAGCTACTTACAGCAGCTGTAAAATTATTGCTAATTATTGAAAAACATCTCAATTACTTATAAATTATGAAATAACACGAAATGATATTATTTTTGGCAGATATGAACATTTTAAAGTATGTACTATGCGCAAAAGAATAATAGTGTAAAAATACAGTGCGCTGTATCTAACAAGGTAACATTAGAAAAATTATTAATAAAAAATTTAATAAAATAAAATTAAATTTTTTTTTTTTTTTAAAAAATTAACTGTAAAAGCAGTAATAGCAGTTTTTTGGTGTCAGAGAAGAAGAATTTGTTCATGTAGTCACATTTTTTATTTACTTTTTCTCAGCTATAGTTTTCTTTAATTATTTATTCCTTCTTTTGGGTGCTTATAGAATGACAAACATATATTTTTATGCGACATTGGACCAATTTAAAAGTCTAGCTGCTAAAACGTTTTGTTTAAAAGCAGAACATTTTTATGCATTCTAATTCTTTCAAACAATTATTATTTTGTCAATTTTATATTTCTGCATTTAAAAATGTATTTGCAACAATTTTTTACTTAAGAATACATTTGTAACAATTTTATAATTTAGCCCGGTAATTCTGTAATTCATGGTCAAAATTGTTTTGGGAACATTTATTCTCTCCACGATCTGTGAATGTTTGGTTAAGGCTCTGAACTGTCCTTCCCAGTAACGGCTTCTTATCCTTTTAGATAATCGGACAAGTACAGTGGGCCAAGAAAAAAAAAAACCCAAAATAACTTTTGATCTAATAATTGAATTTTCACATTCTAGGAATCAATCGTCATAGCTCGAAAGGGTGACTACAAATAAGCTAATTAAATAGTTCAGACGATATTTTGAATTACGAAATCAGTCTCGAAAACGTTCTTTCTCTGAATAAGCATACCTTTTTGTTTCGACGGATACAGATTTTTGACCCTCGAAATATAGGGTTAGACGCAATCTGGGAAATATGGTTCCAATAAATTGCTGAGGAGAGCGGTTCAAAGTTTTAGCCCCTCAATGTTAATGTCAGATGTTTTTAACAAATCATTGGATTTACATGTTTAAAACCAGTATTCTAATATCCATGAATCCTAATAAAATTTTCATGTAAATGAAAATTAAATTCTCATTGCCTATAATTTTTTTCTAGTTTCTTATTTTATTTCAAGATTAAAGAGCTTGTTTTATCATAATATAGTGCATATGTAAAGCATTATCAAATATACTATGATTCAAATTATTATATGATTCAAATATGCTGCATTAAATTTTCTCTTTTATTGCATTACTGTCTCTATTTAAGTATGTATTTTAAGCATTACGTGCCACACAAACGATTAAAACGAGTCCCCTGTGTTCAATATTCAGCAATATATTTAAAAGAGGATACCCATAAGTTATTAATAAAAGTGTCTACTTTTTTTTCAAAATTGTTGTTTAAACTCGTCCTTGCATTATTTAATTATTAATAAATTAACATTATTTTTGTTCTGCTTCACGTATTTTAGTCTCTGGTTTCGTGGACATGAAACACATCTGGTTTGCGTTTGCAACCATATATTTCTGTATGATTCGTGTTCGGTATCTTAAATTGCCTTGAGAATTTCAAAGATAGTTTTAAATAACCCTTTATGTAGATTAATTATTTTCATTACGAATAAATGAACTTTCAATAATAATAAAAAATATTTTGAAATGAAATATTTAAGAGATAAATACCATTTGTGGGTTTGCATGTTATGCATGTTTGTGGATTTGCAGCTTATGATAACAAAATTTAATGCATTTGGCTAGAGCAAAAACATGATTTAGGCCAAATTTTTTGAAATTGTGTTTATTATAAATTTAGAATTCCTGTATTCTTAGATTTCTAAAAATACTTCACTTTTGTTTGTACTCTAATGCAAGGACTATAATAATTTACATAATTATAGAAATTTCTGTGTAAGGTGATAACAGTGGATAGAATATTAATTTTAAGTTTTTAATTGCGTTTGCATCAAAATCTGATTTTTTTTTCACATTTTACACTATCTTAAATACGATATCTCATGTCTGCAATTTTTCATGAGTGTTTATGATTATACCACACATATTTTGAACTACAGACGAAGAGAAAAAAGTAAAATTTTATTTTTTTATGCATGTTCTTTTCGAAAGACAAGAGCGGAAATTTTTAAAAATTTACTTTTTTAACTATTTTGATCCTTAACTTAGTAGTGCGTGCATTTACATTTAAGATGCGGATAATTGATATGTAACGTTCATAATTGGTAACTTTCTAAGCAAAATCCTTAAAGGATTCTTTTTATTTTAGGCGATAAAATTTTTTTAAAGTGTTTAGCATATATACAAAACAATGCCTTGCCTAAAAATGGTCAGTTAAAAAAAAAAAAAAAATTCTTTGCTAGTTTTTTGAAGTTTTTGCACATAATATAACAAATAAGCTAGTTTTTGTAAAATTTTATATTGATATTTAAAAAAAAATTTCAAAACTAGTCGGATGCCTCGAAGGGAAAAAAAATTCAAAATAATTCTAGTTAGGGCATTACCCAACGTTAACATCAAACGCTGCATCAACGCAACGTTAACCTCAACGTTGCATCAAAGACAAAGTTAATGACATTGTATTAGTTGAAAATGAAATTTCCTCAAAGACTATTTTTAAAGAAGAAAAAAATGTGTTTTTTTTTAATATTAAAAAAATTAAGATAAGAAAAAATACAAAAACACGATCGAAACAAGTTTTATTGTAAGTAACTCGATAATAAAACATTTAAATACTGTCTAAAGTCAAATTTTTTTAATAGTGATAAATGAGAAAATATAAAGTTTTTTTTATTTTTTTTTTTTTATTTTTTTTTTAATTTTATGCAATTATATTTTATTTAAGCTGTATTAAAAATGAAAGCTACTCTCTGAAAGTGTTTCTAATTTAGCCAGAAATTTCTCTTTTTATTTTATTATCCTGGTACATAAAAATACGGCTTATAAAAATAATTCCCATTATAAATACAATTATAATTTTTTAAAGTTCATTTTTGAAACAATAAAAAAAGTCGGATGAAGAATTGAAAAAAAAAAAAACCTTGTTCAGGAGTTCCGAGTTGAAGAGGTTTTTCCTTGAAGTGTTTCAGCGAAGTGGAGGAACGTGTCAGTGTGGCAGGTCGTGTCCATATTTCGACCCTCAGGTCTTGAGCACTTGTTCTTCTGGAATTAGCAGGAGGACTTTGAGATCTGGAATGAGCTTTAGAATTGTTACTGCTACCCCCAAACATGGCACTTGTTAAGTTCGTTACACTTTCTGCTACACCTAATATAAATAAAAATTTGTTTAAAATATATAAAAGCATTTTGACATTTAATTAACATCCAATATTTTAATATTAAATCACACTTTATCAATAATTTAATAAATTGATTGTAAATAAAGTCTAAGATAATGCAAATCATAAAATTTAATTTAAAAAAATAAAAAATAAAAAATTGTGATTCGTTAGCACCTAGTATATTCTTTAATTAAAAAAAATCCCATGGAATGAATAATTTAATAAACTTAAAAAAAGTCACAAATAAGTGTAAAAATAAAAGTTTGAAAGGAAATATTTTCTAAAATGCCATATGGCAATTCAATAACATCCAGTGTGTGCATGCATAATCACCCTTTTCCAATAATTTAATAAATTAAATATAATTAATTTTTAAAAAAATAATAGTAAGGGATGTAAAAAGCATCTTTCCATATGCAAAAATAGTACTTATGCTTCCTGAATATATAATCAAACTTCGTGTTTTGTATACTTTCAATTATTATAAATGTCTCACTTATTTTTAAGTGAAAATGAGTACTGACATCAACAAAAATATGAAGAAAAAAAGAAAGAAAGATAGAATATTATTAATGACAAAAAAAATTTTCAGCCACCCGTTAAAAAAATAAAAAATAAAAATAGTTAGAAAAATTATAATCAGCGAAAGGCTAATAAATTTTACTGTCATTTATGGAAATAAGTAACTAGCAATATATTAATTATTAAAAAAATTAAATAAATTTTACAAATGTTTTAAGTTAATGCAATGCAATGGGTTTTTTTTTTAAAAAAAACGAGTTTCAAGAAAGTGTTTTAATTCTAATTTTAAATATAATTCTGAATCATAGTGGACAGTGGACTATTAAAATCTATAAAAAAATTATTTACTCTTTTATATTTTATCATGTCTATTGATTCTATAAACCTAATTAATTTTGTATGAACTGCACACATTACAAGTATTAGTTTCTTTAAAAAATATTAGAAATTTTTAATAATATGACTTAATTCAATTAAATAATTAAATGTCCTTAAAAATGTCTCATTAAAAAATTTTTTTTTAATTTCTTGATCATAAATAAGGTCTACAACAATTGTTGTTTAAAGTGAACTCACAAATATAATTTTTAACAGCATTTTATATTAAAAAGAGTAAAAATTTTATGAAAATTTGAAATTTTTTTATTATTTGTCTATATAAACGTATATCTTAGAAATTTTTTCAATTAAAAAATTTTCTGAACCTCGAGAAGAAATATTTTTAAAAAAATTAAAATTCTTACATAAGATTTGTAGTGAAAGGAACTCTTTTAATTAGCTGCAATTAAATGTATATTTTAATTAGTGTATTCATATTTTTTATGCTTACATTTGAATGCCGGTAAATAAGTTATGCTGTGCAACAAAAACGAGATGTCTATCATAAAAATAAAGAAAAATTACTTTAAAGATCCCCTGTCTACTTCATCGTTTACTAACCATAACACTCCAATTTATTAAAAAAGTGTTAATCGTACAAACATGATTAGTGACTAAAAGAAATTATATCCCATAAAAAAAGACAAAAAAATCTATAAAAATGTTAATGAATGTCTCGCCTGAATTTAAAGTCTAATTTTTTCCTAATCATAGTTATTGAAATTGAAGTTAATTTTTTTCTTAGCTTATCTCTCCAATTTTCCAGATAAAAATGTGCAAACACGAATAGTGAATGGAGAAAACTATGCTCAATAAAAAAAAAAACGATAATGTATAATAATTTTAATTTTAATCATTCACTGTATCCTAAAATCTGCTGCAGAAGTTAATACCCGCCAATCAATTGGAGGATATTCAAAATTTAATTAATCACATTCGATATTCAAATTAGATTCAAAATTCCGTGAACTAAATTGATATATTCTCTTTACCTCTTAGGAAAGGGCAAACCATTTGAGCATTTACTAACAAAATATATTTATATTTTGTGTTTAAAAATTTAAAATAACTGTTCAAAATAATTACAAACAAAAAAAAATATTTAAATTTTTTACTTTAAGTTAAAAAAAATTCACTATCCATCAAAAAATAGATCTTAATAATGTATTTTTTTTAAATAAGAAAATACTAAATATTATTTGTCGATTAAGCAAAAAAAAATTTTAAATTTTTAAGGGATTTAATAATGCAATCCATCCTACACATTTTTATATTTGATTGACTATTATGTTATTATATCATCGGTTTCTAGATACGCTATAAAATATTCTAGATCAAAACACGGTAAAAAGTACCATCAGTCAAGGGTCCTGTTTTTTTTTTTTTTTTTTTTTTTTTTTTTTTTTTTTTTTTTTTAAATCCAAGGGAGATAGAAAATAATAGTTAAGTGCTTGGAAAAAGCTAGATTGTAAACAGTAATACCTCTTGCACAAAAAAAAATTACAAAATAAAAAATAAATAAAATAAAAAAAAAATCCAATAGAATTTATATCTTAAATAATGTGCAGTGAGTGGAAAAAAATTAGTGAATGAAAAATAAAACGGTAAAATGCAGTTGTTTTTTTCTCAAAACTAGGGATTCAATGCTTTAAAAAATTTAAAAGAGGAATAATTTTAAAATTTTGAAACGGAAGAGTGTTATTCATTATGTCAATACATAGTTTATTTTGAGCTAAATTGTTTATAATATCATTTGAGAGTATGGTAGGTCGTATATATATTTTATTGTCCCCATTTTAACACCTAAATTTTTATTTTTAGCTAAAAATCAGTTAAAAAAAAGTTTATATATTAGTTATTTCAAGGTTTACTCCAGTCCACTTTTTTTATATTTTGGGGGAACTAGCTAAAAAAAAGTTAATTTTCTTGATATGTCCTAGGGTCATCCGAATCAGAAGTCTTTTAAAGCAAAGTATGAAGTCTGAGCGTATCAATATTTTCTGAGATATAGCGATTGAAAAATATCACGCAAACTTACAAACAAAATGTCCAAAGTGTCACTCACAAATTAAGTTGCATATTTTTTAGAGTTAGCTTTTTCGGTTTCAAAGTAATATATGCATTTTAAAGTAATTTTTGTGGACTATTTTGTTTTGATTGTAGCGATATAATGATTAAAAATAATAAAAATAATATATTAGTAAAAATATAATAATAAGAAATAATGTAACAATAAAAATAATATAATAATAAAAACCTAATAAAAATTAGTATAATAATAAAAATAATTTAAAACTTGAGAATAATTTAATACTTGAGAATATAAAAAATATCACAGAAATTTTATCAAATGCACGATAACAAATTCAATTGGAAAAATTATGTTTAAAAATATTTTATTAAGAAGCGTAAATGTTACTTGAAAAGAGGAGAAATGCATTTAAGACTACTTCTCGTTTAAGTAGAAACGCAGCCAATGAACAGTTGTCTTAAAAAATAGTTTCAAATTTATAACTCGTAGCGATAAAAATTTTGATGTAATCATTGATTCGTAGCCTTTTAAAAAGTAAATACTTTCAATTAAGTAGAAAAACCTTGAATTAAAGCAGCCATTTTCAATCAAAAAAGTCATTCGTTTACTGGTTAATGATAAGTTTTAGACTTAAAAATTGTAATCCTCAATTTTTAATAACTTAAAACATTTGAAAAAGCCAAACTAAATTTTCAATAAGATTTACGAATGTAAAAAGAATCGTCTCTAAAAAAAAAATCAGCCCGATTTGCGACAGATGCTTCAAGTACCTTCCTTGGTGGAAGCAAAATCTAGTCAAGCAAATGTGTTTTTATATAGAAAATGTTTATTTCTTAAGATTTTGCGCAGCGATCAATAATGATACATAGGCAATGCACGAGAAGGAGTTTAAATCTGCTGTAACGCAATGTCTTTTAAATATGATAAACGAGAAAAACGAAAAAGTTTCCGGTTTTTCCTGAACCTTTGCTTCGGAGTTTCATCACAAAACATTTTTAAAGGAAATGTCTCAAAAAAACAAATTTATTAACATATTGGATTGTTCAGAAAGTATTTTTCCTTTTTCCATGAAAATGAAAAGCAGTTTTCCATAGTGAATGAATGTTATGTTCAATCATATAGTATCAATTCTCGTTCAATGTTACCATCTTTCAGGCAGTAGCCATGCAAAAAATTTGTGTTCCTTTTTTTTTTTTTTTTTTTCCGTTGGCAAAACACAAATCTATGAGATGTTTGACCTCTTTATTTGAAGTATAGGTTTTACCATCTAAAATAATTTGTAGAAACCGGACAATGTTGTAGACAACCCACAATTTTTCCCCACTAATGAACGTTTCAAAAATGGATATTTTTTTTGACGCTTGAGTAGCAAATCACAGACGTCAACGTATCTGCACAGATTTCTTTCCCTAAAAATAAAAACCCATATGTCGAGCTTTAAGATTAAATCTTTAGGATTTTCAAATGATAATGATTGTTCAAATTCGACAAATTTAACATTTTAGTAATCTCATTATACCCATCGGTTATACTCACCGGCTACTCACTGGTATACTCACCGGTTTGTATCCACTAATGACTTTATTGTGTCTTCATTAGAGTAAACTAACGGTTGTGCATTTTCGGGTAAATCAAAAATTGTGCCGAAAATTTTTTTTGCAAACCAAATTAGGCCTGTAGTGCCAATGCATCATCTCCTTACATATCAGATAATTTTTTCTTGCTGGAACAGTATTTTTCCCTTTTCAATTGTAAAAAAGTAAAGTATACCGAATAAATTTTTTTCAAAACGATTTCGGCGCGCACGCTCTACATCATCACCATACGCATCAGATAAATTATTTTTAGCTTGAACAGTATTTTACCCTTTTCAATAGTAAAAAAGCAAAATATGCCAAATCAAATCTTTTCAAACCAATTTCGGCACGCACTGTCTACATCTTCACCATACGCATCAGATAATTTATTTTTAGCTCGAACAGTATTTTCCCCTTTTCAATAGTAAAAAAGCAAAATATGCCGAATCAAATCTTTTCAAACCGATTTTGGCACGCACTATCTACATCTTCACCATACACATCAGATAATTTATTTTTAGCTTGAACAGTATTTTACCCTTTTCAATAGTAAAAAGGCAAAATATGCCGAATCAAATCTTTTAAAACCGATTTCGGCACGCACTGTCTACATCTTCACCATACGCATCAGATAATTTATTTTTAGCTTAAACAGTATTTTCCCCTTTTCAATAGTAAAAAAGCAAAATATGCCTGAAATTCTTCTTTTCACTTTCCATATTTGAAAAGGCACCAACAAAAAACTAGGACTGATATTCAATAGTAACTTTTTATTATCAAACATTGTTACATCAACTGTCAAAATATGTAATGATTATGCCAATTTAAGTGGGAAGTTGACTGGGTAAAATTATAATTAAGTCTTCGGCTAAAAAAAAAAAAAAACGGAAGTATTTTCAAACAACTCAATATTTTAGTAATCAAATTTTCAAAACAATATCCATCCAAAGAAAAATTGGTTAAAATAGTTCAAAATTTAAATTTGTTTAAAATATGTCACACTACTAAATCCTGTTAAAAGTGTATTAAAGTAATGTTTTAAAACATTTTAATGATTAAAAAATCATTATTTGAAAACTTATAATATGCTTTATTGTAAGTCAAATGAGGTTATGTATTTCAGCGAAAATATTAAAACATGAAAACATGCTACACTGTAAAACCAATGCCTTGAAAATTCCGATAATCGCAAGATAGTTGTAACTGAAAGAAAAGAGTTCCATTTGCTTATCGCAAAAATAAAACTGTGCCTGTTAAGCTACAATGACCATAAAAAAAATTCTTTCTCGTAAATTATATGGACACTGATCATAAATTAAAATTACGTTCACAAAATTATTCTGTGTTTTGAGCTTTGATATTGTTTGAGACTCAAGCGATTTGTTTGTCGAATCGAGGCAAATCATGTAACGAATCAAATTAGTGTAGTGCTGCGATCCTTTAAAGAGTTGGAGAGTCCAGAGTTGTCGCCCAGGGTCTCCAATATGGAGATAGTGCAGGAGAGACATTCTTTGGCTCCTGCTGGATTCTAACCTGGTAACTTTGGCTCCATTGTTTGATCATGTAACCACCATGGAAAATTGTGTATTACACCTCAACGGAGAGATTTAGGAAGTTTTATTTCACGCGACTTTTTTTCTCAAAGAAGAAAACTGGTCGTATGAATCACCGTTTAGCTCTACTAGTTTCACCTAAGTTAATTACATTTTCGATCTCTGAGCTTTTTTCTTAATGAAGGAAACGGGCCACATAATTTAACGGTTTACTCTACCAATAAGTTTTGCTAATTTTCCTTACATTTATGGGCACTAAATGTTTTCTCGAAGAAAAAAGCTAACCGTAGAAATAAGCGGTCAACTCTCCAAATTTTGCGTAAATTTATCAGAGTGTATTTATATTGTATTTTATAGAGATTCATCAAATTACATTTTAGAAAATTAATTATTTTACAATATAATATTAACGGGATTACTGTTTTATATATGTTTATACTTAAAAATATGAAATATAGATATAGAAAGGCCATAAAACATTATCTCAAAGAATTTTTCCACTTATTTTTGTATCAGAAACTACGAGAATATATCAATAAATAAATAAATTAAAAGCATGACTACCAGTATTCAAAATTATTTTTTATTCTATTTCAAACATTAATCTTTAGATTCTTTTCTTGTCTACTTTAAACGCAATTCAAAACTTTTGGTAGAGAATTAGACATTTGAAGTTTCAAGCTATTATTTTATTATTCATATTCTTAAAATCCCTGCAGTACCAAATAATGAATTATAAATTTAACATTCAAATAGTTTGTAAAATTAAACAAAAAATTTACATTTGAAAAAAGCTAATTGAATTTAGCTTTATTCTTGTGGGAAACGAATATAGATTTTTAAATTACCATTTTGTTCTAAAATTATTGTGTTTTAAACAAATTACTCAATGAAATAATGAGACACTTGGGACTTACCAAGCATTTAACGTCTAAAAACTATACAATAACTTAAACAAAGGACTTTTTTTGTACTTATAAACAAAAGACGAGAAACTCACTGTTTAGTGACGTGACATTAATATCATTAAATTGAATTTTGTTTTCGCAATGGCACATGTTGACTAAATTTTAGATAAAATGAAAGCTAAAGAAATAAAACAGCTAAATTTTATTACTTATTTTCTAGCTAATTAAACAAAGAGAGGTTTTCATTGATAAAAACACTTTTTATTTATGTGATTGTAGCAGTATAAACAAAAACAAAAATATAATTTTTAAATTATTATATAGTTGCCAAAATGTAGTAGATTTTATGAAACCTTCGAATATTTTTGTCATTTGTTCACCCAAGAGTAATGTAGATAAAAAGCAAATTATAATTGGTTATTAATAAAACATAAACTTATTGACACATTTTTTTAATCTATAAGGATTTTGAAAGTAGATTTCGACAAAAATGTTTAATTTTAGCATGAAATTTCAAACAATTTTAGTGTACAAGAGGTAAGCTTACATTGTGATTTAGCTTTTATAGGAATAAAAAAAAGTGAAAAAGGACTTTTTCGCTTAAAAAGTGACTATTAAATTTCAAATTATTTCGAAAAAGGAAAAATAAAGGAAGTGAATGAGGGACTAACAATACACTATTTCATAAAAAAAATAAGTATAAATATTGATAGTCTTTTTTTTTTCTCGTATCAATAAATATAAATAAAAGTCAATACATAATAATGCATGAAAAAGATTTTTTTTCTTACATTTTTGCATCTCAGAAACTACTCCATGTATTAAATTTATAAAATTTCAAAGTTAAAAATGATGTAATTTATTTTTGTACCTAACTTATTAAAATTTTATTTAAGAAAAAATTAAAAATAAAAATATAAGAAACAATTCTGAAAAAAGGTTGCTTTAAATTTTTATAGGTAAATTATATGGGTATTAAAAATGTATGTATAGATATTTTGCCAGCGCAGTTGATTTTCCGAGCTTAACTTTCTGAACAGTGTAAATTTAATATAATTAGTACACATGAAACTTCTCAGAATATGTTTATTTTCTTATCTATTTTTAAAATTCAAACTGGGGCAGTTAATTCCAGACGTACTATTATCCCAACTTTTTAAAAAGTGTAGATTTAATGTAGTTACTAGAAATGAAGCTTCTCAGAACATGTTTCTTTTCCTATCTATTTTCTAAATTCTGACAGTAACAATTAAACAGTATCAGTAACAGTAGCATTTAAATATATTCCTAGCCCAACTTTTTGATAAATTTAAATTTAATATAGTTACCAGAGAGGGAGCTTTTGAGACTATGTTTTTTTTTTCCGATCTATTTTCAGAATTCTAACAAGTAACAATTAATTCCATATATTCCTACCCCAAATTTTTGACCAGTGTAAATTTAATATAGTAACAAGAAATGAAGCTTCTCAGACTATGTTTCTTTTCCTATCTGTTGTCAAAATTCTGACAGTATCAATTAATTCCAGATATATACCTAGCCCAACTTTTTGACCAGTGTGAATTTAGTATAGTTACCAGAAATGGAGCTTCTCAGACTATGTTTCTTTTCCTCTCTATTTTCAAAATTCAAATTTGCGGGTGTGACATCTTGCCCAGCTTTGTCTGGACTGAATTCAATTGTGCCATAACCACTGAATCGTTGACGGTCATCTTCGTCATCGCTAAAGCCTGCAATTCCTTCACCGAGATAGGATTGACGAGTGGCTCGTTTTCTTCTCGGTCTAGGATACTGATAGGCATAAGTGCGCGGATCTTCTGGAACAAAATTAAAGTATTTTAATCTGAACAAAGGTATCCATCTTTACAAAGATAAAATCTGTGTCCTCTGATTAATTCTGTAATATCTTTTTGAACTTTGTAAATCATATTTTAAAAAAAGCATAAGAAAAGCTGCCTGCTTTAAAGTAGCGGTTCCCAATTTTTTTCCGATTAGGGAACCCTAAATAATGGACCTTCTTTTGGCGGAACCCCTGAGATTTAATGAATAAATTTCACTAGCAATTATGAGCATGTTAATTAGTGAAAAGCTATTATTTATTTTTAAAATATTTGCGGGTTGAAACTTTATTAACTGCTTTGAAAATATTTAATAAATGTGTGAAGAATGAATTTTTTACATCGTATCGGTTTATCAATGCTAGTGTTAAAATTGGGTTATAGGTCAGACAGTTGAACTTACAGCTCTAGAGTGTTGACCAACACACATACAAGTATGTGTTGATCTAGCTCATAATTTGATTTTAGTGTATACATAAACTGGAAATTAAGAGCTGAAATATGGTTTTAGTTGAAATAAAGACTACAAAAAAATGGTAAATATAAATGTAAGGAGAAACATCACAGAAGCATACATCTTTATTTTAGAATTTGGTTCATTTTATTCAATGCAAAATACTAATGAAATTTTTTGTAAGTGCATAACTTCTTTGTTCATTCAACATATTGTTATTAGAAAATACATTTTCTTTTAAATTTAGCTTTTTTTTCACCAGAATATTAATTAAAATTTTCATAAAATAACGGTAATTTTAAATAAATATATTTTTTAATTAAGTAACAATTTAAAAGCAAGTTTCTAAAAGCGTACTGATTAAAAAAATGTACTCTTGGAACCCCTGTGAACACCATTTGGGAACCACTAGTTTAAGTCAATTGCTAGTTTACTTCAATTTAGTTGATTCTATTCACTAATTTGAATTACTTACTGATTCTCATGATATATTAATGCAACTTATGCACTCTTATAAGAAAATTTCAAGGCAACTAGAATATACGAAGAATTGTGTCCATTGCTCTGCTTTATACATTAAAAAAATCAATTGTTCTAAGAAAGATACTATTAATTTTAAAAAGTTTTGTTTATTGGTTATAATTTTGTATTGGATTTCAATTCCACTTTGAACACAGATGAAAAATTAAATACAACTGAGGAAATTACTATATTAAAGTACAATGGTTTATAATTTTTATCATATTCTTACGTCTTCATTTTCTCAACTATTTAAAAAATATATTAAAAGTAAAATGACTATAAAATATACACATAGAGAGTTATATTTCTCATTTACATGTTTTTAAATAACGTATATCCAATTTCCATAATTTCTATATAGAAACTTAAATCTACCAGTTATTTTAAACTTCAAGGCTTTAAAATATTTCTATGAATGTTTTGAAAATATACAAATAGCTGTACTGATTTCTAAATATTTGAAATGAATAAATGCATTCCTAATATTCTATTTCAGGCAATATACCAGAAATTATTCCCAGTCTTAACCTTCAAAATGTAAATTACTAGTAATGATTGACTCGTTTCACGATTATTAAACAGCGTTTTTAAACTACTGAAAAGAATAAATATACTTAAAAAATACTAAAAGTTTATTTAATTTATTAAAAAAGTAACTGAAAACAACTGAGAAATGTTTCTGTTAAAATCATATTATTAATAATGAATAAAGATTAGAAGCGTTAATACACTTTAAAATGAATCAGTTTATTTTTTGAGAAAAAAATAATGAGCATTTTATTTGTTTTCAGTGCATTCAGAAATTTTGTTTTTAAGTAGAATAAACGAATAAATTTAAATAGAAACAAACAGATGAGCAACAAGGAACAAAGGAAGTGTATAGAAAGAAATAAGGTTGATAGAAAATATTTAGTTTTGGTGAATAATTTTAAATCATACGTATTGAAATAAATTTACATAATTCGATTTTTTTATATTGTGCGATACATCAACACTATAGCAAAACTTTTCATAGCATGGAAGTTCTTATATGTGTTCTTATATTCCCGTTTTCATGAAAATTATTTTTTTTTAAATTTCTTTATTTTAAAATCCATGCAAAGCTTGTTAAACACTTGATTACCCAAGGGTAATCTAGTGCTTTTTCATTTGCAAAAAATGCACAAATAATAATCCATAAATTATTTTTTTCCAACTGAAGTAAATTTTTTTATTGTTAATACTTACTAATAACTCGTTATATAGCTGTAAATAAAATTAAAAAAAATAATAAAAATTAATTAAAAACAAATTTCGTTCACAATGCAGTCATTTTGACTACCTTTGGGCTATATAGTTATATACAAAATTTCAGTCTTTCTAGTGTTAAATTGGTTTTTATGTCAATAAACAACGCAGAGGTAAGGCAAATATTTCGTTTATGAACATTTCTTATGAAAAAAAATCTTAATACAGTAAACTACAGAAGTTCAATATATTTTACAACGTTTTTGTTCTTTATTACACTTCATTCGGGGATTATTATTTAAATTTTGTTTCCTAATGTGTACCTTTATTGATGTCATATGGTATAAACGACATCATCACGTGTTGTTCTAAAGATATTATAAATGCGATAATGAATAATTGTGGGAAAAATTCAACAGATTATTGTAAGAAATAAAGAAGAACCCAAATGGATGAAAAAAATCATTTAATCAATTGGTAAATGAATTAAATGAAAATTTAAAAAAAAAACAAAACTACAACTTGTGGAAGGACTATCAGAGACTTTTTATTTCTCCCCCCCCCCCCCCCAATATTTATAAGAATGTAGTAAGCTGCTTACCATCTTCTGAAATACTCGCTGGCCTGTAGCTCTGCTTGCACCTAAATAGATCTGGATCGACACCAGCTTGATCTTCCTAAATACAAGTAGAGAAATATTGTCATATCATATATATCATATCATATACACAGTCCAGTCGCATTAATGTTACTACCTGACAAAAGCCAGAATAACCGTCTTTCGCAGAGCGGACCGCTGCGAGTCGAGGGTGTTCACTGGATGTTGAGCCATATCGACTCCAGCGCCGTGGCCAACTACGCCAGTTTACGAGGTGGGGGAGTTTCAGGAAATTTCATCAGATTTATCTAGTCAAGAGAATTTGGTGGCCAAAGAAGCGCTGAAAACTAATATTGGTGTTCCTCTAACCACGCACTACACTGCGAGCTGTGTAGCCCGACGCAATGTCCAGCTGGTACATGCCTGAGGAAAACAATTCACATGTTGGGGAGGACAGATTAATACTTTTGTTGACCCACCGTGCTTTCCATAATGAAGACTACACCCCGAGAATGCCACGAAACATTTCCAAGATCTCCTCCCTTCTGCAGCTTGGACCCTTCCGGTAATTGATGCAGGCGCAGGGTGTTTGCATGCGCTGACGTTTCACGCCATATGCACAAACACCCAGTGGAGCACAAAATATGATTCATCGAAAAAAAGAAACAAAAAACACTTGTCTTTACTTAGTGGATGTCGAAATGCGGTATTGGTGTACAAATTCCAGCCTTCATTACCGATGAACAGCAATCAGTATATGTGCATTATCCATGTGCTTACAGCTGAAGACTATAGGCAGCTACGACCTCAGAACCACCATTGAAGTAACACTGTTGGTAGACACGTTGAGCAGACACCCTTAGTTAATGTAGGTAATCAGTTATTCATCGATTGCATGGCTATTCACCCGAAAGCATACCCACAGCCATCGTTCACAAGGTATACTCTTGCCTTATCACATCTTAAGGTATACTCTTACCACAAAGGTAGGCGAACACTTTACAGAATTAACCGTTTCGTTCGAAAGTGCTTCCAACTTTGGCAGAAAAATCAATGACCGTGCCCCTTTGGACGTCGGATAAATCAGGCTGTTTCTGCATTACGGCAATGGTTGCCATTTTTTCCGATTCCCGATTCCGATTTCACTTTTTATATTCGCTCTACTACAACGTTCTGTGATTTTTTTTGTCACATTGTTGTTATCGAAAGTACGAGGTGATCACAATGAGACTGAACTGTGTATCATATCATATCATATATCATATCATATATCATATCATATATCATATCATATATCATATCATATATCATATCATATATCATATCATATATCATATATCATATCATATATCATATCATATATCATATCATATATCATATCATATATCATATCATATATCATATCATATATCATATCATATATCATATCATATATCATATCATATATCATATCATATATCATATCATATATCATATCATATATCATATCATATATCATATCATATATCATATCATATATCATATCATATATCATATCATATATCATATCATATATCATATCATATATCATATCATATATCATATCATATATCATATCATATATCATATCATATCATATATAAATTTACGACGAACATATATTTCTATTTTCTAAACAAAATTGTAACAATATGAAAGCTAAATTATGTAAACTACTGTCAAAAAATTACATAATCTCATATTTTTCATTATTTTATCATGTAATCCTTAACTTGGTGCAAATTCGTGAATAATTTGTAAATTTTCAGATAAATTGACACAAGTTAGTGACACAACAAAAATTTACAATGTGCAATTTTTAAAAATTTTAGCATAAGTAGTACTTTTTTTATCTGAAAAATACATTTTTATAACATAAATAAATGTATAGTAAATCAAATAAAAAATTTTAGATTTATTACATATTACAGTATATATATATATATATATATATATATATATATATGTAATACAAATATATATATATATATATATATATATATATATATATATATATATATATATATATATGTGTGTAATACAAATATATATATATATATATATATGTAATACAAAAATAGAAGTTTCAGATGTTTCAAAAAAGTCATGCTAAAACAGTTGTCCTGCATTATATACTATTAATCCAAAGGGGTGAAAAGTTCAGTCGTTACATTCCTTGTATTCCTACACTGGAATAATATGGAAGTGACAGAGGGAAAGATTCTAAAAATAACTCCTCCTTTTAAATATAAATCTAATTATAATTCAATGCATGCTTTCAGCCTTGAATTTCCAAAATAGAATATCTCTACGCTTATTCTTTAACAAAGACATTTTATGAAAACGAAAGAGTTTTAATTCTTTTATTAATACAAAAGTATTATAATTTTTGTATTACATATATATATATATATATATATATATATATATATATATATATATATATATATATATATATATATATATATATATATATATATATATATATATATATATATATATATATATATATATATATATATATATATATATATATATATATGATCCTCTCGGACTCTCTCACAAACTGTTTTGAGTAGAGGTAGAAATAAGTGATTTTGATGTTTGTCTTGCGTAGTGTTTGTAATTCTTATTTTATAGTAAATAAAATGTTTGATTATTAACGAGCTGAGCTAGTGTGGGTTATTATAGTGGCGACCCACCTATGGGGCCCGAAGTCTACATTTTTATGCCTTCGGATAAGAACCGAAAATAGTAATGTTGTGCACAATTGCATCGCTTTCGTTTTCGTCATTTTCCGTATTGGAAATAGTTTTCGTTGAATTTCCGAATTAGAAATCCTAAGCAGGGATTTCGAAAATAATGCATCGATCAATCAAACCTGCCATGATTAAAATATGAAAGTGTTAGGTATTTAAATTTTGTGCCGGCCGGCAAAGTTACAGTAAAAAAAAAAAAAAAAAAAAAAAAAAAAAGGTTTCGTTCTATGAGTATTTAGTTTCATAAATTCGAATGTATAGGTATTAATTAATTCCTTTCGAAAAGGAAGTGTGTAATTTGATTCTGTTATTTATTGCCTTAAATACATGACGTCCTATTCTACTTCTTTCAAAACGAAAGTGCAGTGTGTTTTTATTTATTGCTGAAATGAATATTCTTTTGATGTTCTCAACAGTGATTTTGTTTTGGTTTATTTTATTATATGTAGTGGTTTCACATGTTGTACTTTAAAGATAGTTATTATTTCAATGCTACTATTGTAGGGGTTATTATTTTTGTTTTAAAGAAAAGAGAGAAGAAATATATCTGTTAAATAAAAATTTGTGGTTTGTTCTTTTGAATGATGACGTAATGTTCTTGATGTTTTGTTTTGAATATTTATGAGTATTGTTTTACTGCTATATGGTAAGATTTAGTTGTTTATTATCTCATGATAAAAAGTGCGAACTGTTATAAATTATAAAATTTTGTGCATTATACATTTAATATGGTAATTAATATTTAAATGAATATTAATTAAGGTGTTAATTTGAAATTAAGTATGTTAAATATCTTAATGAGTGGTATAAATTTCACCTTTTATTAGTAAAAAGTAAAAAATTTTATAAGCACTGAATGTTATATATCATGCATTGAAATGGTTAACAAAGCTCATGGGTGAAGGTAAGTTTTAACGAATTCTTAGTCTTTTTCTCATGTTGTTCTTACAGGATTTTTAGGGAAAATATTTTTTTTTGTCAAAATGTCTGAAATTGACGAGGCGCATAAGGATATTTTATATCAGGTAGCACTTGAGATGGAATTGGACGTTCAACCAACCATGAAAGTTGCAAAATTGCGCGAGCTTATGAAATCCCCCCCTCTGTTCAAAGATGAGATCTTCGTTAATTCACTGTTGAAAAATATAGTTGAATTACGTGAGGAAGAACAACGTAAGGCAGAAGCCGAATTGGAAGAGAAAAGTAGACAACAAGAATTCGAGTTAGAAAAACAAAAAATTGAAATGAATTTTGAGTTGGAAAAACTCAAACTGCAAGCTACAGAACCTAAAGGTGCAGAGACTGGAAGCGTAGTACATCCGACATCTTATTCTGAGACCAGAGTAGATATTCAAAAGTTACTGCCTCCATTTAAAGCCGAAACTGATGATATTACCCTATTCCTGATATTGCTGGAAAGGCAGCTAAAGCTAGCAAAGATGCCTGAGCAACTTCGGGTTTCCCACCTGTTAAGTCTGATACAGAATTCGATTTCTACACTCATAGCCCGTGAGTCTGAAGAAAATGCTTCAAATTTTAACTATGTAAAAGATTTGCTTCTCAAGCGTTTCAAATTGAGTTCCGAGAAGTTTAGGCATTTATTTTTTGCTCATCGCAAGCAAAAAGAAAGCACCTGGCATGATCATTATTTTGAACTGAGAGCTTATTTCGAGAATTGGTTGAATGAGCTGAATGTTACCACTTTTAAGGATCTTCAGAATCTGATCATTGCAGATCAAATAAAAAGAAGAGTTCCTCCTGATTGCAAGAAGCATCTGTTAGATGAGTGGGAACAATTAAACTCGCCAGATACTTTAGCTGATAAGCTTGACGCCTACGACAATCTTAGATCCACTTATGTAAAGAAGGATACGGCTGTCAAAAGTAAGAGAGAAATCCTATCGCAGGATAGTTACAAGAAATTAAATAAGCCTAATCATGCAGTAAAAAGAAACGAGTTTCCCTCGAATAAAGAATCAAAGATATCTTGTTATGGTTTTATTTTATTTTATAACCGTCGTTGAACAGCCGACCCAACTTAATGGGTTTACAGCTACTAATGTTCAACTCCGTAGCCTTGTAATTTTGAACCCAATCCAGAAGACAAGGGAACTCCTGGATCGAGTATTGGGAGAAATTTGCCTTCGTGGAGGACTTTTTGATGGAGCTAACCCGCATTTGCGTTACATGGAGAGGAAGACCACGAGAACCTCCCACGGTTAGCCTGACGGCAAGGGGACTCTAACCCATGATCCGTCTACCACTGAGGATATTTCACGTCAGCACTGTGGTCAGTGCAAGCCGGATGCGGAATTCGTATCGACTGGGATTCGAACCCGGTTCGCCTCATTGGAAGGCGAACGCTCTATCCCCTGAGCCATCGCGGCTCCTTGTTATGGTTGTGGAAAACCAGGGTTTATAAGAAAGAAATGCCTTAATTGTTTCGTTGCAGAACAGAACGAAACTGTTGAAGCAAGAAAGGTAATGCTCTATAGTTGTAATACTTCGACAGGGTCAACTCCGAAAAAACCTATTACGATATGTAATAAGGAGGTGTATGTCTGTGTGGACACAGGAGCAAACCGTTGTATTGCAGGTGAGCGCATGTTTGAATTATTCAAGGAAAATCAAGTGGCATTGAAAAAGCACACTCATAATGTTACATTAGTCGATGGTGTGACCCAATCTAGAGAAACTTTGTCAGCTGTACTGCCAGTAACTATTGAAGGTAGAACTATTGAAACAGAATTTATAGTTTTACCTGGAGCTAAAGGTAACAAAACCTTGATGGGTATAAATTTTTTAAAGAAGGCTAATATAGTCTTAGCAGCATCGACCAAGTCTTGGTATTTTGGTGATAACCCTAAGAAAAGGTATTCACTAGTTGAGGATTGCGAATCGACTGAACGCATTCCTGTAGCGAAGGTTGAAGTTAACCAATTTGCTTTGCGTGAAGATGAAGGAAAAGGACTTGCGCCTAATCAAAGAAATCAAATTAATGCTCTTCTTAAAAAGTATGAGAGATGCTTTCAACTAGGGGGAGAAGTTACTCCATTCGCCGAACATCGTATTGACACGGGAAATAATCCTCCTGTTGCAACGCCACCATACAGAATGACGCCTAAAAGGGAAATTCTCAGGAAAGAATTAGACAATCTCTTGGCTCAAGGTGTCATTGAAGAGTGTGAGTCACCGTATGCTTCACCTGTGGTTCTTGTGCCTAAATCAGATGGGAGCATGAGGTTATGCATTGATTACCGCAAAATTAATTCCCTCACTGTACTCGATACATATCCTTTACCATTAATGGATGAATTATTACATGAGGCTAAGCATACACCTTATATGTCAACATTAGACCTAAGATCTGGTTATCATCAAATTGCAGTTTATCCAGCAGATCAGAATAAAACAGCATTTGTTTGTCCCTATGGAACTTTCCGGTACTTAAGGATGCCGTTTGGTCTACGAAATGCTCCAGCCACATTCCAAAAGTTGATTGATCGTTTCAGAAGAGGCTTAAAGGATATATTAGCTTTATCTTATCTTGATGACATCTTTGTTTTGTCGGACACTTTTGAGAACCATCTTTCCGATCTTCAGGCAGTGTTGGAGAGGCTCATCGAATTTAAGCTGAATGCTAAACGAGAGAAATGTCACTTTGTCTGTGAAAAAGTAAAATACTTGGGACACTGGATAACGCCTAATGGATTAGAACTTGATCCTGCTAAAGTGGAAGCTATAAAGAGCATACCCCAACCGAAAAATGTAAAGTAAGTGCAATCCTTTTTACAATCTTGCTCATGGTATCGACGTTTTATTCCGAACTTTGCTGATATTTCTCGGCCACTCAGTAATCTAACAAAGAAAAGAACCATTTGGAATTGGGGAAAAGAAGAACAACAAGCTTTTGAAACTCTCAAAAAATGTCTTGTTACTCCTCCAGTATTGAAGCAAGCTGATTGTAAGAAGCCATTCATCTTAAGAACTGATGCTAGTAGCTATGCCTTAGGAGCAGTGCTTTTACAAGGAGAGGACAAGACAAATGAACATCCTATAGAATATGCCAGTCACAGCAGCTGAAAGAAATAACTCAACCACAGAAAGAGAGGCATTAGCTGTCGTGTGGGCACTTGATAAATTCCGCGGTTACATAGAAGGCCAAGAAATCACTGTAGCGACAGACCATCAACCATTAAAGTGGTTGATGAATCTAAAGTCACCGTCTGGAAGATTAGCCCGCTGGTCTTTGAAAATTCAATCTTATAACCTAAAGATCGAATATTTTCCTGGAAAATCGAATGTAGTAGCTGATATGTTGTCTCGACCTGCCTGTGATACTGAAGTAAACAATACAGAAATCTGTAATTTTGTGAGTGAAGATATGCCAACTAGAAGTCCTGCTAGCATTCGTGATGCTCAGCTAAAAGATGAAAATATTAAGAAAATAATCGAATGTTTTGAAAATAATAAGAAGGATGAATATTTTGTAAACTGGTCAGATAGAGGCTATTTGATAAATCAAGAGATACTCTATGCTCGTTCGATCTCATGCCCCAGACTCCGATGCAGAAGAAGCTCAACTTGTAATACCTTCCCAAGAAAGAGAAACTATCATGAAATTGCATCACGATTCTCCTACGGCTGGTCATTTTGGACAGAAAGGAACTTACCAACGTATTTCTCAGAGATACTATTGGATCGGCATGAGATCTTATATTGAAAATTATGTCAAGAAATATCCTGAATGCTGTCGTTTCAAAGCAACCAATCAAAAACCTTCTGGACTTTTAAGAACTCCGGCGTACGCTCAACGATTCGAGACTTTGAGTATAGATCTATTTGGACCATTGCCAGAAAGTAAAGAAGGCCACAAGTGGATCTTTATTATTGAAGATTGCGCAACTAAGTGGGTGGAACTGTTTTCTCTTGTCTCAGCCACTGTTCATGAGTGTGAAACTAAACTTATTGAAGAAGTTTTCCTGAGGTACGGAATCCCAAGGAAATTAATTAGTGATAATGGCCCATAATTTGTAAGTGCTGTGCTGTAACAGGTTTGTTGTACACTTGACATTGATCAAATCCTAACTCCACTTTACCATCCACAAGCAAATCCAGTCGAAAGAAAAAATCGAGACTTAAAACCTCGACTTGCTATCCTTGTGGGAGATTCACATGATTCTTGGTCTAAAAAACTATCAAGCATTCGGTTCGCTCTAAATTCTTCTAAATCAGATACAACTGGACATACTGCAGCATATTTGCAATTTGGGCGTGAATTGAGGACAATTGATGATGTAGCCTACGATCTAAAAGCTGTTTTGGACAATGATGACCGGAAATCACGCCGTACTTGAAGAGATTGGCCTCAATCTCTAAGACTGTTAAGGAACGCGTTGAAATGAAACAGGACCAGAGAAAGACCTATTATGACCGGAACCGGAAAAAAACTGTATTTTACTCCTGGCCAAAAAGTTTGGGTTGTTTTACATCCTATTAGCAGAGCTCACAACAAAAAAAACAGCAAAATTTATGCCAAAACGCGACGGCCCTTATGTGATCCTAACTCAACGATCACCAGTTTCATACGAGGTGGCCAGTTTGAACAATCCTAACGCATCTATAGGAACTTACCATGTTTCGGCATTAAGACCGTTCATTGAAATGGAGACTACTCCAATTGCTCCTCTGCGAAAAAGAGGAAGACCGAAGAAAAATGCTGTTTTAAATGCGAGACGCTAATTAAAACAAAGGGGGTGGGGGAAGTAATGCTTGATTTGCCCGCAAGATGGCGCCACACAAAAACTTCACCCATGATCCTCTCGGACTCTCTCACAAACTGTTTTGAGTAGATGTAGAAATAAGAGATTTTGATGTTTGTCTTGTGTTGTGTTTGTAATTCTTATTTTATAGTAATTAAAATGTTTGATTATTAACGAACTGAGCTAGTGTGGATTATTATATATATATATATATATATATATATATATATATATATATATATATATATATATATTATATATATATATATTATATATATATATATATATATATATATATATATATATAATATATATATATATATATATATAAATATATATATATATATATATTATATATATTATATATATTATATATATATATATATATATATTATATATATATATATATATATATATATTATATATATATATATATATATATATATATATATATATGCTATTCCATACTGCTATATACTGTAATATGTAATAAATATATAATTTTTATTTAAAATGAAATATTCTTATTTATAAAAATATTTTGATTGTTTTAAGAAGAATATCAATATACGGAGGCTACGGAAAATTTGATTTAAGTTTCTATAGCATTTAGTATATTCCTGAATTCTTAAGGTAATCGATTACTTCCTCACATGATTTAAAATTTTATTAATTAAGAATTCAATTTTCCTGCAATTCCTTCTACCATGAAATTTGCATTACATTTTAAAACTAAAATATTAATTAAAAATTTAGTTCATTTTTCGTGTAATTTTAATTATATATTTTTTCTTGTAATTTTATAGCTGTGAGCAAATAATTTTTGATTCATTTAAAAAGTTCTCGAGATATGGGAAAGTAACGCAAAAAGTAAACATGGGGGCAATAAACAAATTTTCGACCACTCTCTTAAATAAACAATTGGAACTATATTTTCTAAATTTCTGCTACCTCCATACTTTGAGGGTTAAAAATCTGAATAAATCGACAAAAGGTATGATTATTTAGAGAAAGTGTGTCTGAATTTGTAACTTAAAACATCGCCTGCAATATTTAATCAGCATATTTGAGGTCAAGTCGTCTAACTATTAAGTTTAAATATTTATTCCTGAAAATCCGAGTTTTAGATCAAAAGTATTCACCATAGCTCGTTTTTTTAAATTTTTCTTTTTTTTATCATTATTATTTTACGCACTATACATGACTAGTAGTCTTTCATCGGTTGGAGGAATCGGCATCTTCGCAATGTAAGAAAAATTTAAAAAGAGTTTATTATTTGTCTTATATTAGTTGATCATGGTTAACAAAAGTCTAAAATAGTTATTTATATATTAATCTTTGTAAATAGTTAATTTATGCGACTGCAGCAGCAAAAAAACAATTTTATATAATTTTGTTATGTGCGTTTTAGTTTTGTACACGATTACGTACTGTATCCTAACTATAACAAGTATACTGGCTGTATCTTCCGTATAATCATTCAATCATTTATCAATTCAATCAATCGTAATAAATTCATTTAATCGTAAAATCAATTTTTACCACAAAATATCATACCGTAAATTTTACTATAATATTTATTTAATTAGAATAATTCAGTGATTTCGCGTTAATTACTGTAAAAATTACGTTAAATCAAATTTTTGTTTCGTAACATGTTTAGGAAAAAGCGGATTATACGGTGCTTTTTACTCTAATTTGATTTGTAATTTATACAGTGTATCTATTCATTTACTATTTATAATTTCTATCATCCGAGTAACGTAATTCATCTAGTTCAGTGATTCTCAGCCTTTTTTTTGTGGCGGTACACTTTTAACGATTTCGAAATTTGACGGTACACAATGAAAAAAATTAGTTTAAAAGTTGTTTACTTACCTATAATACAATGTGTTAAATTGTCCGTGATAATAATTTTGAATGTGAAATAAAATAATATGTACTACAAAAGCACGTTTATTAAAGGATTAATTATTTCTTTCGACTAATTTTTCATTAGTTAGTAACAGTTATTTTTTTGTTGCTAGTTATTAACTGTTAGCTTGTTTTCTATAGTTATTAACTGTTAGTTTTTTTTACATTAATTATTATTTTTTGTGATTTCTTCTTAATTAGTTTTTTTGCTAATTATTAATTGCTGGCTTATTTTTTTGTTAAACTAGTCTTTGTTAATTTGCTCTTATAACTATTAACTGCATTGTTTAATTTAATGATTAGTTTTTATTTCCTTTGAAAAGTTAATATTTAGATCGTTTAAGCCTTTGTTAATTATTTTAATAGTCATTAAATTTCCTACTTATTTTAACATTTTTTAAAATTGTGTGTCAAAGACAATTTAAACACTTCCTTCTTATTTTAACTTATTTAAAGATTGTCAGAGACAAGACAATCGCCGACAAAGATGTTCGCGTTGTTAAAGCGTGGAAAAATTATAAAAAGTATATATACATATATGTACCCTTTTCTTTGATTTAAACTTTACTCGTAATAAAAAAAAAGCATTTTAATTTTTATTGTATCATTTCAAATATTTGGCGGCACATTTTAAGAATTTGGTGGCACACAAAAGTGCCGCGGCACAGTGGTTGAGAATCACTGATCTAGTTTATGATAATTAAATAAAATGAATCAAATTCTATAATAAGATCAATCGTCTCAATTTTTCTGGTGTTATTCCAAAGAATTTTAGGAATACTTACGTCTCTGAGGGGAAAAGTTATTTCGAGATTGGCAGAAAAATTTTCTTGAAATTCTGGATACATGTCGAGAACATCTAAAAGATCTTCTCGAAGAATTTTGTGCAGATCACAGTAAGTAAGTGCCCGCACATTGCAGCTTGATTTTCCAACACTCGTATGAATGCAGGGATTTTCACCAAAAATGTCATTTTTTCCTTTAAAAGAAATCACGTGGTTAAAAAGTCAAATCATGTTAAAACTCAATACTACCATTCGGAGAATAATAAAAAAATATAAACTTTAAATTTACAAATACTAACTAAATAACATTAGGGAATACATTTTAGTCTGTGTTCTGCTGCATGATATTTTTTTAATGGATCTTGAATATTTTCACGTTGCTGATTTCAAATCTGCAATTTCTCTCTCCGAGCTACAATTATTTTAAATGGCATTTTTAGTCTATTTCTTGTCGAAATGTATAAGTTTAAAAACGCTACCTACATATGGCAGGGGATGGCGACATACTCCAGAGAAGTTAGGGTGCACCGTCAGGATTAAAACTGCATAGGAACCCATGTTCGAAAGTCTCGTGACACGCCGCAATGGGTTCTTCTCTATTATGAAATGTTTCTTCGTGAGCTTCTAGCCAGGTCATAATAGGGAAACATAGTTGATGATGTGTCCTAACTTCTCTATGAGTTCGTCACAAGTCTTATGTGATCCCTGCTATACATAACGTTTTCGAACTTGTACATTTAGACAAATGTCATTTGAAATAAATTTATAGCCTTAGGAGCAAAACTAATTTCAAATTTAAAATGCCCACTTCCGAATTAGGCAAGATCAGGTATTTCTGTAAATGCAACCACAGATTTATTAACCAGTGCAATTGTTTCTTTAACAACTACGAATAAGTTTGAGCCCCGATGGATCAGTGTTTAACTCACTGAACTGCCAATGCAAAGAACTTTGGTTTGATCCTCAGTTGGTGCATTGATGCTCACCCAAATATAGATAAATAAGCACCTACTCGTCTGGAAATAAAAGGTGGCAGTATGTTGACCACATTGGCACAATCATGCCCTAACCACGGAATAGTAGACTTTTTATCTCTATGGCTCATAAAGGCTGTTGCAGGAATGTTTTACTCTTTTACTAAGTATAAGTTCCTATTACTGGAAATGTAATAAAAGTTTAGTTTATATTAACTACCTAATTTACCAAAATTGAAAGATAAACCTTAAATATAAAAAAAAATGCTAAAAACTAATATAGAAAAAAATTGCTTTTAAAATCTACTTTATTGTTTGTCACAAGTTCTGTATATGCTGATAAAAATATAGTTGAAACATTTATGAGTGACATTTACTTATAGATATTTAGATAAAAGAGATTTAAAATAATTAATATAAATCAGTAAGTAAAATTTGCAGTTCTTCCTGGAACTAAGGCTAAGTTTTACAAGCCCACACGAAACCTTGAAATTTATTGAGTTACTTGAATTACTTATAGAGTAATTGAGTTACTAATTGAGTTAGTGGTTATTTTAATAAATCATGTTTCGAGTACAGCAAGAGCTAATGGAGGTGTAAAAGAGTACAGCAAGAGCTAATGGAGGTGAATGTATGAGACATTATTAATTGACCATTTCTAAAACAAACATTAAAAAATGAATATCGAACTAAAAATCTGATGCGCAAAGAGCACTACAGCGCACAATATTACGCTGCTTAGTGACCAGATCGACTTTATCGTCAAAAGGGGGTAATCACTGTTAGAACGAATTGCTGCGATCAAAAAGTGTATCAATTTTCAAGAAAAGCGAAAATCAATATCAGATATATCATGAACATGGCGAACAAACACAGCGTTCTCCAAGGAATTTGCTTCTGCTGTAGGTGAAATGTCTAGAGATAATCGAAGGCTTACGATCCTTGATAAATCTCTCTTTTACTAAGCCTAAGTAAAGAAACATCTTTTCAAGCAATCATCTTTTGGCACAAAAAATTGCACCCCAACATTCATTTATAACCCTGGATGATGGCGTTGTCATTTCACATGAGTATTGTATTTCAGAGAAGGTTCACCTTACTTGCCTTTGGGCAACCCTGATGTAAACAGAAACAAAAACTGAATTATTCTCATTTAGATATTATTGATGTATTTTGATTTTAATTTTTCTACAGACTCAATTATTTTATTTTAGTTTTGTCGTAAGAAAACAGATAATTTAATGTCTTTTTATACATTAATTTCGAAAAAAATATAATTAAATATTAAAAAAAGGCATAAAACTTTCAAAAACTTATATTGAAACTACAAAAATAGATAAAGAACAAATAATTAATGCATTTTAATACATTAATGCTTATATCTTACAGTTGCATAACTGTAAACTAAACATTTATATCCTGTACTATAGCATATTAAGTGAACATCATCGTAATTAAAATTTAAGTCGAAGTCTTTCATTTTGAATAATAATAAAAACAAATAAACTCAATAATAACAAAGAATAATATTAAGAAAGGATGATAAATAAATATTATTGGTAATTGCTTTTTAATTAAAGAATACCGCATATTTTCTAATACAAGACAATTCGTGTATAAACCGAAGAGTGCACTTTTTTAATCGGAAATTTACTCACAAATGAAAACTACTACCTAAGTCAATCAAAACTACTACCTAAGTAAAAAAAAACGACCTCTCAACAGCTTTCGAAAATTTTCTAAAATTTATTGCCTTATATTCGAAAATATACTAAATAACGAGTTTACAGATAAATATCGAAAAACTTTCTTTATTAGTTTTGTTAAAAGAATCTTAATCATACCTGTTTATTAATTATCAAATCTTGCGATTTTTCTACACAGTAAAATTGCCTGAAACGGCGAAATGGCAATAAATTTTCATATATAAAGGGACAAAACATGTGTAGGTTAAATAAATATTCCCAAGAATCTGATGCGATAAGATGATTATTGATTAAAAACTTCATTTTCTTCAACAAAAAAAAATACATATTGGATATAATATTCTACATGTTTACAGCGCTCAAAAATAGACACCCGTTTTCAAGACCTGCAAGAAAGACAAGAAGGCGAAAATACAAAAATGCATGTAGCCAGAGAATTTAAATTAGAGAAATAAAAAAAAAAGTGAAATAATACCTAATATCGCCTGAATGGTGTCATCCCTCATGATCTCAATGGTCCCTCGAGAAATGAAGTAAAGTGATGTAAGTACATCCCCCCTATGCACCAAGGTGTCACCAGGTGGCGCGTGTGTCGTTTTGAACTTCATAGATAAAGCTCTCAGACATCCGGGACTTGCACCCTTAAAGGCGGGACATGTATTGAGCAGATTTCTGTTTAGATGCAAACAGATGTCAGCTTGGAGGCACTCCGGAAATCCTTTCAGCACCTGCAATCAAAAATAAAAAATAAGTAACAAAATTTGTTCAGAGTACTCGAAATTATTTATTTTAAAAAGTTATTTATTACAAGAAGGAAGAAGTTCTGATCAAACTACCGTACTCTACACTGTAGGATAATAATATTTCTGGTAAATATATATATATATATATATATATATATATATATATATATATATAAGGGTGGCAGTTTAAAAATAGCAAATTAATTTTATTTGACACTCATAATTAGAGAATAAATATCCAAGTGACACAAAATAATCGAAGAGTTCCTCAATAAAAGATTAAGGAAAATCACGCAAAATAAATCCGCAAAATGTTTTGTTTTAGAGAGTAAGGGTAATCTTAATAATTATAATTGATCTCTTGAATAGGTCGAGGAAAATATATCTTTCTCGCGAATAGTTTAAAGGTTAAACGTTAATTAATGCAAACTTGAACAAAAAATAGACTAAAAGACAGGATGGGAACTTTAAAATGCGAGAAAGAGCGCTTAGTTGAGAACAATAAATTAAGAATGCATACATACATATATATATATATATATATATATATATATATATATATATATATATATATATATATATATATATATACATATATCTATATATATATATATGTATGTATACATATATATATATATATATATATATATATATATATATATATATATATATATATATATATATATATATATATATACATATATATATATATATATATACATATATCTATATATATATATATATGTATGTATACATATATATATATATATATACATACATACATACATACATATATATATATATATACATACATACATACATACATACATACATATATATATATATATATATATAAACTGCTGTTTGTAGAAAATGCAACACCATGAAAGAATCATCAGAATCAAATGAAATTTAATGCAGAAACGACTTGTACTGATACAAATAAATGATGAAATTTTCAAAACAAAAGAAACAAATTAAGCGTCCGAAATCAGTATTTGGTGCAGCCACCACGCGCTGCAATAAGTGCTGCTATACGACGTGGCATGGAGTCAAACAGATGTTGAATATCTGCTTGAGGAAGAGAATTCCATATCGCTTGTATGCGCAACCACAGTTCGTCTTTGGAAACTGCAGGACGCGGATCACGAGTGAGACGCCGACCAACCATATCCCACACGTGCTCAATAGGCGACATATCCGGCGAATAAGCAGGCCAAGGAAGAAGTTGCATGCGTTGTGCTGAACAGAAGTCTCTAACAGTCCGCGCAACATGTGGGCGTGCATTATCCTGCTGAAAGATAGCTCCAGGGATGCCTTGAAGGAAAGGAACGACTTCGGGCTGTAGCACTTCACGGACGTATCTGTTGCTATTGAGATTACCCTCAATTCGTATCAAATTGGATCGTCCATGATGCGAAATCGCACCCCAGACCATAACTCCGGGTGTTCGACCACTATGTCGTTCAATAATACACTCAGGAAGGCAGCGTTGACCGGCATAACGTCTAACACGAACACGGCCATCATGGGTCCACAAATTGAAGCGTGATTCATCTGAAAAGACAACTTGGTGCCAATCAGCTCGCCAGTCTCTGTGCTCAAGAGCCCACTGCCGACGCAGCCGTCGATGATCCGCCGTGAGGGGAATCCTGTATAATGGCACCCTTGCACGCAATCCACGGCGCAGCAGACGACGACGAATTGACGAAGCCGACAATTGTACACCTGTAGCAGTAGACCAATGTGCTGCCAGCTGCCTGGAGGAAGCTGTGCGATCATTCACCGCCATGCGGAGCAGGTGTCGATCATCGCGCTCTGACGTCACCTTCTGTCGTCCAGTGCCTGTTTTTCGAGTTGTTCGGTGCTCGTCGGTCCACTGCTTCCAAACTCGCATCACTGTGGAACTGTTCCGCTGCATACGAGCTGCTATTGCGCGATAGGAAAATCCTCCTTCTCGAAGGCCGATTATCCTCCCTCGTTCAAACTCCGTAAGTTGCTTGAATTTCTTATTCTTCCGTCGTGGAGGCATACTCAGGTCTCACTAAACGTTTGCCACTAACAAATAATCATAGACTATTTTCAACGTCCCGCTACAGCACTTTATTTATACGCTTTCAGCATCAATTCAGAGGGCGCTGCGCGCGCCACGCACGCGCGATGGCTCTGAAACTTTATTAATTTGCATAATATCCTATAATTGACATTTGCTGCGAATTTCATTTGATTCTGATGATTCCTTCATGGTGTTGCATTTTCTACAAACAGCAGTTTATATATATATATATATATATATATATATATATATATATATATATATATATATATACTTATCTATTTTATTTTAGATTAAAAAAATATTGGATATTCTAATTGTATTTAAAAATATTTTTACTAATTTTGGAGACTTCTAAATAATTTATTATGAACTGTTTTCTTTTAAAATTATTTTATTTATAAAAAATTAACTAAAAAATAAATAGATTGTATTTTTCTTTTTAGAAATCGGTAAATATGCATTTACTATAACCATTGCCAAAAAAAAAAAAAAAAAAAAAGATTATCGATTAAAAACGTACCATGTTCATATCGATTCCATTCGTGTAGGTCCAGGCATGTTGAAAATATTCTTCAAGCCTTTGACGAAGTGGATTGGGAATCTGATGAAACCTTATGAACTCCTTGACGCGTAGTAATTGAGTGTGATACCGCGCAGTACCTGAATACAATCGTTGGATGATTGCTGAAACATTACCGAATATACTGGCATACATGAGCGCTGAAAAGAAGAAAAAACACATTTATTTACCCGTCAGTTTGATTTTAATACATTAACTTTGCACTGTCAGTAATATCTCAGTAAAATTCATTGGATAACCCTTTATTTAATACTTATTTCCCGTGACTCAACCAAAACTGTCAAATAACCATAAAAGAAGATGATATTAGAACTGTTAACGGTGAAAAAAAAATTTTTATTAACTGCTTTCAGATTTTTTATACGGTTAAACAACCATAATTTTATCGGTGCCTACTAGACCCATAGCCAATTAGAATCGAGCACACGTTCTCCGAAGCTGCAAGCCAAATCATATGATAAAGATTACGAATTCATACTTTTATTTTCCATCATTGGATGTCCAACAACAGTGAATGTTAAATAATTTTATATAAATAACTGCTTGGTGAAGACTTTATCCAACCACTTAGTTAAATGCAACCAGATACATAATTTAGCCGAGAGAGCTTGATTTGTCAATATCATGATCGGCTGAACACTACTCAATCACATCCTAACTCTAATGCCCATGACTTAATGAAAAGCCTAGCATAAACTAACTCAATGTTCATTTAAATCTCAATTTTACAGTTTTGAAACCATTGTAATAGTAAACAGAGACAAAACCGTGTAGTTTTGTATTCACGGTTTTTTAACCATACCATTTGTAAATTGCTCCACCCCCGTGAAGGTAAAGAAATATTTCGAATTGTACAATTAACGGGTAATTGGATGGACAGATCGCTGCCGGTTATTGAACCATAAGTTTAGAATGGAAATTCTAATAGTGTGACCCTCTGAGCGTTTAACATCAGGATTTATTGATTTTGTAATTAATGCACAAATTCCTCGTTTAATGGCATATTTTTTTACTGCAGCAAGTAAAAACATTTAAATTTGTCGGATGAAGAACTCCATTAAGGCTTTAGTGCTTTATACTATAATGTTTTGATCTAAAGGTAAAAATTTAATGCATTATAGTTATTAATATTATGTTGTTTGTAATTAATTTTAAGTTTTATGCTGGTGCATTGAAATTTTTCTTAATTATGTGAATTTTCCGTTTCAGATTTTAAAATTTCAATTAAATATGAGATCACTTTTTTATATTTCACTTCGAATTCTCCCGAGCATCAAATATTTGTTCATTATTGATGAGTGCTTGCTGAAAATGCATTATATTCAATCGAAAAATACATAAGATTTGTATGATATCACATATTACCCAATATTATCGCACATAATTTTAAAACAAATAAAAATTTTTTTTAGTTAATAATGTTATTTAAAATTAAAGCGCAAAATCAAATTAAATATATACATTTATAAACTAATTTCAATAAAGTTTTAAGTTTTAATAAATTAATTGAACACATTTATAATTAGCCGTAAGAGACATGATCTGATTTTAAAACTTAACGCTTGCTGAAAATGAAATTCAATGGTCTCGTTAAAAATTAATTTAATTTTACTAACTCTAAATTTTTACCGTCACACTTAACTTTTTTTACCTCATTCACTTATTTCGATAGTAATCATTGTTTCATCATTAAAAAGAACACACTTTCATTTTCACACATATGTACTCGTTATGGCCTTGAGTTTTTGATGTTCATGAAATAAAATTAAAATTAGATTGCATCTTGAATACTAAAAATATAATTTTTTTTAAAAAAACTTTGTTATGAAGATCTATTTTAGCTTTATATCTCATGAATCGATTAAGTGAGTTGTTGCTTCTAATGCCACTTGCTAGCATCAGTAAACCTGCTTAGTGTAACTAAGCGAATTTGAATTAAATGGAGCATTTCTTGTTTTACAATGGAGCCATCTATGACCAAGAATACACTTTAGTCAAACACACTCGTAACAGTCCGTTTAAAAGGGTGGACCCATTCATTCATCCAAAGATCGTAATTTTGACTTGAAACAGAGAACGATCAATCTCCAATTCAGTACCCCCAGAGGTGTTGATTTAATCTGGGAACATGGGGCACTTTATTACCCCACATGTTCAACATGCACCAGTTAGTATTCGGAGAGTCATCGGCCGGTTGGGATTGAACTCTCGACCACTTGGACATGGGCCCAACTCTCTACCAACCAGACTATCTCAGCCCTCAATCGATTAAGTGCTCTTCTTATAACGCCCCAATCCCTTAACCGCTTTTCCTTATTTATTGTAAAAACTATTTAGTTACCTGTATAAAAATGCAAAAGAACCAAATCTTATTCTTGACTAATTGTAGTTTCGCATTTAAAGGTTGCCATACTAGGAGAATGCAAAGACTAGGAGAAATGGAGCAGAAGTGAAAAATGGATTGAGTGTTAGAAATATGTTCCCTATTCCCCCCTTTACTGTAAAAAAAATTCGGATCAGGTTACTGTAAAAAATACCGTCAGACTTTACTTGTACTTTTTACCATAAAATCCACTTTTATCGAAACATGTTGCAAAAAATCTCGTATATCGTAGTTTTTAAAATAATGATTATCGAAAAATCACTCTAATTTAGCAGATATTATTGTGAAAACTACGGTACGATATTTAACAGTAAAATAAATTTTATGGATGGTGCATCCAAAGCGTCGATACTTTAAACTGCAATTTGATTCTGATGGATGGGTAAGGGAAGATTTAATAACAGCCTTCACCGAGGAGCTCAATGTTAAAGATCACTTGAAATTTAGAAATTTTTTTAGAAAGTCTCTATTTAAATTTTTTCTTTATACACAAAAAAAATATGTACTAATTTATTGTAAATTTAATTACACAAATATTGAGTGAAAACTTTTAATCTTAAAAAGGGCTGTATTCCGTCATTTATAAAATGTGAGGGGGCTAAACCCCTCTCTGAACCTCACAGAAACCGTGGTTCCTGAGGTTATCCAATTAATCAACCTTCTGTGTTCCAATAATAAATTATTCCAATTTGCCACTATTATGTATTCCAATAATATAAGTTTGTTGTACTATTCGTAATTCTACCTCTCATATAAATAATATATCTTTAGATAAGTCAATTCCAGTGCCAAACGCTCAAAGGGCCAAATGTACATCACGTTCAAAATATTATTTTAGAATAAAAGGTTAAATTCATACTTACATCCGACTAGCATGACGATGATGGCAAATATTTTCTCCATGTTGGTGTTGGGTGAAACGTTTCCAAATCCAACGCTGGTAAGGCTTGAGAATGTGAAGTAAAGTGCTGTCACATACTTGGATTTGATGCTAGGTCCACCATGGGAGTTGTTGTAGTATTGGTGCGTCATGTTAGCAAGAGCGTCCAACCACCCAATCTTCGGTTCTTGTGTACCTCGTTCCGCGTTCGCAATAGCGTACCAAATGCAAGCTAACCAATGGGCAATCAACGCAAAAGTTGCCACCAACAGAAGAAGAACGGCGGCTCCATACTCCGAATAACGGTCGATTTTCCTGGCCACCCGCACTAACCTCAACAGTCGGGCAGTTTTCAGGAGGCCGATCAAGGTTGTTGTCTGGTAGAAAAGAATAAAATATTCTAATTCTTTACAATCCCAATTTCAAAGCATACTAATGAAACCTACTGCAGACTGAAAAAATGCAGTATTGCAGTAATATAATCATTTCCAGCAGTTACAGCTAACAAACTTATAAAACCTTTTATGAATAAATAATGAAAGAGTAATTCAATAAAAAAAAATGTATATGACTATCATTGTGTTGTTGTATACCTTCTAACTTAAATTATCAGTATTAATAATTGCAATTTCTATCCAGCTTATAAACTTAAAATAGTGTTAACGAAAATTAATAATACTAGTAAAAATAAATTTTATTCAGCTTATTAATCCCAACAACTTTAAAAACGTCAACGAAAATTAGTGGTAATAATGGAATAAATTTTATTCAATTTATTAATTCCTGAAACTTAAAAATGTTAACAAAAATCAGTAGTACTAGTAAAAAAAAGTTTCTCTCTACTTCTCTTACAACTTTAAAAATAATGGCGAAATTAATTTTATAAGTGAAAATAAAAATTAATATTATAAGTAAAAATAAATTTTATTCAGCTTAATAATTCCTAAAACTCTAAAAATGTCAACGAAAATTAATAGTATCAGGGAAAACGAATTTAATTCAGCTTAATGTTTCTCATTACGCTAAAACTTTTACTAAAATTGCCAATACTAACAGTAATAAATTTTATTCAGTTTTTAATTTCAAATAATTTTAAATTCAAAAAATTTATAAACTAAAACATTTATTTGTAAAGAGAATAAATTTGATTCACCTTAATAATTCCTAAAAAGCTAAAACTTTTATCTCAAATAATAATTTTGATAAAAATGGTATTCTCAAAACTTATTTGATAATTTTAAAAACTTAATAATTTATTATAGAGCACCAACAGTTTTTTTAATATCTTTCCAAGCGAAACAGTAAATTTAGTTTTGCCAATCGCTTATTAATTGAATTTAGACGGCTATTGATTATTTCCATAATTTAACCAAAATTATTTCCTACTAGACAGGACCGATTTTTTTTTCCAACTTACCTATAAATACAGAAATAATCAAATTTCAAATATGTAATCAATTATTTTAAATAGCAAACTGAAGAAGATGTCAATAACAAAAAAATTTATTTACAAAAATTTAGATTCTCCATTATTTAATTAGTATTAAAAATAAATTAATGTAATTTTAGTTTACGCTTTATAAAAGCTGAAAATAAACCACAAACACATTATTAAACGTATTTCTGACAGCTTATGTAAATTATTTATTAGGTTAGAAATTAAAAATAATTATTGTTTATTACTTTTTCATGATTGCAAAATACTATATCTAGAATAATGATTGCTCTTATTGAGCTTGTGTATCATGAAATATGAGAATATTAGTCTTTTAACGTCTTTTTATCAAACTAATAAATGAGATATGGAAGGAGAAAATCAAGGCTTCGATGTATACATTGTTCAACCTAATTAATATTGATTATTCATTGCCAGAAGATAAGTATCAATAACCGGTGGTTTTGGTATGTGGTATTAGATGCGATAATATTTTTGTAAGTCGTGATTTCTAATATCTGCTTGGGTTCGAAAGATAAAAATAACTGTAGCTACGAGTAAACTCTTAATTAATGCTTAAAATTTTGTGAAACTAGCTAGCTTGTTCAAAAGAATTTTTAAATTGAAATGTGAACATACATTTCAAAGCTTCTGAAATTTAAGTAGTTTTTGCACTCATAAATTTTATTTTGAGGACTTTGGAATCTGTAGATTTTTTCCTTTAAGACTGTTTTCAATGATTATTAAAAAGAAAATTAAATAAATGCGCAACTTTGTTATTAAATTCTTGAATCCCTTAGCTTAAACAAAACAAATTAAAAAGAAATAGTAATAACGCAAATTTTGAAGTTTTAGTTATTGAAATTAGACAAAATTTTAATATATGAATACCAATATGTAATAAATATATTTTCTATTTATTCTTATAATTTTAATATGTTTATTTGTCAAATAATACTTTATTGACACACGTTTTATCCCCATTTGTAGTCTTTTAAATAATAAATATTTCTCTTAACACTGGAAAGTTTTGAATTAGCATTTCTATTGTTTTAATTCATTCAATTGTATGCGCAAAGTGATTTATTTATGTTTACTCTAGAAGCATAAATTTTGAAAAAAAAATTAAATATAATTTATTGCTATAAATTATATACAATTATGTATAATTTTTTCAAAAAATTTATTTTAAAAATAAATATGTATTTGAACACATTCTCAGAAGAAAGGGAAAATGCTCATAGTTCCTAATGTATATGAAATAATCCTGAATGCAAACATTTTTTTTTCCTTTACCTTAAAAATTTAGATTACATAAAAGTTTTAATTTAGTCAAAAGGTTTGAGTTTATTTTTTATATTTACTAATGAACATATTAACTATACAAAATTAAATTTTAAAAAAAAACCTACACAAGATTATGTTAAAAGTCAAGCATAGGCAATTCATTTCCCTCGGATTGAATTTTTTTATGCTTAATTTCTTATTTAGACTCGATTGTTACATTTTTGCTGCGAAGATTTGGCTATTATATTTATAAATATCTGCTTACAATATAAAAAATCATTGTTATTATGAATCTAAGCTGTATTGTTTCACTCTATAAATTTTTTTTTTTTTAAGTTTTAATGAAATAGAATAGAGATTAAGAAAATTATCAGTCGAGTTTTCTTTTTGACCTCGACAATGTCCTTTCAGAAACACTTTTAGTTATGATCAAATAATCCAAATTGTAAATTATTATTGCATTTTATTCAAGGGTTTCTCAAAATTGAGCAAAAAATTTCTCAAAATAACTCCGAAACAAATAATAGTCATAAATTTGAAAGCCTCCTCGTATTCAAAATCGGAACAGCTTATGTTAATTTTTGAGCAAAATGCATGTGTAGGGTAAAATGTGTGAGAGAGATGCTTCTTGGCTTTCAGCAGTGTTCGAATCTAGGACCTCCGAATTCATGGTAGGATGCTCTAATCTCCATAGTGGTACACCCAAGTCCAGGTAGGGAAGAGTTTAGAAGATTTATACTGTGGCCGTCTCAATTATACACCATGACATACATTCCGTTAGTTTTAATGTCAGATAGCTAGTTTAAAAGTCTCAAGATATAGCAAATAAGCGAAAAGAGAAATTAAAATTACTGATCTCCTGCATAAACTATTGGAACCATATTTCCTACATTGTAACCTTTAGTTAAAATAAAGTATTAAAATAATACGTCTGTATGTGTAATTGCATCAGCCACTATATAAAGCTACCCAACTTAACCTGGATTGGGGTGTGCAACCATGGTGATTGAGGCAACCTAATACAAATACGAAGGTCTTTGGTTAGAATCCTGCTAGCAGACAACGAACATCTAGCTAACACATTTCTCCCTGCTCATGCGTTTTTCTCAAAAGCGAGTATAAGCTATTCTAATTTTAAATACATGAGTTTTATCACTATCACTAATTATTAATTTCGTATATTAATTAATTTTATCACTAATATTAATTTGTCTATTTTGTCACAATTTTGCTCAGTTTTTAGAAGCGTTTTCTTGGTGTTGCTACATAAACATTTGAATGTTATTTAAGTCAAATATAATTAAATGAAAAAAGGAAGTATGCTAGTATTATAGAGAAAGACACAACAGTTCACTCAAAATTTCGTTTTTGGTCAATAAATATCTAAGATTGAACCATATGTTTCATCTTTTAAATTTAAAAGTTTATAAACCATTTAGAAATAGCGACTGACCAAACCATGTGGATTTACTATAACCTCAGCTTGAAGGCTTTTGCAAACATGGTTGTAAATACTGGAATACTATTGCAATATAACTTAAACAATTGGCCCACAAAAAACAATTGTAGTGCTAGAGTGTAGTGCAAAGTATTTGAAGAATTATGAATCCTTTAAAGTTCTCCTCTTACAGATTTCTACAGGAAATTGGACATTTTAATTGAAACATTGTAATTTCTTTTCTCGCATGAAAAGTCTTACTAATATTAGATAACTTTTTTAACCAGGAACACATGAGGATTATCTTGTACTGAGTATGTTTGTACTATTATTTTACTAGTGTCAAATTTTTTTAAGTTAAAAATTACTTAAACGTTCTTTATATAACATCTGTAAACATTTTAATATTCATTCTTATTTTTTATGAATGTAAAATAGTGCCAAAATATTTTAGGCTTACTAGTAATTTAAGAACTGAAGTTTTATGCTAATCTTAAGTGTCGATGTGGTTGTGCAAAATATTTTTTTTTGTTTTTCATCAAACCATGAACAGCGTGAATACGTTTTCATCAAATTATGAACATGTTAATGCTGTTATTCTCTGAATTTCAAAGAAATTATGTTTTACTTTTTCTTTTGTTAAAACTTTTTTTGTTGGCTAAACTATATTCGGTAAAAAAATATGTTTTTATCCGTCTCTCCTTTCTTCAAAAAGTTAAGAAACATGATGACTTTTTATTTACTTAGAATTTGATTAAATTGAAGAATTTTGAAATGATTGGTGAAGGAAATATTTTAAAGCATTATGCTAATTTGCATATTCTCTAGCATCGAAGTTTTATTTCAACATGCTTTAAATAAAATTTTCTAAATAATGTATATAGTACATTCACTCAGATTTTGACATAAATTAATCTAAAAGCATTTACACACATATTACGATAAAAAAAGTTTTACTCGGAATTATTAGTTTTCATCAGTATAAGTGTAGCTTAAACATAGCTTAGTATTTATCAGAATTTAAACATGAATTTTCGATCGAAACACTAACTATGAAAAATTTCATCTTGATCTAGACTAATATTAGTCTATAATAACTAGCATCACTGAATCTGACTACACATATTTGCATGAATAAACACAAAACTCTAATAACTTTAGAAATATGTCTTACAACATACAAAAGGTACTAAAGCATTCGTATAACAGAATAGAAATGTATTGTTCCGAAATATTTATTTTAATAAATATTCATGCTTCAAGTATCTAAAAATAATTTATAACGTTTAAAAAAGTTTTATTTATTCTATCTTAATATCTATTTCATGCTTTGCATTTTCATGATTAAATAATTCTTTTCAAACATTGTAATTTTTGCTAAAACATGCAACATGCTATTTTATAGTTCTGACTTTAGTAAATTAATACATTATTCAATGTAGCAATATTTCATGAAATGACATGCTCTAATACTAATTGCTTTCAAGCTAGTTATAACTAAAAGCAAATGACTTAATCTTTAGGTATCTAAAACTAAGCACTATATAAATTCGCGCACACATAGCTATATTAAAACAACAAACTATCCAAATTGAAATAACTAAAATATTGATGTAAAATTATTTGAAAATTTTGTCTGATTGTTTTTTTTTCTTTTAAAACGTTCAAATGTATCTAAAAAATATTTGTACAATTTTAAAATTTGCTGAAATTTTACTCAATTGTATTCAGAAAAATCTAACCTATTTCTTGCCTCGGATGGTATAAATTAATTTGGTAAATTAATATTTACAGGTATTTAGTATCTATAAAATTAAAAAAAAAAACGGTTTTTAAGTTTCTGAATTATAAATTAAGCAAATTATTTTTATACACTGAGGAAAGAGTATGGCCAAAACTACCAGAATGCGGTAAGATTTACCGTGTTTTCTCACTCCAAAAACCTCAATTTTTTTTCGAATCACTTTCGTTATGATTTTGGTAAAATTGACTATAAAGTATGGTTTTATATATACATGATAAAATTTTGGCAATTTTATCATGATACCTTAGTGCATCACATAAAAACCATTTATTTGGTTGAATTTAATTTTCAGCTGTGTATTTTTTTACCTCATCCCATTTTTTTACCTAATCGTTGTAATATAATTTTTAAAAAAAATAACTCCCATTAAACTGTTATTAACCGTTATATAACGTATATTTTGTTTAGAATTATTTTCTTAACCAGAAATTTTTTTATTACACACTAAGGTAGTTTTATCAGAAAATTAATACTTCATGAATGTATAGTCAGTTTATAACTAAATTTATAGCATAATATAAGAAATATAATATTTTTACTATTTGTTTTGAACTGTGAAGCATTGATATAGTTACTTTCTTAAAAATTATTCACTATTTTTTTTTTAATTATTAAATTTTAAACAAGTATTTATATATTAATATAATTTTTCAATCTTTTTTTCAATCTAATTTTGAAATGTTTGAAAATCGTGAAATGTTTATGATTATCTTTGAAAAATCATAAAATATGACGGGTTTTTTAAATGATACCGAAAACAGGATTATTAAAACTATTGTTTTGTTGAACATCGAGTAAAAAATATGTTAGATAAAAAAAAATATTAAACCCAGAAAATTGTTCGCGCTCTATTTTTTTTTAAAAATTAAATCAATGCGACACAAAGTAATGTTTTTCCTTGAATAATAAATAATAAAATGGTTTTTAAGGATTTGATGAAATTTATTGTTCAAAATTATAATTATTTTTTAATTAGTTTCAGTTATAAAAACGTTTGTAAGCATCAAAACAGTTATTTATTTTTTATGAAATTTTCCTCAGTATACTTCCTTTTCTGATTTATACTTAGTACTTGATGTTATGCAATTTCTTCTTCTTAATCGTTAAAAAGAGACTTTTTAGTACGAAGTCAAATATTGTTACGATTTAGATTGACTAGATTGATATAGTGATAAAACAATAAAACATAGTATGCCATTTATTAAGAGGTATTAATTTTTCTAATAATTTTAGCGAAAACTAATTTAGCACACGTAAGGACATAATAAGTATTAAGTAAACTTTAAGGTTCTTATTAATGATATTATCGATTTTAATAAATTATCACTCGTACTTGTGATTACTTAGGATTTATGTACGGATAAACAATTATGATTTTTTTTTCCCTTTGACCTATTTGAACAAATTTTGTCAATTGAAAGTAAATAAATAAGATTTTGCTTCAGTATTAGTAACTTGTTCCTCCTTTTGATAAGTAAGCTTGCAAATAACTATTTAAGAATATACTGAAACAATAGAGCAAAAATATGTAATACACATTTGTTTTAAACATAAAAATAAATTTATGTTAATATTGATTTAGCATGTATCGACATGTTATATTTTCGGAATAAAAGTCGTAGTGCTTCTGCAGCGGGTGGCAACGTGTGCGCTGATTGGGCAATAGCAAGCAAAATAATGCAGCATTTCATACGCCAAGCTGTATTAAAGAATCAAAAATATATAATGTGATTAGTGCAAATTGAAAATTTAGAAGAAAATAATCTGATTTCGTATAAACTTGGAATATTCTTCAAATACTTGATAACATGCTCTGCAAAGGATAGTTCATATGCTGTTTAAATGAAATTAAGCAAATTAGTAATCTACAGCAAAACAAGCAGCCTTTTCATATAAAATTCCATGAATTAATAACATAAAAAAACAATTAAACAATATGCATTAGTGAAAAAATACAGATATTAAAATAATATATATATATATGTATTTATTAATTATTAATAATTACGCATTTGTAATAAATATACAGAATCAATTGTTCCATACAGTTCAATCAAGTTATATATCTACTGCAAACAAGCAACAGTCTCGCATGTAATAAATGGTAAAAATAATATTCTGATTATGCATTGGGAATTACCCATATATATTCTTATATTGCATTTTATTAAATATTTTTAACGAAAACATACTTAACGTTTTGCTCTAAGACATGAAATTATAAGAATTACAACACATATATTATTAGAAATTATAACATATAGAAAGAAAAAAAACACTTGCAACAGTAAAATAATATTCTGATTATTTAATGAAAGTAACCCACATGTATTAAATATAATCTTGTGTATAATATTCTACTATATACACACATAAATTATTAATTGAGTTTTATAAATTACTTTTATAGAATGAACACTAATATTTTCAAACGAGCACTTAAATTTATAACTGTACAAAGTTAATAAAATATTCATGAAATAAACTAGCTGCATATGCTATTTGGTAAAATGTCAAATAAAATAATTAAAATTTAAATATTCAATGGACGGCAGTTCTTTTATGAAATATGTTGCTGAAATATTTTTAATTGGAACAATTCCTTTTGACAAATAATTTAAATTAAATTAAAATACATATTTTATAAAATGAAATTCCTGAAAATGAATGAGGTGTTTTACATATTTAATTTCTACAATATTGCTTCAACTCATACTTATTAGTAAAACCAGTTTGTTTTATACCATAAGGAATTGCAGCTAAAGAAGATAAACTCTCTTTAGAGATTTTGCTATGTTTAATAAGCACTTACGTTTTATTAGATTTTTATCCGTGAAGTTTTTTTTTTTTTTTTAAACTGCTTATGAATTATTAATTATATAACTAGAAGAACTCTATTATAACTAGAAGAACTCTAACTTATTCGTGAAGCCTGGGAAGATGTTAAAATTCAGAAAGAAGAAACAATTTTCTATGAATAGAGATTAATAATTTCAAAACCTGAATATATTTTTACCGTGCTAAATTTATTTGATGTCGTTAAATTGACGAAGTAATATTTTAATAACTATTAAACAAAGAAAAGAATTATAACATGACAGTTAAAATTGTTCTTAGAATATTTTCCATAACTTCCTCGATAAAATATTAATTTTTTAGAGCGTTACATTAATTAAATATATTTTTATATATTTTATATTTTAAATACGCAGATGACTTTCAAATAAAAAAAATTCTTCAACAAAAGAAATTCTACAAATTTCTGAACTTTTATAATCTAGTCAAAAAATGTCCGTTTGTCAAAAAATGCTTTAAATCAGTAGAAATATGACACAGTTTTGAAAATTTTTGTCTTAGATAAACTTTCTAAAATTTTCGAAGTCTTTTAAATATCGTTTTTACCTTCACTTTACGTTCTTTATTTGACATTGCTCTAAATGATTTATAATATTATTAAAATTATTTCATAAAAATTTATCGCTTGTACTTGCGAAATAAAATGCTAAATGTTCTATTCGAAATGTAAAAGTTTAAAAATTTAATTATTTAAACAAAAAGTTTAAACACTAGTAAATGTCCATTTTCTCAATAGGCAACTTTTTAGCTTACTGAGAAATTTCAATATTCGAGGAGTAAAAAGGAAAAACATTTTAAAAAATTTCTTACAAATGAGTTATTTAGCAATTGTTAGAAAAATATATTCTGCTGGTAATTAAAAAAAATTATCCATTAATAATGTTAAATAAATGATCCCAAAAAGCCGGAAAAGTAAGACTAAGTAAGACTTGACTAAGAAATATACAAATTGGAAATAACAGTTAGCATAATTCAAGGGCTCGGAAGCAGGCGTCCAATTTCAAGATTTTCAGAGGTGAATAAGAAGAAGCAAAATTGATTTGAAATATTGAAATATAAAACGTTAAGTTGTCAATGAAAAATGGAAAAATAAAGGGGAGAAAAACAGAACTTGAAAAATCATAGTAGCTAGCTAAGAGAGAGAAAAAGGTAAAACATAACAAGAAAAATAAATCATGGATATCTTGTTCTCTTAAGAATCTTGCTTTATTGGTATGAATACTGATTCCCTTGTTAACTACTTTAGTTCCTCAGCACGTTTCCGTAGAGCGGGAAAATGTATTTTATCCTGATTTGCCCGTTTCGGCTACTTTGGTTTTTCTTGTTCTGTTTTGATCATTTTTTGATTTTTCGTTGGCAATTTTCCGTCTTACACTTCAAATTAAGCTTGCTTCTTCTGAATCACGTATAACGAATCTGGAATATGGGAGCCCTTTTTAGAGCGCTGGAAACTAGTCGACGGTTACCTCTAGTTTGTATATTTTTGAAGAGAATGCAGTTTTTAATCGACTAATATATGCTGTTAGTTTCTAAAAATATGATTAATACTTGCCAACTTAAACTAAAACATTTCATGAATCCCAAATATTAAAAATACTGAATTGTTAATTTAAATTTTTAACCGTTAATTTTTCAGCTGAAACAATTATTTTTTTTTTTAAATATTGGAAAATTTCTTTTCACAATGCGACTTAAAAAATGACAATAATTATGTGTTAAATTTGGGACACTTTGAAAGCTTTTCAAACTATATTTTTTCTTTCAAATTCTCACAAATTCCAGCACGTAATGACACCTTTACTGAAACTAACTCATTCGACGCACGTTAGGCCATTAGGAGCAAATTTTTCCTTACTACCAGTTAGAAATGACTTTGTAAGTACATTTTCGAAAGCAAAACAGCCAAAACAAAATTTCCAAGAAGCTTTATTCTCGTTAAACAAAGGAAAAGCTTTTCCATTTTTTAGTGTTAACTTAATCCAATTACTTTCTTCTTTACCTTAAATGCTAACTCTAAAATGAGAAAAGCACTTATATAACAAGATAAGATTTATAAAAAGAGAAGAGGAGTTAGGATATTTTTGCTGATTTGTTGAGAAAATCTGAAAGTTTACAGAGAAGACATAATAAGTATGTAAATACTTAAAATTCAATCAGACACTTAAGATTTCAGCAGCACTTAAATCTTTAGAAACATATTCCTGAGAACACTTTCTTTTACTAAAGTAATTATTAAGTATTACGCTTAATTTGTTATACAATTAACGCACATATTATGCTATAACCATAAGTAATTCCTAAAATAACGCAAAATAATTTGACCGAATACATAATTTAAAATATTTATACAACATTTAAATTTATACAAAAACAGATATAAATGCTATAAAATTAATTTGATATTCAAGATCATCGTTATGATTATCTTTTAATTTTTGATCGATGGCAACATAGCATTTTTTTTCTGAAAAACTACTTTGAAGTCATGTCATAAAATCACATTCAATTTTAAAAAAATTATTCAATCATTTTTTTATGACTGCTTATAGCATTTGCTTCCGTATTGAGCAAATGCGCTAAAACTAACTTACATAAACCACGAAGCTGACCACAGTAACCTCTAAGTAGAATAATTGCAACATTTAAAATATTTATGAATATATAAGTGATTTAAGGTAAAATTAACTACTAAAGAAATTTACAGGTCCATAAGTGTTTTAAGCAAAATTAACCGCTAATGAGTTTTACGGATATATAAGTGTCTTAGGTCTAAATTAACTGCGAAAGATTTTAGGGATATATATGTGCCTTAGGTCAAAATTAACTACTAAAGAGGTTTACGCATATAAACGTAACCATACAGTAAGGTATTTTATCATAATTTTTTTTCCATGTGGACACGGGGGCCGAAAATTGACCTGGTATTTTCTACTCAAGTTCTTAAACACTAATACAAATAGTTTTGGAGGTACTATTTACAACGCTTAAATGTTAAGGTTAACTTTTTTACACTGATGTTAAATTAAATCATAGTCATTTCTAATACAAAAAATATTGTATTAAATAACTAATTTTTCATAAAGTGTTCCAAAAATTTTAAAATGTTTATTTGATATTACATGAGAACCAAGCATAAATCTAAAAAACCAGAGTATAATATTTTTTATACTCTAAGACATGTGCAAGCAATTCAAATTGAAGAAAATAACTTACTTCCCTTCGAAATGATTTTTTATGCTTTTAAGGCATTCAAAACTACTTTCTCTTGAAACAGTCGACTGTGTTAAAAATGAAACAAATAAATGCAAAAACGAAGCAAACTGTCGCCTCATCATATAAAGAGAAACAAATGTACGGAGAACCGACGAAAACAATGAAAAGGAAAGATTTTCTCTTTTAACTAATCAGGACAATTCTCCGTTTGCATTCTTTATAATGAAGGAATCTTTCGCATTTGTTTAAATTTGCATTTTTTTATGCAGATGCCTTATTGTTCTTAAAATGTTTCTTTTTCTATGATTAACAGTGGAATGCAATTTTTTTCAATAGTTCCATTAAAAGTAAATGTCCAACCTATTCTGGTTTCAAACACGAAATGAGCAACTCAGTTTGCTATATTTGAACTTGATCTCAGTATATAATCTTCATCTGGTAGTCGAGGGTATGGCTATTTTTGGTATTTTATCGCCAACCGCAGAGACTGGTCCCTTACCGACGGCATGTCAATGCACTCCCCCCCCCCAGACGCTGCCACGTTGGTCGATGCTTCCATTTGCATTTCTGTCCTTTTTTGCTCTTTCTTTTGTTGATATTCTTATTTTGTGTAGTGTTTAGATACTGTTTAGATTATTCATGATTTTCTGTTATAGCTGCTGTGTAGATTATGCCTGCTTTGGTGTGGTTTATCGGGTTCATTTTGGGTAGTTGATCTTGTATTTATATTTTTTATAACATTCTGTGACATTATCAGCTTGACTCTGTTGTGACACTAGATTGTACATGTTTTTTCTTTATATATATATCACAGTTGGAATCGACAAACAAATCAGTCAGAAAAGGCATGCTCAGTAGCTTAGTCCTCTCCTACCCTCTGAAGAATGGTGAAGATATGCATTTTTTGATTACTCGTATTTGTTTGTATTGCAAGAAGAAAAATTCAATAGTCTGCCATTAAGTTTGCATGAAACTCGGCAAGACCATACCGCAGTGGAAACCATTTTTTAAAAAAAAAAAAAACGAAAATCGCCTTTGCTGTCTGTAATTAAAGCCCATTAGGAGGTCAGTAGCAAAGCTCGCTCTGAAAGACCATCGACAGCCATCACTAATGGAAATGTGAATCATTTTATTGAATTCTTTGACTCAGACCATCAATTGGGTGTTCATTAAATAACATTTTCAAAAACCTTCAACTCGGGATCACTAAACCACAGCAACGTACATTCTCTACATTATCAACGTATAACTACTCTACCTTTTTCGTAAGCAGCATCATCGCCAATACAAACAAGCGAATAATTCTTCAACCATCAACCATCTAATAACTCACTTCACTGGCCATTATTACCTATCTCTAGCTTGAAAACTTTTTTAAAATGCCATTCACCATGCTCTGGTGATTTTGAAGCTTGGGAATTCCATTAGAAGCGATTTATCGGCGCAACAGAAATTTATTTTAATTTTTTTTAATTTACTATTTACGATTCCGAACAAAAAATTAATTGCTTCAATAAAATTACTTTGTGGTTAAATAACATAAATGTATTTAATTAGAGAAAAGATTATTTTTTTTTTTTGATTTTTCAAAATTGTTTTTGTTTTGTCTTATTGTCTGATTGATTTTGTCTTATTGTCTGATTGATTTTGTCTTATTCTCTGATTGATTTTATCTTAGTTGATTGACTGATTTTGTCTTGTTTGATTCATTGATTTTGTTGGGCATGACTAAGTTATTTTGTCTTATTTAGAAAAGACTGACTATTTTAAACTTAAAAATTTTTACAATTGAAATATCAAATATAGTTTTTTTTTTAGTTCGGTGTAAAAAATGCAAAAATCTGCATGTGATTAAAAAAAACAATATAATAATTGTTTTTATTTTTTATCTCAATAATGAAATTATCTGTTAAAAAAATCTGAAATTATATGATTATTTCTAACAGTCGAAATATAGACATATACTTCTACAAAAAACGTTATGTAGTTATTTCAAGTTATTTTTATACGTCTTACAATTTGATAAAAATCTACCAAACCTCACTCAATATTAACCTTATTTAAACTTTCTCATTCATTTTCATAGAAATTTTGCAGACATATCTACGTTTCATGTACTACTTTTTCATACTTAGACACTTTTAAACATCAACCGTGACGGTTGCTTGTAATTTCTTCAAATAAAAAGTTTCTTTATCTTTGTTTAATTGCTCTCAATTTTCATTCATTATATATATATTGTCTTTTTTATTGTATGTAGGTCAACATTATCGTTATTTTTTTAATCATCGAAATTGATTTAATTACAATCATTGCCACACAATTGGTCAAAATTTAGAACTCTTATCGTATTGTTCTAATAAATTTTATTTATATTTTTTTTGTACATTAAAAATACAATACATTTAATTAGAAAAAAAATAAATGCTTTGCTTTTTTTTCTTAACATTTTAGTATTTTTAATTATTTTAATTACATCAATTTTGGAAATAAGTCTGGAATTTATTAAAAAGATAAAACTATTCAACGTACGTAAATTAATATCATTCACCTTAAACACAAATAAAAAAAAAAAAAACTCAAAGAAACCTTTTCAGTTAAGAAGAATTTATGATGCATATACTCTCGTGAAGGTCAAAGGATTATTGATTTATTTATGAATAGAAACATGATGAAAAAAAAAAAATGCCTGAACATCAAATACTCTTTATAAGAAAGACATATTACCTATCTCAAAAGCAATTTATGATTAAATTATCTGTATCAAAAACTATTAATATAGTCATTTGATTTTTTTTTTAAAATATGGTAGATTCTTTATTGTTGAAAAATAAATATTGCTTAAATCAAGGATTAAACAACTAATAAAGTTTAATAAAACCATATTTTTATAAAGAATAAATAAATTTAAAATTCTGTGTATCTTATGTTCTGCCTGAATTGTTAGTTCCTTATTGCTGTGATAAAGAAAAAACTTTTTCCAAGGATATTTGGAAGATTAACAATAAGCATTTTTACAACATATTTACAATGTGTACTGTTACTTTTTTTATTTCAATAACCGTCTTTGAAGAGCCAATGTTCAACTCTGTAGAACCATTCGAGAGTACAAAATAACTCCTGGATCAAGTATTGGGAGAAATTAGCCTTTGTGGAAGGTTTTTTGATGGAACTGACCTGCATTTGCGTGGCATGGAGAGGAAGACCACGAGAACTTACTTCCCGCGGTTAACCTTACAGCAAGGGAATGCTTACCTATAATCCGTCTGCTTCTAGAATATTTTACGTATCATCCAGCTATTGCTGGGATTTGAACCCACGTCTTGAACAGCACAATGGGCTATTTGCGATGGTCTGCGAAACATTCCTGAGAATGATCCTCCAATTTTATCCTCTGTAGATGCCTCCCTCCACACTTTGGAGGCCTGATTACTTGTATAAGTCGAGAGCTTTACGGTAGAACAGTTTAATGATTATCAACTTTGACAAACTGGAAAGATCTTAATGCTCATCAACAACTTCTCAATCAGCAAGCTTAGTTTAATCCGTGTGATAATTCCCTCTCCAGTAATAAGTCATCAAACATTATTTATATACGATGGTACTGATGATAAGAAAACATGTGTAATGACTAAGATCTGAGAGGGATACTAAGGTCCATTTAAACTCTGGGAAACTGTAGTATAGAAATCATTTCATGTATTTTGAGATATTCGTAATTGATGACTTTGGTTTATACAACTGCGGCACATTAATCGCAATTAAAACATAAGTTCTGATATACATCAAACGTATATAATACTGGGCAAATGGATAAGATTGAAGAAATTGCAAACATTGAAAATAATTTGACAGAATACTTATCTGTTTGAGTTACTTAAGCCATACTAAAATCCGATAAGATGACCAGATGATTAAAAAACACGATTGCAATTTATATAATGTAATGAATAATAAGGTAAAGCGATGAGATTAAAACATATTATGCCAGAAATTGCTAAATTTTTCAGCGCCAGAAATTTTTTTTTAATAATATAAAAGTTAAGCCTCTCATGCAATGACTTGTAGTATAGTTGAGATGTAGTATAGAAATCATTTCATGTATTTTGAGATATTCGTAATTGATGACTTTGGTTTATACAACTGCGGCACATTAATCGCAATTAAAACATAAGTTCTGATATACATCAAACGTATATAATACTGGGCAAATGGATAAGATTGAAGGAATTGCAAACATTAAAGATAATTTGACGGAATACTTATCAGTTTGAGTTACTTAAGCCATATTAAAATCCGATAAGATAACCAGATAATTAAAAAACACGACTGCAATTTATATAATGTAATGAATAATAAGGTAAAGCGATGAGATTAAAACATATTTTGCCAGAAATTGCTACATTTTTAAGCGTCAGAAGAATTTTTTTTTTAATAATATAAAAGTTAAGCCTCTCATGCAATGACTTGTTTCCTCTGAAAAAAATTAATTAATTCTTCTTTAATTTTGAATCAACTTTGTCAGACTAGGAATATCTTGAAGCTTATCGACAACTGCTCAATTAGCCAGCTCAGACTAAGCCCCGTGATAATTCCTTGTCCAGAGTCAAATCATTAAACACGACTTAAATGGAATGTTTGTCGTGAAATGTAATCATCTGCAATGACTCAAATCTAAGAAGGATACTTAAAGCCATTTAAACTCGGGGAGATGCAGTTTGCAAAACATTTGATGTATTTTGAGATATTCGCAATTGACGATTTTGGTTTATATAACTGCAACAAATTCATCACAATTAGAACATAAGTTCTGATATATATCAAACGTAAATAATACTAAGAAAATGGGAAAAGATTGAAGGAATTATTGACATTAAAGATAATTTGACTGACTACTTATCTAATTGAGTTACTAAAAGCATATTAAAATCTGATACGATAACCAGATAAAAGAGAAAGTGATTAATGCAGTATGCTTTTAAGAGATTCCAAATATCTCTGTCTGTTTGATTCCTTTGTTTCAGAGTTGAAGTTTCATTCTAATGAGTTGGATTACAAAATCGACTCCTTTTATCGGACATACCTCAGAGGAATTACGAGATTGCTTTGTAATCTTGGAATAGCTGATTAGTTATAAATATCTAAAAATAAATATTTTAAAACAACGAGAACTTTATTGTAAATGTCAAATACGATTTATGAAAATATATATTTTGCTGGGTCTGGGAGTATTAGAAAACTTCAGAATTTTATAAGTTGATCATATATTATTAGGATGCTGAAACTGAAACACTACTGGGGTTAAATTATGATTCTTAAAGTTGCTGATTGTTATTATTAGAGCCCGGATTTTGATGACCTAAAAAATCTCAATTAATGCCCTTAAAAAGTGCAAAAATTGCCCTTAAAAAATGCAAAAAATGCCCTTAAAATGGGAAAATTGCGCTAAAAACGCCTTATGACATGACTTAAATAAAGTAAAAATATTGAACTAAAACAATTTTTTACTCTTTAAAATTATTATGAGTCATTTCAAAAAATATAAAGCAATGCAATACTTGTTCTACGTTCATTAAAAGTTTGAAAAATATGTTTTATATCCTAAAATAACAGAAAAAAAGGAAAATATATTGACTCCAAAACGTTTTCATTTTGTATAGAAACTTTAATGAATATAACAACTTCCATCTTATAATATTACTAAATATCAGAATTACATTGGATTATGAATTTTTTTTTAATATTTTGAAATGTAAACGAGCGTTTCTTGTCTGAAAGTTAATTGTTATACCTGAAGAAGCTTCTTTCAACGTCTACTGATGTTATTGGTGCGTACTTGAAAAAGACGGTCTCACTTACTGACAATTCTTCTTCAATTTGAAAAGATGTTGCTTCACCTGTTAATATCCTAGAGATTTTCTTCATTGTTTAGAAGCCAGTGTAATAATGAAAAATGATAAAAAATAATAAAAATTGGAAAAAATTAACAAAAAATTTAAAAAATGCTTTAAAATGCAAAATATGCCTCAGAATACAAAGAAAAATGCCCTATAAATCTAAAAAAATGCTCTAAAGGACAAAAAATGTCCAAAAATGCAAAAATGCAAAAAAAATGCAAATGTCATCAAAATCCGGGCCTTAGTTATTATGCTTCTAAACATAATCATTTATAACAATATGAACAGAATTTTTAAAAGCTATATTCTAAAATAGAGATCAACAAGACATCAATTTTTATATAAGTATAGAAAGTGTAAGTTTTGATAATGTAAGTTAAGTTGAATAAGTATTGTAAGTAGAAGTTTTGTATCTATCTAATAAGTATAAATTATTAAAGAAATAACCTTACTTAATAAAAAACTTTTTTTTTACAAAACTGATTACTTTGTCTTATCTTAAATCATAGACGTAAAACAAAGGACTATCTTCCTGTATCAGTGACTTCTGAATCTTTCTGAATCTGAAACTTAATCAGTAATTGAAAAATTGAGCTATTTTTCTAAAATGAAACTTTTAGTTTTTTTATTCAAATTGATTACTTTGTCTTATACAGAATCGTTGACTTAGAACAAAGCAATGTCTAACTGACTCATTTTCTTCTGAATCTATGTCTTTAAACAAAGTAATAATAAGTTTTACAATTTACAGAACCGTTAAACATTTACAATTTACAGAAACAATTTACAATTTACAGAAACCGTTAAAAGAAACTTTAACAAAAATTTAAGGAGTTTTTGGGGTATATTTGAAATTGTTTTTAGATTTTTAGATTGATTTGAGATTTGTTTAAAGTTGACTTCAAAACAACTTTAAAATATCCCACGTTTTTATAGTTGCCATTTGAAAAGAATTATGAATTAAATAAGAATATATATATGGAATAAGAAATATGATTTATTAGATTTAAACTATTATAAAATCCTCATTTTAGGTGAAACTATAACTCTAATAGATTCTTAAAGCAACTTTAAGAAAAATATTTTGCTGAAATAAATTCAATAAATTATCTTAAAAGTTTTATTTTATAAATATGCAATTTTTTTCTACCTGACTTTTGGTAAACATCCCGAAGCAATTTATTCTACTAAAACTATGAGGAAAAAAATTAGATAGATTGATAATTTGTATGAGTTTCTTTTCTGTATTAGTTTTATGTCTTGCATGTTTTTTTCTCCTGGACTTTTAAACAAAACCTTCGGGGTACTGAGGAAGGTTTTTAGGCTTTTGCCTTCTTCCTCAATAGAAAAGGTTTTGTTTTTTTGGCCACTGGGGCCGGTACCCCCTGAAGACGTCGGCTTCAGTGGTCATATTTTTAATTTTGTTTTATTTCCTTTGCTACATTTATTTCTATTTTTATTCTCTCTTTTTTTGAAAAATTCTGCTGCTTTTTAGCGCATTTTTTTTAAAAGAAGTTTCGTTCATTTTGTTTAGATATTAATTGTATTCTTTTAGTATTTTAAAATTACATTTCATATAAAACGATTCAAAAAGTAATAAATAAAAGCAATTCTAGTCTGTTTTAATAACATTGCCTCATGAATTAAAAATAAAAATATCATACATAAATTAAAAAAAAAAACAGAATTAAAAAAAAATTAAATTAAAAATAAAAATACTATACTTAAATTAAAAAAACAGGGGAATATTCTCTTTTATTTCACCCTTATCAGTATTTTTAATCAAATTTACTGTAAACAAATCATGATTCCATAACAATAAAACAAAGATAGTTCACGAGGAAAAGTATTCGGAGGATTATTTCTCTTGCACAGCTTATCAAAAACATATTATTCAAAGGAAAAAGTTTATTTTTTTAAAAAATATTAACGATATATTTGCTTTTACTTACACGACGTAACACACTGATAAAGATTAACATTTTTTGTTGAAATAGAGCAGAAAAACAATTTAGGAACCTTCAGAAACCTTCGTTTTGATTGAAAAAAGCATTGAACATTGTTTTATTATTAATTTTTGTACAAAAACATATCTTTTCTTTTCCTCTTTTAAAAAGAAAGAGAAAAAGAAGAGAAATAATATCTTTTTTTCATTCTTCCATTTAAACAATTTTATTTTTGTTCCCTAATTAGAATAAAATACACTAAGAGGAACTTAAAATTTAAACACATTTTTTATAAACATCTATGTTACTTTATTAGTAGACGGATAACCATGATATATAAATGATAAAATTAAAATATTTTCTGATTGTTTTAACTAAATAAAAAGCTGCCTATTCTCTTATTCTGTAAGGAACATTATTTTTTAAGCATGCATAAATCACCTATGCCTCATTTCAGGCAAAAGTAAATCGTAGCTTAAATAAAAATGTTTTGTTAGGTAGTTTTTTCTCTTAAAAAATCAATTAAATTGTATTAAAATAATAAGTTATGAATATAAAAAATAGAAAATTAAAATATTTTTTATTCGTTCATTTACAAAATTCTACTTCTGCTTTGAATAAAATGTTTTTCTCTTCTATTATTAGTATATGAATGTAAACCTAAACAATGTAACTAAACTATTTTGTGTAACAATGTAACCGCGAAATCTAAACAATGTAACTAAAATATTTTTGTGAGTGTGATGACCAATAAATGTTACATTCTCTCTGTCTATAATAAATTTCCTATATTTAACATACATAAGACATTGATTACTCAATTTAAACATAAGGAAAATTTAATTAAAATACAAATGTTTAGTTAATTGCAATTTGTTTTCCTCAAACGACTGTCAACTAAATAGCAAACTAAAAACGTATGATTAAATAAAATTAAGAATATTATTTTTCGATACCACCATTTACGAAATTATTATTTAATCCATAATCCTATTCTCTTATTCTGTAAGTAACATTATTTTTTAATCAAGCATAAAATTCCTATGCCTCATTTCAGGCATAGTTCAACTGAAAAATATATTTTAATTTAGAATCGAATTAAAATATTTGACTGCACATAATACTAATGCCTCACATTGTAAAAATTTCCGAATTAAAGTACGATAAAAAGTTCAGGCACTCAGTTTGCCAGTACTTCTTACCGTAAAAACCACTTTTAACGGAGCATGAAACAAAAATTCTGATATACCGTAAGTTTAATAATAACAATTACCGTAAAATCAATGGATCACCCATATTTAATAAATACTGCAAAAACTGCAATGTAATCTTTCGCGGTAAAAATGGATTTTACGGATGAAGCATCCAAAGTCCTAGTAAATTATACCGTATTCCAATCAGGAATTTCTTATAGTGCATATTAAATATTAGAAAAAAAAACATATTTAAAAAAAAAAACTAAATTAGTTAAGTATTTTTCTTTGAACAATTAATGCTCCTTCATTTAAAAAGAGTATAACGCATAAATCAATATTTCAAAACATTGCAATATTTTATAATTGCAATTATATTCTAATAAAGGTATGTAATTTTTTTCTCCCTGTTTCTGGTAAAACTTGTTTGATGACTAAAACTACTTCAGCGACTGAATATCAGCCGGTACTGACAAAGGAGTTAGTTCCTTTCAAGAACACCTGTTTTCCACTTCTACTTAGCAAATTCGTGATTACCCAATAATGTTTTCTACGGGGCAGATTGTTTGCTTCTAAGAGTTTCTGTATTTTTTTGTAATTACAGAAATCAATATAAGCCTAAAGTAATTCGTAAGAAAGATAATTTAACTGCTTTGAAAAATATTTAGAGAATGTGAATTAATTTATAAAATAAGAAGGTATATATATATATGGAGAAAAGGATATAAGTTAAAATCTTTAAAATGAAATAAATTACAGAAAACATATAGATGAAAATAATAATAACAGTTACTAATTTATTACATCTTTTAATGAAAAGTGATGCAATGTTACAATAATAAAACTCAAATTTATAATTTTGCACGTTTTCGAATGCAACAATGCATCTGTTGTTGTTACGTAAATTAACATGAATGACAAATTATTTATATTTCTATTGCTAGTTTTTAATGTAGAAAAAAATACAATTTGTAATTTTAATAAGAGTTTAAATAGTTCTATGTAAAAATAGTTTAAAATTATAATAAAATATTCCGGTAAAATATGAACTGAGAAGTTCATATAAATTTAATTTAGTGAATTTAAATTAGTTAATAATAATATTTAAATACTTGTTCAGGATTAAATTAAAATGATTTAAAAATTATATGATTATTATTATAAATCGGTAGGCAATTAAATAAATAGGAAAGGGGATTATGTTTCTAAGTAACATTTAACTGAATTTGTGTAAATGAATTTAAAAGGTTGTAGGTTGCTTTAATTCCTGCGTAAAAGAACAAATATTATCTTTCACTTAAATGTATTTCCTGCCAATATGTGGGCTACATCAATTCCTAATAATCCTTCAAACTGCTCGTAGATTGTTATTCGAAATTTACACTGATATTCGAAATTTGATGGCATTCAAATGAGCCAAAAAAAAAAAAAAAAATTATTTCAATAATAATATAATGATTATGATAAATAATAATAAATTGTAATAATAATAATATAAATTATAATAATAATTATTAATAAAAAAGTAAAATGATAATAATAATACATAGTTATATATATAATAATAAATTGTAATCTTAGTAAGTTGTAATTATAATAATAATAATATTAATAATAATAATCTTGATGAATCATTTCAATAATCAAGAAAATTTAAATACACCAATACAGTTTAGTCAACCAGATTTCCGCTGTGATGTTTAGGATATTTTGGAATTAAATCAACTTTAAACCAATATTTTTCTAAGTTTGTGATGCAGCATAAAATTAAATATAAAAATTCGAACAAAATATTTCGATAAAATATATACCAGCTTTAAAAAGAGACTCGATCTTGATTTTTAATTTTAATTAAAAATTCATAGGCAGCCACAGCTTGCTTTCTCCAATTTGTAATTTAAATTCAAGTTCTGCAATCTCTAATAAAATTAGTATCGAACACACGATCAATACGTCTGGTAAGAAGTTTACTTGGTATTATAACACTAGACATAAAAAGTGTTTCTTTTTTTTTCGATCGTCAGATTTTAGTGTTTAAGCGTGATTGAATCTTACAGGAAAATAAGGGATTAAAATAAAACTATCTTGAAAAAGTAAGATAAAATAAATTCTGAATTATTTTACAAAAAAAAAAAGAATGAGTTTAAAATAAAGACTATTATTAAAAAGAATTTAGTTTTCATGCAATACTTTTCAGCTTTATTCATAAGCTTTTACATACTTCTTATGTATTCCTTTTTCAAATAGCTAATATTAACAAAAAATGGCTTAAATTAGCTTTAAAGTAAAAGAAAATTTAAAAAAATCCAAAACAAAAAGATATTTAATTAGAAAAAGTTATTACAATAAGCAGTAAATAATTCAAAATCAAAAACAGATTCATATTAGAACATAATCTAAACATAAAAATCAACACAAAAATTTTAACCTTAACCCTTTTAGACCTGTTTTTTTTTCTCTCTATTAATAAAATAAAAATAAAGTAATATCATAACATAAAATATAAAACAAGGCAATGTAAAATAAAGTAACATAGCTTTTGTTTTATTTTTAAAAGAATATTGTTTACGGTTTGGACAATGAAGGTGGTTTGGACATATATGTCTCACTGGTTATTTAGATGGGACACATATATCCCAGTGGTGTTTTCTTCTGTGGGACTTATAAAACCCGCAGAAGTTAAAAGGGCCATAAATAAGCATTAATCTAATAGTAATACTTACTATTCAATTTGAATAAATAAATAAATAAAAATGCAATTTCTTTCGTCGAGTTTTAAAAAAAAATTCACCTTTTTTTAAAAAAAAAAAATTCTATACAAACTTCCACTCGGGCAGTTTTATATTTTTACCTCATCGGAGTTTTTTCCAACCAGCAGTAGATCAAATGGAATGGCGGCCACCACGTCGATGATGAACCATCCCCGGAGATAGTGGACGGCGATTTTACCCGGGTGGCCTTCGACTTCTTCATTCGAGTTGACGTAAGTGGTGCGAAAGTTGATGACGATATCGATGATGAACATGACGTCTACGATGAGGTCGATGTAGACAATGGGGCCATCATTGTCCAGTCGCTCCTCATTCAGCAAGAAGGCCGCGACGTATGGCGTGAAGATTGCTGTGTATATAACGAGCAACAGGATAATCCAGTCCCAGACTGCTTTGAACGGTGAATAATGAAGGATGGTCCACTTGTGGACACGTGGTTTCTGAAGCTTGTACTCGGGCAACACATCAGCTCCCAAGGAGAGGACCTGAAATATGTAACAATAAAATACGATTTCAAGAGGTGTACAAGTTCTTTTTTTAAATTTTAAAATCATTCACCACTTATATTCACGTGGTTCATGAAGTCTGTCCTCAGGTTACACATCAGTATGTAAATACAAATACTGGAAATAAATGACACTAAGTTGATACCTGATTAAGTGGTAATTAACCCCTTCCTTCTCGCTCCCGTGAAAATGACGGGGTGAGGTTGCGCCCTCTATTTCTCGCTCCCGTCATATTTCCGGACTGGAGTGTTCAGTAGTAACGCGCCAATAAGAAGAAAACTAATTCATTTCTTTTGCCCCGAAAACATTTTATTTTTCATTTTTCGCACCAGATGGCAGTACCAGTATATTTTTAATGTATTTGTAGATAGTCAGTTTATTTTAAACTAGATGTCAGCATTAATCAAATACTTGTATTTGGCAAAATATGCACTTTTATGACCGTTTTCTTGAAAATTAACCGATCGTTAAGGGGTTAAGTGGACTTTAGCAGAATGTGACATCAGTGTTAAATATTATAATATTACGTACTTTAATTAAGACACTGATGTGATGGCTATATACAGACCCTGGCTAAATCATTAAACGCACTATAAGATTCCATGTAAAAGCTTAAATATCAGGTGATGATACTATACAGCTTTATTGTTTTCACGCGACTGAAACCGGTGCGTACTTGTTTAAGTTCTTGTATCAATTGGTTAAATTTGATGATATATAATATAAATTCGACGATTGGATAAATTAGACGATATATTATATAAATATAGAACGTTTATTATATCAGGTATTATATTATTATATTGTAATAATTAGGTCAAATTAATAAACGCACTGTAGTTTTTTAATAATTTCATGTTTTGCACTAGTTTATATGCAAACCTTTTTTTTTTATTTAAACATAAATGTTATAGAACATCACATAAATGAATTTTTTATATTTCCTATTTGTATTTATTATTGACGTATTGCATTACAATGTTAACCAATTGATACACGAATGTAAAGAGGTTAAAACTGGCAATTATGATTTTACATAGAATCTCATAGTGCGTCTAATAATTTGGAAAGAGACTGAACTGTACAGCAGAAAACACTGTCGACTGCAGGACAAGTGATTTCTACAGTTCATATTTGATAATAAAGGCCATCGAAAAAGTAAAAGTAATCGTAAAAGTAATTGAAATTTAAAACACAAAATTTGAGCAGAAGACGAAGGAACTCCTGGATTGGTAGAAATTGGCCTTCATGTTTGACATTTTGATGGAACCAACCCGAAGTTGCGTTACATGGAGAGGAAAACCATGAAAACCTTCCATGGTTACTCTGACGACAAAGGGACTCCAACCCATGATCCGTCTACCACTGAGGATACTTTATGTCAGCACTGTGGTCGGTGCAAGTCGTATCGACAGCCATTGCTGGGATTCGAACCCACCTCGTTGGAAGGCAAATGCTCTATTCCCTGAGAAATCACGGCTCAATTAAAGCCCACAGGAATAAATCAAATGAGGATTTTTTTTCAATTTTGGAAGTAAAGAAAAGATTTTGTGAACAGTTAGTTTTAAACATAAAAAAATACGCCAATAAAAAGGTGTAGATTTGACCAAATATTTATAAAAGTTTGTAAGATATTTTTTCTTCAAAGATTTTTTGTGAAAATACGCATTTTAACTATAATTTTGATAAATTTTTTTTAAATTTGCTTAATGTCCTTTGAGCTAGACTTACATCTCACATATAGGAAAAGAAATTATTTTAAATTTAGTATAGTGTTTTTAAAAGAAATATTCTAAGAGCTTTATTATAGTTTAAACACTATCTTTTATTTTCTATCGTATCAATTCTTCCACATCTAAAGAGGAAAAAAAAGAAGCATTTTGTGAAATTGAAGACACTTCCCCCATTGTCCGCGAAGAGATGAATTAGTTGTCCTAAATTAGAAACCGACGATGGAAAAAGCAATTTAATGATTGAATGGATCGTGAGAAAAAAAAATAGTGTCCGTTTCACAATTGTTAAAGAATGCCACCGTTTCTCTATATACTCTTTCAATTATTGTCGAATTGTTTTAACATTTGTTCGAAAAAAGAAATATACCATCTATTGGAGGAAGCGATGATTTTTCTAAACTATTCCATTACAAAACAAATGAGCACATAAATCAATGAAATACACAAATTTTAAATTGGAATTTTCAGCTCTTATTTGAATAGTACACTGAGAAAAAAAAGTATGGTTAAAACTGCCAGAATATGGCAAAGTTTAATGTGTTTCTGCCTCTATGGGATCAACAAAGTCGTGACAACTTTTACAGAGGTAGTTAGGTACTTTATTTACATCGCACTGAAGCTACACAAAGACCTATCAGCGACGGTTTGGGTAAAGTCTTGAGAATGACCCGAAAACATACAATAAGAATTTTGATCTGCAGCAGAGGGGATGGCTCCACCGATAGATCAGAGATATTTGAGAGTTTATAGTCCTATTTGATCAAAATATGAGTTTTTACCACGTAATTTAACATTTAGTTGTATTTCATTCGCTATATCAGATGAATTCAACTGACCACTTTAACGTGCTAGCGGAAGAGGAAATACTCCCTACGGATATTATGGTAATTTATTCAGTTTTTACAAGTAGTTGTAGTTATTTATTTTCGTCGCACTAGAGTTGAACAATGAGCTATCTGAGGAATCTCTGAGGATGATCCAAAAACATGCCATCACAATTTTAATCCTCTGCAGAGAGCTTGGCTCCCAGATTTGGTAGCTCATCAACCTGCGTATGAAGTCGAACACCTTGCTGTAGAACAGTTTAACGAGGACCGATACTGTGCACCCTCTGTCTCTACACAAGCTTATCAAAGTTGTCATCGACCCGTTTACTTACCGCAGCCAATGAGGTTTGACTATTCTACGGGGAACCATATCTTTCCAACCAGTCCACAGCAGAATGAATTGTTACCGAAGCGCTTTGGTAAAGATATCAGTAAAATTAACAATGAAAAATTTAATTTTCTGTTCCGCAACTTATGAACGAATACCGTTGCCACATGAATCGTTTAAACACGCGTAGATTGTGTTTTTTTTACCCAACTTATGATTTTTATTGACAAAATCTCTTTACCATAAAGTAAAGTAATTTTACCAAACTTTTTTTTTCAGTTCGATAATGACTGCCTCTTACAGTTTCTAGACTTCATTGGCAACTCTGACTCAAAATATCAAAATTAAAACACGAATAACAATTCCTCTGTCTATCAAATGAATATTTTGAAACATATTTATGTCAATAGATAGATCATGGGTAAAATATATAGCTCTCGTAGATCGTTGGATGTACATAAAAAACTCTAAATGCTGTTCAATTTTACTCAAAAGCGTTTTCAAGAAGAGTTATCGTATCCTTATTTTTGACTATTGTCTTCTTAGTAGGATTCAACCACGAGATTGAAGAGAATAACGTATTTACTTTAAACTTACCTTACATTGAAAAGATTGTTCATTGATTGTAATAAAAAACAAATAAATAAAGTTGCACATTATAAGAAGACCTTGTTTAAATAATGAAGTCCTTTATTGAGAAAAAAAAAATAAGTATGCCTCACTTCTATACAAGTCATCTTATTTTAAAAGTCGCTCAAGATGAGCTTATTCCTTATAAAATTGAACGCACTACAAATCAAATAAGATACTTATATACAAAAAACGATATACTTTTTAAAAACAATATATTTATCGAAAGAATGGTTATGGAAACAATATACTTATTAGATTTTAAGACTCTGTATATCAAAATTTAGAACAATGAAGTTCTCCATCTATTGATGTTATTCCAAATAAAGTGAATGATTTATCACCGACACACATTAAATTGAATCACTAAATTAATATATTTAATAAATAATTCCAAGAAACTTAAGCGGAAATATATATGTGCGAAAAACAGAAGATAGAAAAACAGAAGATAGAAATGAAAAAAAATTTCTTTTAAACTTTGACTTTCTTTTAATGATTACTTTTTAAAAACAATATATTTATCGAAAGATTGGTTATGGAAACAATATACTTATTAGATTTTAAGAATCTGTATATCAAAATTTAGAACAATGAAGTTCTCCATCTATTGATGTTATTCCAAATAAAATTAATGATTTATCACCGACACACATTAAAAGATAATTGAATCATTAAATTAATATATTTAATAAATAATTCCTAGAAACTTAAGCGGAAATATATATGTGCGAAAAACAGAAGATAGAAGAACAGAAGATATTAATGAAAAAATTTTCTTACTTAGAGAAAAAAAGAAAACTATAGATAAAAAAACAAACAAAAATTGGAACGGCCCCTGCGATTTTTCTAGTCTTATTTGTGTCTTTATTATTATTATTATTTTTTTTTTTTTTGCTTCCCACTCGACTACCATAATTTTACTAGTTTTGTTTTTCACATTCATTTTCATTGGCAACTATACGTTTTAAGTTTCAAATCACTCTGATTTTATCAATCACGTTTGACGAGTTCTGAGAATGGGCGCTTATTTCTGAACCCTTGAAACACATCCAATTTCTTTATAATCTCATATTTTTAAAACTAATAAAATACTTAATCAAGTAAAATAATATGTTTTTTATAATATATTTTAAAATTATATATTATTTTTTAAAACTCTAAATAAGCTACATGAAGTATGTTTTTAAAGACTACATATGTCTAAATGTATTAACAAATCTTTATAATAACGGTTTATCATTTCACATTTTACGTTTTTCCTATAAAAATGTTTTTATTGCAAATCATAACTACAAAAATGAATTATTTGTGATATGATAGATGCCCCATAAAATATTCTTTTATTATTATTCTGTTTTCGATAAGTCAGATAACAGAGCGTAAAATTCAAATTGTCGATGGATTCAATTCATGTTATTTTTATTATACTTGAAATTGAACTTATTTATTAGTTTTTCGGTTTTGAAAACCACGCATCGTGCGACATTTTTAGCATTTTTTTTTCCTTTAAGTGTTTTGTTAGAAACGATAAGCTTCAATTTCAAATCATTTGATTCAAATTCGCATCGTTCTCGATTTTCGATTTTTTTTTTCTTGGCAAGGTACAAAAACTGTTTTATCAGTTATTTCCACATTTTATGAAAATACGTTTTTATTGAGGTGCCCGAAAGCTTTTTACGAACAGAACTATTTGAAAATGATTATAAGAACTAAACACATACCTAAAAAAGAGTTCGCAAATCACAGTGTATTTGAAATTATACGAGCTTGTTTTTGAAGTAAAACATTTATTCAATCACTCACCTTTACCTAACTTAGATTATTTAAAACGAACTACAAACTATTTTTTTTTTTAAATTTGTTTTAATATAGATTAAAGTATTATATTTTAAGTGTTTTGTAACGTAAGTTAATACAAATTTTTAGCATTAATAAATGAAATTACGCCATATAAAATTTCGGATTAAATTTTAATTAAGCTAACTGAAGTAAATGAAAAATAATTTCAATATCAATGTTTATTTGCAAAGATATAAGCAAGATTTTTATAATTAATTGTGTCGATAAGTTTTTAAAATGTAGTAATTTTATTCTAACTTATTAAAATAAAACATTTTAAATATTTATTCATGTTTATTGTATATTGTTATAGCAGAGAAAGATTGATTCTTTGATGTTATAATTTTTGACTCTTTTTTGAATAATAAGCGAAAGTTAGAAATTGAAATAATAATCAAAATTTTAATTAAACAATCGTAAATGTATAAAAATTCTTTAACGAAATAATTACGTGTATATTATCAAACAAAAATAAATTTAAAAATAACCATGTTCTTGTCAATTGTAGGTTTTCAAATTAATACTCATATTAATTAATTGGCAGCGTTAATTAAATTTTGTTTTAATAACATTTATTTTTAAAACAAATTTATTTATACGCCATTTAGTATACTATTATTATTTCATTAGCTATATTTTTCATATGTTTTTCAAATATTTTTATATCATTGGCAATAAAACTTATATTAATAATTTTAAATAATTTTGGAATGTGACTTATCATACTTTTTATTTTTATTTTATAACTGTCTTTGAACAGCAAACCAAATTTTTAAGTTTATGATGTTAATGTTGGAAGAATGTTGAAAGAAATTTGTCTTCGTGGAGGACTTTTTGATGGAACTAACCTGTATTTGCGTTATATGGAGAGGAAAACCACGAACACCAAACATGGTTAGTCTGGAGACAAGGAAACTCTAATCCATGATCCGCATACCACTGCGGGTATTGTACTTTAGCACTGAGGTCAGTGCGAGCTGAGTGCAGTATTCGTATGGAACAGTATTTTATTAAAAATACGACACATACTTAGTTTACTAATTTTTGTTTAAACTTAAGATAATTCATCATGATTAGCGATTCATCATGACCATATCAATTACATCAAATTATTATCAACTTGAACTTTCTAATTCAATTTTCTAAAACTAAAGGAAACATTTTGCTTTGGGTAGTACTTTATTCTTTATTTTTTGTTGCTAATGAATTGAAAAGAATACCAAAGCTACAAGGGAAAACATTCTTGTAGAATTACCGTACTCTATGATAATAGCATTTTTAATATAACTGAACCATAATTCTGGTCACTAATAATGTCGAAATATAAGTCATTTAAAACATTCACTTGGTAAACCTTCTGTTTATATGGTAATGGTTGACCGGAAATTTTGGTTTGGTCTATTACATTTAATAAAAATCACAAAATTGAAAAGTAAATTTAACCAAATAATTGACTTTCATGACACGCTTTAAGGCATCACAACATTTATAATACATTACAAAACTATTTTTTTTATTGTTAATTTTGCAAATTTAATTTTTATTGTTGTTAATTTCTCAAAATAATTAACCAAAGATCATCCGAAAATATTAGAGAGCTTTCTTTGAGCTAGAAACACTGTAATTTTTATAATTCTCTGGTAGTTTTCACCATTTATTTTTCTTAGTGTATGAACAAAAAAAGTAGGTTGAATCAATGTCTAATTCCCTGGCACTATTCTGACTGATATAAATAATAACTTAATAATGGTTATTAACTAATACTAGTTATAGTTTATATTAAAATATACATTTACCGTTTAATTTTTAAATTAATATTGATGTTAGAAGTATTTAAAATTTTTATTTAGAAATGATGATTGTGTTTTGATTAATTTTAACGTTTAATTGCAGCACATTTTCTGCATAACTTTTAAAAAAAATTAATTTCAGTTTTAAAAATGAGAGAAATAACAGCACATAGTGATGAAATAATATATTTACATTTTCTTAGAATATTATTATATTTTGCACCACCTTTCAAAACAAATACCGTTTAGCTTTTAAAACTTACATGTCACTAATGCAATCGATAAAGAAAATATGTTTAAATTAGTAAAATAGATCGTAAACTTTCTAATCTACTTCTAATAGAAAATAATTCAACAGCTGTATGCATCGTCAAATCAATTAACACACTATCATTAATGTTGTTTTTAGTAAACTACTTACAATTTTAGATCCAGAAACATAATTGCGCACGTACTCCAAAAGTATCATCATTAAACTTATTGCTTTTCCACAAAAAAGGCTTTATAATACCTCAAAACTTTTCACAATAATAAACTAAGAGAAATGCGTGTACTCTTATCCAAATGAATCGAAAATAGAACAAAACTTGTTGGAAGAGGAGACATAATAGTTCGAAAGCACGCGAATTGTATATTTCGGTTCTGTATAAAAATCTTTATTGGGATTGAGCTAAATTCTTAAACGATAATAAACGCCTTCAATATGAATTTGCTCATTGTTCGGAAATGCCAATATATTCCAATTAATTAATCAAAGCACGTAGAAATCTAAACAATAAACAATACTGAAGGGCTCACAGCTCTTGTTAGAAAATATTTGCGAGATTCCAATAGTTTTCGATTAAATGAATAATAAATTCTGTCATTTGAGCTTTTCCAGCGTAATGTGGTGTCAATGCGTTAAAAATAATTTTATAAAACTTTACATTCAATGAATATACACGTAAATATAAAAATTACTTAACCAGTCTCTGGAAAACATTTTTCCATTTAAAAGGTTTCCGCATTTTCTTTATCAACCTGTTTAGTTAAAATATATCTAAAATAATAAAAATATAATGATTTTCGAAAAATTAACAATAAAATATAATTTTATAATATGTGAGCAATGCATAAAAATCATTTATGTGGTTAAATTTTCTTTTAAGTTTTTAATTTTTTAGTAAATGTATGGCAATAAGAAGTATATTTTGCAAAATCAGAATTTCTGGAAAACTGATACCATATGAACGAAAAAACTATTAAATGAATGGTTTAAATACAGTATATTTTGGTTTCATGAACCAGAATTATGCGAATTTTTTTACCAGTATTGTCATTACCATATAGTAGGGTAACTTTAGCAGATTTTTTCTCCATGCATTAGATAGGCTGTGATTTCCAAGGACTAATGTTGAAAGATGAAACTTTGATAGATAAGGGGGTTTTCCCATTACTGTGATAAGAAGAAAAATAGTTTCTTTACATTTTTCCTGGCTAAGAAATATGGAAAAAATACATATTTTCATGCAAAGATATGACTTAAAAACAATTCATTCGGTTATATTTACTTTTCCCTATTGTATTTTTTACTAAATGAGTAGCAATAAGAAATATAGGTTTGAAAATCACAATTTCTGCTAAACCGTTACAATATGAACAAATGGTAGGTCAAATCAAATGGTACGTTTAAATACCATATGTTTAGGTTTTTTTAGTCAATTTTGCTTCCAAAAAGAAATGTCACTATCGCATAGTACAGTAATTTTCCCATATTTTTTCCTCAGTATGTAATATTGCTATTATTGTTTTGTTTGATGGTTTAGGTGGTAACTACATTTTTAGGGTGAACATTTTTGCATCTTCACGCTAAACTTGTAAAAAATATTGTGTAGTTATGTTTTTTTTTTCAAGCCAAGAACGTGGGCTTTGGCCTTACGAATTAAGTCAGGGAAGAGTGTCATTAGCTTGACAAGAGAGCACCGCTAGAGTGATAGTGGGAGTTTGGTCAGATTCCCCCCTTCCCGGATAGATGGCAGCACCATTTATTCCTGGTTTTTCCACAAGTTAGAAGCACATTTGATCGCTATGGAAATTTTTCTAGATTTCTGCATCCAAAATACTAGTCAGGTATCAGGGTTCGTGGTACTGCTAATCACTCACAAGGCTTAACAAGTACGTATATCACATGTACTCTATGGGTCTTAGAGCCTTTAGAATTGAATCTCGGCTCCTCCAAAGCAGTGCCCGATGTTTTAATACTAGCATACCGCCAGCTACTCGCTTAGCTATATTATTAGCTATGCAAATCAATGTTTTTCTATCAAAAAATTTATTTTCTTAAGAAAATGGATATGTTGAATTTTTATTAATATGCTATTTTTTTAATTTAAAGTTATTAGAAACATATTTATTGGAAATATTCTAAATACATCGTTACTTATGATACAAATATCAGTATTGTGTTGCAAATTTTAGCATTTATTTATAAAAAATGCGCTATGCAAAGAACTAAAATATCGAAATAATAATTAATTTCGTAAACTTGAAATCACTTTTCGAAACTGTATAGTATGAATGTAATTAAATGTACTGATAATTTTGCCTGAAATGGTCTTAAATTGGTAAAGCTTTACTATAATTACTTCAATTTAAAATTTCTAATTAATATTATAATACAAAACTCATTAAGAATTTTTTACGAATAATGCGATCTAATTATTCAAACTAATAATTCAAAATTTTATGTAGAAATTTTAACGAAAATAAAAAGTTTTTCTCCACTACTTATAGATTATGTATGTTTCATTTAAAAAAATATTCTTTGAACTAAGAAAAAGAAAATTTGTTGAAATGGACATGATTATTCAAATATTTTGAAGTTATGCTGAAAAATTCTAAGTAGCCATTAAAAAGGTGAGTAAAATATTAAAATAATCTAAAGCAGAACCATATTTTCAAAATATTCATTCCGTAACATTTTTAAGTGGAATCCCTATCTTTCTTTGAAAATGACTATCTATGTAAGCATAGAAAAGATATATCCTTTTAATTTATCTAAAGAAATTTAATGTATTTTAAGAACTGTCGGTATCTGAATCAAATAGACAAAGCGAGTTGTGAATAAAATGTTAAGAATGTTAAAAGAATATGAAATTAACTGATCAATGAAAACCGAATGAATATTAAAGAAAAGAAAGAATTACATTAGATTAACCTTCATTTCTTTTAATCAAGCAATAGTTGTTGAAAAAGGTTTCATTCTATTAAATAAGACTAATTCAAGTTCATTAAAATAGCAATTAGGTTATATACATAGAATAAAATGATATATTTGTTTACATAAAACTATGTTGAAAAAAGTGATTTTTTAAAAAACATTTATGTATGAGTTTAACGCTTATTAAAATAACAAAAGTTCGCAGTTCTTGAGTTTTCTCTAATTAGTCATTAATTTAAAATTAAAAAGTATTCAATACTTTTAAACATATTTTAGGCATTTTTATTACGTTTTTTAAAATTTAACATTGTAATATATTTGATAAACAACTTTTTGGTGAAAATTTGTTAAACTTTTTAACAAAATATTTAAAAAAAAAAAAATTGAAAGAAAACGAACATACAGTTGTATAATAAAAGAAATAGACATAAAGATAAAGTATAATTGAATATAATATAAGAAATAGACTTAAAAATAAAAAAAACAAGCATTTTTTAAATTGTTTTTTTTTTGCAAGCATTTGTAAACCAATATTCATTATACGTTATGTAGTCTGAATATAAATTATTAAATGAATAATATTACAGCTTCTATCTCATGCATTGACAAAATTTTATAGCAATCTACATTTACCTTGACAATTTTGAAGTTTAAAATAAAAATATAATCTAAAATAAATATTTTGACGCAATTTTTAATTGCGATAACTAATATAGAAAATTATATAAAGACGTAAAACACTGAATAAATAAATTCCTCCTGAATAAAGACTTTTAATCAACTAATAAATGAATGATTCCATTAGATCTTTTATTATTATTGGAAAATTCATATCATTTTGAATTAATTTAATATAAAAAGAGGTTAATTCCATGCATCTGAGTATAATTTACTTAAATTATTTCGCTTTGTTTCTTAAGTATTCATTTATGCTATTTTGAATATGAAACCTTTTTTTTTAAAAAAATATTATAAAATAACTGCTTAAAATTAGTTGCCAGAAAATTAATTTTATCATAACCAAATTTACCTTAAACTCTTTTGAACACGTTAAACCAACACACGATGCTTATTTGCACTACCCCAAAACCGTGTAAAATTGAACCTTATAATTATGTAAATTGAATCATCTTAAATTTGATAGCACAATAGTAGGGGTAAGCTTCAATATATATTCCATGATAAAATGATCTGAATGTTTTATGAATGATCTGAATTAATAATAATAATTAATTCCTTGATAGGAACTGAATAGAATATTATATGAAGAGATTTGATTAGAAGATAATTTATGATTCATGAGAGAGAGAGAGAGAGAGTGAGAAATCAAATATAGTTCAAAATTATATATTTATTACTTTATAATATACCTAAAACGCAAAAATGACTCAAATATTTATATAAAAAAATATTAACCCGTAGACGAGTGTATTGGTTTTTTTAAACATATATGTAAAATATTTAATAAACTACGTATTTCAAAATTAATCTAAATCACCAGGGAAATAAAGCAGATGCAATATTATATATTATTTTTCGGGTAGTATCAAAAATCAAATTTGCGCAATCAGACATCGTTTTTGTAATCAGATAGCATCGAATCGTGAAATGGTAAAAGATTAAAACTTTCATATAGAAACTTGAAAAATAAGATTGTCTTCCAAGATGAATAAAACAATAAAAAATTAATTAGAATGTCTTTCTGTTTGATCACTGGTAATAAGGTAATTATTATATTTCTGGGAATTAATTATATTTGAACGAAAGCCACGAAAAAGACTTATAAAACATTTAACAGCATAAATAAATGCATTTTTGATAATCAACTTTTCCATATATATATACATATAGATAGATAGATATAGATATATAGATTTTGGGCTGTCCCTAATCATTAATTTAATTAATCATTAATCCCTAAAATACACACAGAAAGAAACTTCCATTTTTTTTATACTTTAAGAAACTGCAAGGAACTTTTAAGAACTTGCTTGTGGTTCACACAAGGAAGAAAATATTCTGGTAAAATTATTGTTCTGTATAGTAATAATATTTCTGTTAAACAAACATAATTCTGGTAATGAAAACCAAAATATATGGTTTTTAAACCATTCGTTTGTTAAATAATTTCGTTCGTTTAATATTCCAGTTTAATATTTTCATTCATATGGTAGAGGTTCTAGTTTTCAAAATTATAATTCTAATTGCCACGTATTTAGCAAGAAATGCAAAACTGAAAAGTGAATTTTACTGTAAATATTTTTTTTTCTTTTTGTAACGTATCAGAATAAAGTACGATACTTACTAAATTTTATCAAATATTATATTACCATATTTTGTTCTTAGTTTTATATTAACTATTAACAAAGTGCTTTGGCAAAAACTACAGATGTTTTTAATGTTCCCATAGAACCAGAACAACTGTAGCTGTGACCATTTTTTTTTCTCAATGTACGAATTACATTTAAGTCAGTAAGTTATTTCTGTTTTTTTTTATATAAATCAAAAATCATGCTTCAGTTTTATAAACTTAATTGTAAATAGCAATGAATAAACCCTGCGTTTCACAAAAAAATACTACTAAAAACAAAAAAATCACTAATATTCTTTACAAAATTTTAAGCACTTGGGTTTTTTTTAAAGGAACTAAAATTCCAAATTATAAAATAAAATGAATTTCTACAAATTCGTTTGACGTTCAGCATATTTTTATTTATTCAAATGGTATAGACTATATTAATAAATAATAAACTATTTCGATGTATGGCTAATAAAATTTCAAACAACTCCTTTGAAGTAATGTTGATTCTAAATTTACAGCCACAACAAAAATCGAATATTAACCATGATTTTAAATTTGCATTGTTTATGTGAACAAATTAATAGTTATGTTTCAGAAAGGGAAAAACTTTAAAGAGACATAAACCCATTACTATCAAAATAACTCATTTTTAATTGCCCATTAATTTTCTTTAAAGGCTTTTAATTTGCAGTGTTGTGTTATTTAAAAAGATACATTAGCACTCGTTGATATTTAATTAAATGTAAGAGAACAATAATTTAAAATAACACTGAAAAATACGTATCATAAATTGAAAGATTAAATCGATAAAATTTGTATTATACTTTGTAACCTTTGGTCAACCTCCTTAAAATTGTTAAAACAAATTCATCAAAGTGTTAATTTTTTTAACATAAATTAAAAATCGTAAAAAATTTATTGTTACTATTTTATAGAAACGATTAATTTTTAATGATTTTCAGTTAATCCTAATATAGAAAGGAAAATTTTGAAAAGTTCCACCATAAGCGGTGATGAAACATTAAAGGAATTTTCTTTTCTGTCCAATGATTTTATTTCAATTGGGTGGCCAGAATAAAGAGAAATATAATTTAGTATACTAAAATCAAATTATATGACTGATAACTTTTGCGAGCATAGACTAAAATGTTAAAAAAGTTGCTAAAGTCTTCTTTCAGAAATTAAACAAAAAATTTAGTTAACTCAACTTTTTAAAAAAAAATAAGTATTATGTATTTAATAACTCAAAATTATCAATGTGAAAGCTACATGTTTTCTAGTTTAAAGTAATCCACGTATATATGATATTTAATTAACACTCACCATATTTTATTTTAAAAAAAGTAATTTTGCACATAAGTATTAATTTTTAAGGAAGTTTAAAAAATCAGGTTAACAGACTGGATAAATTCTGCAATTACGAAAAAATTATGTTTTCTTTTGTATTTTTTGAGTGCGCGTGCATGCCATATGACATTGTGTTATAAATTTATGTTGTCTTTATGTTGGCTGATTCAGGTGAGATGATTTCAAATCTTCTATCGGTATCCCTCTCCAAGATAAAATTTTTTTTTTTAAAAAATGTCATTTTCAATCTTTTTTTTTTTTTTTTGTCGAAATGTGTAAGTTTTAAATGTTATACATAACAAGGTGTAGCGTTAATGCACCCCAAAATACTAGGAGAGATAGGGCACATTATTGGGGTTAAAATTGCAGAGAAACCCATGCAAGGAAATGTCCCCATACGCCGCTTAGAGCGCTTTCCTATTATTGATAATTCCCTATCAAAAATTTTACGTTGATAGGGATTTTACCTGTTGAATGAGACCTACCAAAAATTTTACCTGTTGGGCTCAAAATTGACATAATATGGGTCCCATAAGAACGTGTACAGAACGTGTACGTGAACGTGTCAATTGGTAGGTTTTTTACTATTGGCTGTGGAATGGCCTTTATAGGGCCTACATTCGCCAATATAGGACCTATATTGACTAAATAATGATTATAAAATATTGAGTGAATCTAACGATTCTATATAGTACCGATATTGTTAGTAAAGTAGCTGTTAAATATCGGGTGAGGAGGAGAATTCTATATAGGGCCAATATCGGAAAAATAACGGCTCTTTAAACAATTATTGAACCAATATTCATGAATATTGGCCCAATGAGAGCCCAACTAATTTTGCTGCTAGGGCTTTTTTACGTACTTCAGAACAGGTTATAATAGGAAAGCGCACCTAGCCGCGTACGAGGGCGATTCCGAGCCTAGATTCCTATGCATTTTTAATTGCGATTATGTGCTCTAACTCTCCTTGTAGTTTGTGGCAATACTAACGTGACTCACTGATACATGTAACGTTTCTTAACTTTTACATTTCGGCAAAGAAATAGACTAAACATGACATTTAAATAACAGAACTCTATAGCTCAGGGAGAAAAACTGTTTGAAGATTTGAAATCAGCGAAGTATGTAAGGTCAATAAAAAAAAACTCATGCAATAGAAAATGAAAAAAAAATTTCCCACAGTAAAATCATTTGAGAAAAAAACAAAATTCACCGAGAAAACGTTCAGCAACGCTATGGAAAACATAAACAATCAATGTAATCGATTTTTCTTAAAAAATATTAAGAGAGAATATATTTTCCTGTATTACTTATATCCAGACGTCCCAAGGCATTGCATTTTTATACTTTTTTCCCGGAAAAAAGGAGCTGTAGAGGATACTTTAATGAAGTTAAGAAGCTTGACATAAAACAGAGATGTTTAAAGTAACTCAGTATAAGGTTAGGTTTATACTCTTACTTTCAAACTTTCTGACAATTTAAAACAGTTACGGTATGAGGCTCAGTATGTCAAAAATTTAACAACCCTCACTTAATTTGAAACCCATGTGACAGTTAGAAATATTCACACTTTTTTATATATGGAGCTATAACATGAAAAACTATATTTGAGAGTCATATTGAAAGAAAGACCGTATGTTACTATATTTTTTTTTACCAAATTTTAAGTTTTTATTGAGAGACATGATACTACAAGCAGATTTTCAGTGAGTATTACCCTAAAGGTACATCGAATGGCATCTTTTACATGCGTTTTTTAGATTCATCATATATTAGCTAAATATGATGAGCGATTGAATATATTAGCTAAATATATTAGCTAAATTTTGATCCATCATCGCACAGTTAATAAGTCTACACTATAAAAAATTCCGGATCAAACTACGGTGTGAAATACCAGCACTTTGGATGCATAATTCGTGAAATCATTTTACAGTAAAATTAATTTTTACCGTAAAATATTGTATCACAATTTACAGAATAATATTTATTTAATTAGAGTGATTCAGTGAATTTACTGTAACTTTAACAGTAAAAATTGCGTGCAACAGAATTTTTGTTTCGTAACATATTCAGGTAAAATTGTATTTACCAGTAAAAAGTAAAGACAGTCTGGTATTTTTACAGTATTTTTCAATTCTTTGCAATATGCTTTCTTTAATTTCAATGAAATACCAAGATTTAATATTTTATCTAGTTATAAATTATGCTAGGTTGAAAAATTACTAATTTTCAGCTTACTCTTTTATACTTTTTAAATTTTCATACTTGAAAATTTGTGTAGTTTCTGTATTGCATTATATTTTTATACTAAAATATAATATTAAATAAATAATAATCCATTCTTTTATGTATTTCAAAGCAATTCTAAAACACAAGTATTCGGATTTCAAAGAACTTATTTCATCTTAATGAAGAATGAAAATTTAAATTTCATTTTTAAATCTAAAATTTGGAAGCGTTTTTTAACATGTGGGCATTGCTTTTTATAAACAAAAGAATTGTGTTTGAAGAGAAACAAATAAGCCTTTCATTTCGCTGTTTATTTTTCTAACTATGAAATTGCTATGCTTTAAAGGCATAAAAAGCAGTAAAAATAAGGTAGAAAATATTGTTAAAACAATAGTTTAAAATTCAAACTCTTTTTTAACTAGAATGTTAAGATAGAGTTGTATACAACTTATTCCAATGAAATGAAAAACTTTATATCATCTATCCAATGCATTTTTAATGTTTATTTAAAAAAAATTAAGACAGAATAAAAGACAGACTCTTTTTTACTGTTTTAAAACTTTCCTAAAAAAACGTTTCATAAACAAAATTTTTCAAACACGCTTTAGCAGTTTTTGTTATTTTTTTCTTACTTAGCTGAGTTTAACAAAATATTTAAGACTTTAATTAAACCTTTCTTCCCGCTGTCATCTTTTGGAACTTCAAAGATTTTAAGGAATTTTAACTGACACATTTTTTTCAGTTTCAAACAAATAGTATAAATATACGAGGTTTTCATGCTGTTTATTATAGTTTAATGAAATGAATTTGTAAAGTAATGCAAAGTGCATACTTTCTTAAAATTTCTAAGTCAAAAATTAATTTATTATCAACTACTGTGTTGCATGAGTAGTTTTTTAAATAAAAATCATTGCGTTGCGTGAATTTTATTTAAATAAAATCCGTTGTTTTGCATGGGGGGTAGTTTTAAATAACAAACCACTGTTTTGCATGAATTGTTTCTTAAAGAAAAAACCACAGTGTTACATGAGTGGTTTTTGTTAAATAAAATACCACTTCAAAGATTTCGATGAAGCCAACGAAGAAAACTTTTAAGATAAAAGAGATATCCAAGACGTATTTTATTGTCAAAAAAATAAAAACTTTAGGAAGATTGCGTATCAAACACATTTATGACACTTTGTGATAAATTCAATGACATTTTAAACTTATGTTAAACATAATTGCAACTTTTAGTGCAATTACTAAGATTTTAAACCTTCCTCAAGGCAACGAACTTTCTTTTTTTTTAAACTTTCATTAATAAGAAAATATATTAAATTTGTTATATTCTTCTTATAAACTGAGCAAGAAGAAAACGTTAGTTTCAAAGCAACTAATTTCATTTTATTTCATAGATATGAAATATAATGATAAAATTTCCTATTTACATTAATCACTAAACAATCGTAAAATTTAATTTCAAAGAAACTATTTCTCTTCTTACAGATAAAAAGAAATTTAATAATGAAATAGCAATATTATCTTAATTCAAATTTTATTTTCAAAACAATAATCTTTTTTTTTTATTTCTAATTAAAGTTTGTAATTTTTTATGATAAATTAAATAATATAATGGAAAATAAAGCCCACAATAATGAAGCATAAAGGTAATTCATGCAGAAATGGAAAACAAAATACTATGCATTTCTATTTAAAGATGAAATATACTTTCATCATTTATGGTATAGAGAAATTATGAATACAATTTTCTAAATAGAAAGATTAAAGTTAAGACATTTTGTGAATTTTCAATTTTTGTGTGAGAACCATTCCCATTATTTTAAATTCTTAAAATACTTTTCGACTCTTATTTTAACGGCAGTGTAAAAACTTCTTGACAAAATTAAGATATGAAGTGCCTTGAGGTTATTTCATCCGTTAAATCCATTTTACCTTGAAATCCTTCGTTACCGTATTTTTACAGTAATATTTATTTAACTAGAGTTATGCAGTGATTTTACGACAATTGTTGCTATAAAAATTAAGGTATATCGGATTATTTGCTCTGTTCCGGTAAAATGATTTTCAAGGAACACAGCCGTAATTTGAAACGGAATTTTTTACAATGTATAATTCTCTTAAATGAAATAAAATGCCTGCCAAAATTTTTACTGAAGTGCTTTGGTAATGCTTTTGTATAATTAACAATATTTTTTTTTTAATGATCGTAAAATTTTGGTAAATGGGATAAATATGGAAAATTTATCATGGCACCTTAGACCACGGCATAGAAGCCATTTAATTGTTAAAATTTATTTTTCGGTTCTGTGTTTTTTAATAAATGTGTAGCAATAAGAAAATTATATTTGTGAAAGCTAGAATTTTCATTAAATTGCTAAAACATGAACGGTAAAAATACCAAATTAATAGTTTAAACATCGTATAATACGATTTTATTTACTGGAACTTTTTTTTACCATACATGTCCGTACCAGTGAATAGATAATTTTACCAGAATTCTTTTTTTTCGTATACATGTTTCAGAAATAAAATTCATCACATACTTTAAGAAATTTTTAGCATCATTCCATTGCGGAATTTATTTATGCTAGTTGATTTCTATTATTTTATTTGTTATATCTCAAACATTATTTTCAGTTTCTATTGAGAAACAATATATCAGTGAATAATGATAGTGTGTAAAAATTTGCACTTATATGTGAAAATTTTACAATGATTAATTCGAATTTTAATAAGTGTTTTCAGTTATAGACTATTCTACGCTTGGATTTTTTCCTGGAATTATAGTAAACGAAATTTTTCCGGTCTGTATTAAGCACAATTGGAGCTTTCTTTTACTTTATTATTAAAATCTAATTTCTTCATAATTTCAGTTTTTCCTTTTCTTTCCTGGCCAAGGGCAACTCTTCAGATAAATTACGAGCTTCTAATCTCTTACCAAGTAATATTTTATTCATTGCAGCGTATTGTAATAGTGGTAATTAATTTTCTTTCAGTACTCAAAATCACTTCTGTTAACAATTATTAAAACACACTAGTTTTTTAATTAAATCGCTAAAATTTGACACAACAGGTAAGTAGCAGTTTTATAATTGAAGATGAAGACGTTTATAATTATTCTATATAAAAAAGCAATAAATTGTAATGCGTTTTTATATTTTAGGGTAATTAGATTGTAACAAACTCATTTTAGATAACAGATAGCGATAGCAGTACTATCTTAAAATTACCAGCAATAATGATTTTGTGTTCATATTTAATAAAGTTTATTATTTTAAATAATTATGATTGGCAGACAAATACGCAAATAAAAATTTATTTGTTTTTAGACACATTATCATTTAAACAAATTGCTTCGTTGCTAACTTTTAAAAATACTGCATGTTTTATAGTAAAAGTTTATAGTTTTATATATATATAAGTATATATATATAAGTATATATATATATATATATATATATATATATATATATATATATATATATATATAAAATTAATTTATACATATAATTATTAAGGTAATTAAGTTTTATATAATTAGAAATCATAAAAGTTTGTCACAAAGCTCATCGACTGCCAAAATTTTATTGAGTAATAATTCTCTTCTTCAATCGAATTCTGTAAAAACAAAATAATTTCTATCTCATTTTTTTTTAAAAATTAATGTGTTATTCTTTAGGTTACTTACCTCCCAAAAAAGTCTGAAAGTTAAAGAGGAAATTTAAAGGAAAACTCTGATGAACTCTCAACTCTAGATTGTTATTTTTTATGAAGATCAAAATACAAAAAAAGTCTATTGAAGAGTCAATAGAAGAGAGTGTTATTGTCTCATTAACCATTTTTTTTAAAGTTTTATTTATTTATTTTTTGCAGAAAGTACTATTCAGTACTATTTTTTGCAGTTTCAAATAAATTAAAAAATGCTTATGACGTTTGTCTATTAATATAATTTTTTGTGAATGAATTCTGTTATACGCCCCAGAAAAAAAATTAAAGTAAGAAAAAACAGTCATGAGTACATAGTCTACGGCATAGTGTCTTAACATCATAGTGTCTGACTAGTGGACATTACACTGTAAAAAAATTACGGCAAAAAATATCGGCACTCATAGTGACGGTACTTTTTACCTTGAAATTAATTTCCCCGGAACATGCTACGGTGCAAAAACTCTGACATATCGTAATTCTTACAGTAATAATTACAGTAAAATTATTGAATCACTCAAACTAAATAAATGTTTCAGTAATTTTTATGGTTTAAAATTTCACAATAAAAATTAAAAATGAATTTTCCTGATGATGTACCCAAAGTACCGATACTTACAGAGTACTGATTCGATAAAAAATTGTTTGATAAAACGATTGTTGTATACTGTTTATATAAAAACACTCAATTTGAGGTGTTTTTATTTTAAAATGATGAGTTAATTAAAAAAAAATTTCAAATAGGTAGAATAAAAGCTAAAATAAATTGAACTCATTGTAAATATGATACCAAATATTATTTTATCGGGATATTTTAAAAATTTATAGCTTAATATATAAGAATATAAATTTGTATAAACTAGACCTGTTACACGTACCTTTGACCAGAACAACGTACAACAATCGTAGACTTTTTTTAAAGTAATATAAATTAATTTTTTCTCCCAAAAATTTGGTTTTGAGCTGAGGGAGAATATCAGTTTGGCACTGAGGAAGATAATTATCTTCCACAGTTCTGTTTTCTAATTTGAAAACTATAATATTATGTTCCAAAATTAAATTGATCGAAAACAATTTTCGTCAATTAAAAAGTCAAAAGGTTTTCTCTAGAACTCTAGTCAAAGGTTTTCTCTAGCAATCCTGGAATGGTTAGTAATCTACACAAAACCAGTTGTTACAAGTATCAACAACATTCACTGAATATGGAATTTAACCACCGGGTAACTCAAATACTTACAAGAGATAAATTAAACTATTTATAATAAACTAGAACAATTAAACATAAAGAAAAATAGCGGATCCACTGATACAAATGTCGGAAATAAGCCGCTAATGGAATGGATTTAAATTATACAAATACAAATAAAAGCTATGTACATAAAATATTTTACTAAAAAACACATAAAATAATATTTAGTATATTTGTTTTCCATTATAACGTGATAAATGTATTTACAAGAATATATTAATGGTAACAGGAATATATTTCACAATATAACGGGGAAATATTTTCTCTTGCATGTTAATTGACAAATTTTGAGTGATTAGAATCCATAAGGTGGCAAATATATCTGTATGGGATCCTGCTTTTACTTCATATATCAGTTTAAATACAATCAATGTATCACTATATCTTAACTATAATGATCTTAATTTTTTAAGAGAATGAAAAATATTCATATTTTATAATGAAAATAGGCTTTAAAGATGCTGCATGTGATAAAAATTCTGGATCAAAAAGGACCGGAACTCAGAGAGCCGGTACTTTTTACCGATAAATCCAGTTCTTTTGGAACACATTACGGGACAAAAAATCGGGTCTGTTATAATCACTGTTTTAATAATTTTTACTGTTATAAACACCATAAAATCATTCTAAGCAAAAAACCAATCGAATCATTCTAATAAAATAAATACTATGGTAAAAATTACGGTATACTATTTCACGGTAAAAATGGATTTTATAGTAAAATGTCTCTTACTGATGAGGCATCCAAAGTGCCTGCGCTATTTACCGTAATATAATCCGGAATTTTTTACTGTATAGTACTTTTTTACCGTAATTTGATCTGGAATTTGTACAGTGAGCTATAATCACGAAGTATTATTACAAGTAAGTTATATATGCTTAGAGTAAAATACTTAAATAAATTTTTTTAATGTAGCTATAACGATTTGTATCATATTTTGTACTTACAGTGTCTGTAGGTGATGGCGGGTGAGGTTTAACAGCAATGTTGCGCAGTACAAACTTTTTCCAACGCCTAATACGTAACCGTATAGCTCGCACCACATCGTCTGGATCATTCCTGTAATGCTCATCTGAATAATAGATACTGTTGGACATATCCAGTTCCATTCAGCACTGGATTCCGTTTGGTTTTGTTTCTTCTTGAATTACAGTATCTTAAATATCTATATACAGTTTCTCAGTTATAGAATGTCATTATTAAAAATTTATATAATGAAAGACTTCATTGCTGATTTTATACTGTTAACAGTCAATTCTTCTTAGAGTTCTTTTGGCATACAAAATGCAGTAAAAGTTTTGACTTGGCACGGAAAAACTGTCACTTTGCTATGGTATCTAAGTTCTTACGTTGCATTGTTAAAGTATCTTACATTGCATTTTAATTTTATTTCTATTCTTCGTGCATTCTGCAATTACTAGCGTTTTACTAGATCCACCTGTCAATTATTAATCATCTTTTATAGCTAAATATTTCCTATATTTTCTTTTCACCATTTAAAAAGGAAAGACTAGATGGCTGAGAGAAATTATGTTGAAGATAAATATTCGATTCTCTTTTATTTCACGTAGATAACATTTTTGACACTTAAATATTTTGATAATTAAATATATTAAATATTCTAATGAAAAATACGACACGTTTTATATCACATTCAGGAAGGTAAAATTTGTTTAAAAAATTAAGTTTCAAGTAACAGTTTCACGTAATGTGAAATTTAATAAAAAGTGCAATGCAATTTTAAACTTATCTCAAATTCTAATTCCCGCAATCTAGTAAATAAATATCGAATAATGTTAAACAAGTTACAAAATTGAATTATGTAAACAAATTTATTTTAAAAAAGTATTTAGATTATTACCCGTTTATTACAAATATTGTTTTGCAGGAACATTCACATCAATAACTTTATCTTACCAAAAATTCAAATTGTAACTTTGATTGCATATGTCTGCAAAACAACAAATTTTAATATGATACTATTAATAGTATTTAAATTTATTTTAAGATAATATAATAAATCTTTTGAGGAGTAGTTAAACTACTGCAGAACTAAATTACTCAAATGAATAAAAGCTTAGAAATGTCTAGAAATATTTATCATAGAGCTACCTAATATTAAAGTCATCTAATCATTATTTACTGATAAAACATGCGAAATTTCTCTATCAACAACCACTATGTCTATAAAGTATTGGATGTTAGAACTAATAACAAGAGAAATAAACAAGAATTTTTTTTCGAGACTAGCTACGTTTGCTTCACAACATATTCATTACAACTACGACATATCAGGTAATAAGAGATACTCTTGTAATTGAGAATATACTATAGAAGGATTTCTGGTGAAGAAAGTTTTCTTAAAATCATCACCGCGAGTCGTACATTTTGGCTGGTAAGTCATCGTTCGAATATTCTCTTGGTACCCCCATCGAACGTTTTAGTACGGCTTCACCCCTTTCCTGATGGCCCGCGAAAGGTATCTGGAACTACAGAAAACAAAGCAGATCGTCGACGAATTGTTGGCTTCATTTAAAGAGTGGCTCGAATGATAATGCTGCATGTTCACATCTGCCGGCATCGCTCCGTGTTGACTATTTATATGGACGTAAATGGAGGGAGGGTGGTAAAAATCTGACAGTCGTTTGCTAAGAGGATGCAGACTCAGGGGGGTGATCTCGACTACTACAAACCCTCACTCCTCACACAGAACATCCAGGATTCTACGGCTATGCTCAGAACCATTGATTGAGCATCCCTCAAGAAAAGGATGTGCGCATCACACGTGATCACTTTCGTGTGTGGTAAGCGAGAAAATGAAAAGAAATGCGCGCGTTTGATTGAAATTTATGAAACAAAATATGTCATTTATTTTTTGCAGAAAGGATCAAGAAATTGATTTTAAAAAAAAACACTCTTATACTCGTTTTTACTGTAAAATAATTTTAAAAGCAATGCTGATTCTTATTATTGAAAGTAGAGTTACATTATAAAACAAAGTAATCAATAAAAGACTGTTGCATATTTTTATAATTTCCATGATAATATTTAATTTAAGGACATTGAATAAATACCTTCTTTAGATTTAGGAACTTTATTGAGATGATTCTCATTTTTTTTACACATTAAGTCTACCAGTTGCCTTACTTGATGATAAAATGAAAACTCGATAAGCACCAATATTTGATACTAATTAAATCGAAAGAGTATAGTTCTGTTAGTCGATAATAAAAATTATGAAAAAATAGTCAAATTACAATAATTAGTAAAACAAAATGTAGTATATACTATTGTTGTGTTGTTACATTTCACTCAATACGTAGTTTGAATTATACATTCTTATCATAGTTTGTAAATGCTAATTCATTTATAGGTATCCATTATCGAGAAGTTCGATGACTCTTTTGAAAAATATTTAATACTGACTTTTTTCATTTAATTAATTGAGTGGCCAATATTTCGCGAACCATATCAAAATATACCCTTCGGCCCACAAGTGATCAACAGATACATGTATATATTTTATTTTAAAACCACAGTGTTGAACCAAAACTCAATTTACGACTATTAATGTTCACCTCTTTAGTCTTGTTATTTCGAATCAACTCAGAAGACAAGGGGATGCTTAAATCTAGTACAAACTATCATCCGTGGAGGAGTTTTTGATTTAACTCATTTGCATTTGCGTTACATGGAGAAGAAAACCACAGGAACGTCCCAAGATTAGCCCGACAACAAAGGGATTTTAATCCATTAGCCACATATTTAGAATACTTGCCCTTATGAAACACACAGGGTTATATATTTCGAGTTACTGAAACTATTATATAACTGAAAGATGTAACCTAATTCGGTACAACTTGTTTTACAAGTTGTAGGGAATGATGTTGCTTTTTAAATAATATGAACTATAACAGTCATATTATTCAACAAGCATCTTTAAAGCATATCAAGTCCAATATGCAGGAGCAAACAAATGTTTATATATTATAAAAATATTAAACATATGGATATTTTTTCGTCAAACCTGAAAATTAGTTTAAACCCAATAAATGATTTTTATACCCTGCTTATGATAAAATCACCACATTTATCAATTACCATCGCATAGTATAAAACTATATTTTGTTAATTTTACCAAAATCCTCGTCAAAGTGCTTCGGTTAAAATTACAGAGGATTTTGGTGTTCCCATAAACCCAAAAACAAGATAAATATTAACGCATTCTGTTAGTTTTGACCATACTTTTTTTTCTCAGTGTTATGGTTTTATATAAATTTTACGTCATACATGAAACCAGAATTTCCCATAAACCATTCCAGTTACGAATGAAAAAATTGCCAAATGGTTGATGAATACAGAGCCTCTGATAAATACAGACCCTGATTAAGGCAGGGGCATACGGGGCAGTTCAACCCTGGTCCCACATCAGAGGGGGTCCCCAAATCGAATAGAAAGTTTATTGTAGGTTTCCTTTTTTAATGAACTATTTTTGAAGCAAAATATCAGTACACACTGTTAGAAATTTCTCGGAAAAAAGGGTTAATTAACAATTTATTGAACGGTTATTTTACCATATTTAATCAAAACAGCTAAATAACCATAAATAAAATGGTAATGAAACTGTTAAGTATGAGAAAAAAGTGTTTATTAACTGCTTTCATCTAATACGGTTAAGCAACCAGAATTTTATCGCACCCACTAGAACCACCTAATGAAGCTACTTAGTTCTTTGCAACTGCTTGCATGTCATAGCCGAGCGGGCTTATCAGCCAATCTCATGACCGGCAGGATTAGAGTTCGAGTCCTAGTGTTGACACTACAATATTTCCTCCATTCCCTTCAACACGTGAAGAATTTCTAGTGTCCGGTACTCTACAATACCCATTACCTTACGGAAAGCCGAGCTACTATGTCTAGTTAAATAATTATTATTTGTTTTACGTTTTTAAAAAATGCTGGTTGTAAATGGTTAATAAACCATAAAGGAAAAAAAATGTTCTTTACTGTAAAATTTACGGTTAATCGGATGGACAGACAGCTGCCAGTTATTTTACCATAATTTCAGAATGAAAATTTTAACAGTGCAGTGTAAAATCCGTCAGTTTTATGTTAGCTTCTTCAGTAATCTATCGCGTGAACACAAATAAATCTATATTTTGTTCATCCGTGACCTTCTAGTGCGGAACTCAGCTAAATTTTCGCAATAACGATGGACAAATTAGGCCAATCGAAAGCCTGTATTTTTACGCATCGGGAAATGCGATATATTTACAAAAATTCAGGCTTCTGATTAGCTTAATTGAGCCATCATAATTGCAAAAATTTAGCTGAATTCCACCCTACTGTCAGCAAGGACATGCATTTTTTTGCAGCTAGATGACAAAGTTAGCAATCAGAAAACTGTACTCGGCATGGTGGACATAGAATAGTCAGAAAATCGATAAAATGGACAGAAAGATACTCCGTCTGACCATTGGAGGATGGGGGACTTAGCTAATTTAGGCTCTAGTCAATTTTCTTGTTATATGTGTATAATGAAGTGAAAATTTAAATACCTCCATAAAGTTCAGTTCTTCATTACTGAAGTAGTGAAACAGAGGGGGCCCCCAAAGAAGATTTTGCCCCAGGTTCCCATTAGGCTAAGTCGGGCTCTGTTTGAATACCGTAAATTCAAGTATTAATTACCATAAATCTCGTTTTTTGTGTCTGAGATGACTTCACTATATAAATACCTGCTTTTTTTCCAAAATTTTTCTTTGGAAAAGAAATTAAAATTAATTAAAAATGAAGATATTTAAAATGAAAGAGAGCATTATTTAATTTATCTTTCAATGAAATAGCTAAAATTATCCATACTATATTATATGCTTAATGAACAAACTGTTCACTTTAAAAAATAAAATATTAATGGAAAACAGAAATTTTACTTTCTGAGAATATTTTCTCAATTAATAATACCGGAATGGTTTTGTTTATTTTAATGTAATTTTAAAATATTAGAACACAGAAAATAATTCTGAGATGCATGCAAAGTAGAACATGTTGAAAAATGACTTCTTTTTTGTTGCAATTTTAAATAACTATCGAATAGTGAATTAAATAACAAAGTTCAATTTAGAATATTTAATTAAATTAAAATGAAGATATGAAATTTCATACAAATATTTAGAGAATAAATTGGAATTAAAAATTTAAGATCATATTTCATTGCAGATTGTTTGTATTTCAAATTAAAAATAAATAATATTTGTGTTAAGTCTAGTTTTTTGATATTATCTTTAAAAGTTTTGATTTTTAATCCCCTTTGGAAAACTATTTTAGTTAACTTAAAAGAAATGTATCATAAATTTTACTTTCTTAAATTAATAACAGAAATTTCAAAACATTAGTATTTTATAATTATTCAGCTCATTTTTAAAATTAATTAAACGAATAATATTGTAAAGTAAATAGTTTTATCACAATAAAAACTAAATAAACAACTTAATATTTAATTTGTCAATATAAAATGAAAATAAAATTAATATTAGATACTTTAAAAAACGAAGTATGAAAAATGCATCTAAATGAAAACTTTTTAATAAAATTTTAATATCAAAATTAGCATTCTCAAAGTCAGTTGACCTGTTGAAGAAATGTTAAGCAAAGAGAAACATACGCTTTCTTTAGAGAATAAAGTTTTATGAATAGAAATATTCATTAATAAAAGAATGCAAACAGCAAGGCGTTGCCAAATCTTTTTATTGCATTTTCCACAACAGAACCATCAAATAAAAAGCAAAGGACTTGGCAAGTACGATACTTTTCATTTGTTGCTTCTAAATGTTAGAAAGTTAGATGATCAAATAGCCTCCTGAGACCTTAGCTATGAACAATGATGGAAAATGCAATTTTTACTTAGAAATATATTGCTCATAAAAAATGAATTCATATAAGCAATAAAATACTTATTTTGAAAGTATTTCAATTATAATTAAAATCATTATCATTTTTAGTTACTTTTAATTATTACATAAAAAGGGAAAAAAATATAATTTTTTACATATTGTATAATATTTTTACAATGTATTTTTTCACATTTCTTCAATGAATTAAAATCCTCTGAACTCAAATAATAGTTACACAAAAGTTTCTAAACACTTACTCAAAGTACAAAAGCTGATAATAAATTTTGATGCTAAGTATTTTCCATGCTTAGTATTTTTGATGCTTAGTACAAGTTGTAGAATATTCAGAGTATTTCGTCACGTTTTGTACTGAGAAAAAAAAAATAATATGGTCAAAATTCTGGTCTTTGAATGAAAGGTCCAGAGGAAAATAATAGGATGTATTAAGAATGGAGACGGGTTGGAGAATTAGGTCGGACCTAGAAATTGAGATAATTATAAAAGGAAAAAACATTGTTTGCTTTATCATATCCCAGCACCTCGCAGGGATTGAACACATACAGAGGAGAGACAAGAATTATGGCTCGCAAAAAATCATTAACTGGACACTTATCGGAAACAGGCCCAGAGGCCGACAAACAAAAGGTAGAAATAAGACTTTATTGACGAATTGGAAATAATGAAGAACCGTATATGGAGGAAGAAGTCAAAACAGAAAGCTGAATGTAATAGAATTGTGCAACAATCCTGACTTTAGAGCTATAAAAGAAGAATATTTACTATGTTTCTGGCTCTATGGAAACACCGAAAAGCTCAGTATTTTTTTACCCATGTGCTTTGGTAATGAATTTGGTAAAGTTAGCAATAAAATATGGTTTTATAATGTGTAATTTAGTTATTTCGTTATGATATCTTAGAGAAGGTTATAAAAACAATCTATTCGGTTGAATTTATTTTTAGGCTTTGTAAATTTTTGCTAAATGTGTGGTTATAAGAACTGTAGTTTTGAAAACCAGAATTTTCAGTAAACAGTTACTTATGTTTTTTTATTTTTACCAGAAATATTATTACCAGTTTTGTACGTAGATTCTCGCAAAAATGTCGCTTTCAATTTTATATTTATTTTGATGAATTTTACACTCTGAGTAGCCATTGTGGCTCACTTGATAAAACGCTCGTCTGTCAATAAGGTAACCCAGGTTCGAATCCCAGCGATACCTGGTCGATATGAATTCTGTACTCGGCTCGCACAGAATACAGTTATTACGTACAAATGTCTCTAGTGGTAGACGATTCAAGTGGTTGAAATGATTTTCCTCTGGTGTAACGCATAGGTGGGTAAGTTGTTTTCTGGGTTGGGTTCAAAATTACAATTTACTAATGACAAAGCTACAAAATTGAACAATGGTAGCGGTAAAGTTGGTAGCCAAAAATGGGTCGGCAGTTCAAAGCCGACGAATTTTGGAATAAGCTACGAGCACTTTATGGTTCATCATTCTAAAAGTACATTTTACTGTAAAATACATTTTTACCGTAATTGAATTTTATAGTTATTTTTACCGTAAATATCACGGCATATTAGTTTCTTTTGTTCCAGAAAAAATAAATTTTACGATAAAAAGAATCCCTGGAAACGGAAATTTTTTTTACCGTATTTTAAATCTGGAATTTTTTTCAATCTACGCTGACTAGAGTATGCAAATAAATATTTTTTTTTTAAATAATAAGAAATTTTTTTAACATTCCTGAATTAAATAAAATTATATTCCTTGATAGTTCGAATCTCTTATGCAAAAAAAAAAAAAAAAAAAAAAAAAAAATTACGCAGATTTTAGCAAGCACAAAAATTATTAGATATTTTTAACAAATAAATATTAAGCCGGACTAAATATTTCTGGAGTAAATTTGCTGAAAAAAATTGATTATAAGAAGAAAAAAAAGCTATTATATCAAAATTAATAATTAATATCTGCAAGTGCACATCCTACCACTTGTTACATAAAAACTTTTGAGTTAATTATTTTTTTAGCGATAAAAATGTGTTAGCGTCAATTTTAATAAATAGTGTTGTCAAGCCTTAAAATCCTGTTATAAACGTGTATATTAATTATTTTCTTAATAGAAAAACAGTGATAATGTTGCCGTGATGAAACAGTTAATAAAGAATATCGAAAAGTTCACGTCCTTTAACATATTACGATGTTATAAACTTTTGTAATAATTATTTCCTTATTCACAGTAAATGGGAGAAACTAATTTTAAGGAAAAATAAACATGGCTTAAGGGTTAAAAAGGAACAAACTGCTTGCATTTTAAATTCTTACTCGAATAACAATATATTACAAATATAGCCGAATTAGTTGATTCAATTAACAAATATAGTTGATTTTCTCCTCTTCTTCCCCTCGTGTTATCTTTTTCCGCTTAACCTGGTATCTTGTCTTTATTTCGTCAAATTTTGAGAGAAGGAATTCAGAATTTACGAGACCGTAACAATCAAAGAAAACAGTCAACATTAATTTGGAGTTTGAAATACTTGGATGATATTAATCAGCACTTATACTTCGCCATTCAAACGCAGTTCGTTTGCTTGTTGAGATGTTTCTACTCCAAATTTCATCACTAATTAACTCTGTATTTTGTCAAGTGAAAGCATCCATTCTCTTTAAACCAATCAAATATCGTTGTTTATGATAAAAGTCGTCTAAGGGCTTTTGAATCGCTTCAAATGCTTTTGTAGCAGGAAATTTATTTGAAAAAAAAAAAAACAAATGCAGGTTCTTTATAACACTTATCATTTCGGAAAATCGATTGAATGGAAATTCCTCTCTCATTAAAAACTATTTTATTTTCAGAGGATAAAATTAAATACCTTCGCGACTGTTTTTAAATATTTATAGATGCATTAAAAGAGTTTGATGAAAGTTTGCTGATTATATCAACTGTAAATGAATTTTAAGTGTAAATTTCAGATAGTCTTTGATCACAATGTGTTTTGTCCCTTGACGGTACACGTCCACAACATTTAAAGCAGGGAACAAAAAATTATATGTTAACAACGATATAAGTGCGAAACAGAAAATACATGAAATTGAAGTATTAAATTCAATTTTTGAATTAAAACAAAATTAGAATAAATTGACTATATAACCTTTATTAAATTTATATGCGTTCGTGTATATAGATTAGTACAAATGCGAGCAAAAGGGTTTCTAGACGTATACAGTTAAAATTACGGGATCTGGCCGATAAATAATACGATTGAATTGTTATTTTCTAATACGATTCTGTTATTTATTAATAAGATTAAAATCATTATAAACAGAATAAAATGCATTGGATTTTTTTTTGAATAAATTTTGACTTTTAATGGATTTTTTTTATGTATTTAAAAATTATTTTTTGGGGAAACTTTTTCGCATTTTTTTTTATTATACTAATTTTCTTTAACAAAACAGTTAAACTTTCCTGACGACTTTTCGTTATCTATTTACTAATTACGATTAAATTGTCCTTTTTGACGCGAAAAGATACTTTTTTCACGACAAAATCATTATAAACAGAATAAAAGGCATTGGATTTTTTTTTTCTTTTGAATCAATTTTTACTTTTGAGGGATTTTTTTTGTATTTAAAAAAAAAAAATTTGGGGAAAATTTTTCGCAATTTTTTTATAATACTATTCATTTTCTTTAACAAAACAGTGAAAAGTTCTAGACGACTTTTCGTTATTTATTTATTTTTTAATAACTGCTATAATATTATAAAAGTAAAAAGTATTTGCATTCCAGGATTTTTTAATTAAAATAAAATTGAATCTTAAGTATGATTTGTATTCATATTGTTGTTCAAATACACTACAAAGATTAAATGAAAATTAACAATATCTAGTAATAAAATTAAAATTAAATTTTATGAAACTATAAAAAATAATTCTTTTTATTAAGGTTTTACAAACAAAGGAATGAAATAGATTAAACAATCAAGAACAGTTTAGCCAGAGTATGTACAGAAGAAATAAAATTCATAATACAATTACAAATTCTTCCTGCTTAAAACAAAGCACACTTAAGTATATTCACATTAATATCGAATAAAAAAAGAAATTTTTTTATACATTAAGGAAAAAATTTGCATCAATAAGAAGGACAAGTTAAGTTTATCACAAATCTAAATTAATGTTTTTTTTTCAGTATATTTGTTTAAAAATATTGAAATATAGTTTAAAAAATTAAATAAATCTTCCTTTACAGTCATTAATATAACTTAAAATTAAGGAAGGTTATGGTCAGAAAATAAAAATAAAAATTAAATTCGCTAAAATAACCCAGATTTTGGACATTTCCAATATATAAAAAAAAATCCTCGTTTAAACTTTAACAGTTTGAGTAAGTATTCATTTTTTACCTCTTACAAAAAATAAATATATTGGTTTCGAAAAAACAAGTTATGGGTGAAAGTTCTCTACACTGGGCTCATGTCTAAGAGATCGTGGGTTCGATCCCCAACTGCCGAAGACTCCCCGTGTAGTAAATGGGTGAAATGCGCGTTCAATCTGTCGAGTCACAAAGTCCTCCATGTTCCCATAAAAAAATCATACCTCTGGGGTTACTAATTCAAGAGTATCCTAGTCTTCTGGGTAGGTTCAAAATTACAAGACTACGGAGTTGAGCATTAGTAGTCATAAACCAAAATTGGGTCTGCTGTTCGACGACTTATGAAATTTCAGCCAAGGTTAAAACATAAACCGAAAGATTATGAAACCAGATATCACTAATATGGATCATTGGCTAATTTTTGGTGTTAATATAAGAACAGAAAAAAAATATTCAACAAATGTTTAGTAAATATTAAAAAATTCAATTTTGCTAAAACGTAGCACTTTAATACACATTGATGTTAGTGGGGCATTTTTAGTTTTAGCCTTTTTAATTTTCATGTTAGTGGGGCATCAAATTATGGTAAAATGTACCATCAATCCGTTTTTTTGAAACATGTTACGGAACGAAAAAAAACTGATATACCGTAATTTTTACTGTAATAATTACCACAAAATCCCTGAATCCCTCTAATTAAACCAATATTACTGAAGAAATTACGGTTTTGAAATTTTATGGTAGAGATAGATTTTAAAATAGTGTAATTTGATAAGAATTTCCTTTTTTTTTTAAGAATCAATAAATGTTTTTATTTATTTCACTATGAAAAATGCCTTTGTTCAAGATAAATGATCTTGATTTTATAGTTCTCAAAAAATTAAAGTTTAAACAGAAATAAAAAAATTTCATGCATAAACGACATATTATTTTAACTGTCATATATTTTGGCCCCGAAGTAGATTAAGAAAGTTAACAAAGAAAGGTCGCTACCTTGCCCTTTTCATTAAAAGATGCCTAAGGAGATTTCGCGTCCTAAGAAATCTGAATAACAAACTTGAAATATTTTTATTCCTAAGTTTCTTACATGTTTGAATAAAAAAATATGGATATGCAATCTTTTTCAGCGAAAATTATTTTGTGAAAAAAAGAATAAATAAAATTATAAAGGAATTATTTTTTCCATATAAAAAATGCATAATGAAGTTCTTTCTTTGGTATTAAGCATGGATAAAAAAACTTGACAATAAACAATAAAAAAAAAACCAGAAAATAGTAATAAAAATGGAATACGCTAGTTTTAATATTAGAATAGATTAAAAAAAATATTCAATTACATAATTATAAATGTATGTCAACAAATCAATCAAATCAAAACCAAAACCAAAATCAACAAAAATTTATAGTAATATTTTAAATTATAGTGTAGCAATAATGCATATAGGTTGATAGAGATAAGGTCGATAGAGATTATAATTTTAAATTTAAAGTAATATATGCATAGCAATGCTTTAAAATAATGATATATATATATAAATAAGACCCTTTTGGCACTTATTTACGAAGAAGTATAAGATTTTTTGTCGTTCTTTACAACAACCTTGAAATACTATGAGTATTAAATCTCAAATTTAAATGCATTATGTGAAATAATCTGTCTTTCAAATATCTTATCAAATTACTACGATAGTTACTAATATTTTCCTAAATTTTTAAATTTATATTTATATATATATATATATATATATATATATATATATATATATATATATATATATATATATATATTTTATATATATATATATATATATATATATATATATATATATATATATATATATATATATATATATATATATATATATATATATATATATATATTTTATATATATATATATATATATATATATATATATATATATATATATATATATATATATATATATATATATATATATATATATATATATATGATTTTTTTTATTGAGTGCTATAGACACCACAGTATATTGTTTCTTATTCCAATTTCAGTTCTAAGCAAAACTAAATTATAAAAGTTCTCTTCATTTTTTCACTAAATTGCATTTAAATAGTGTCTGTGCTTTTGTTTAACTCCCGTTATAAATTCAGAACCCTAAATTAAATTTTAAATAAGTTACGGAAATTCAAGTATAAATAAATACATACATTCCATATTTAATTGAAGAAATCTAAGCCACGTAGGCCCTTAAGTTACTTTCTTGAACCTAAAATCGGCATTATAATTCATAAACCTATAACCTGTATGCCAACCATGCCCAAACCCATTTCAGGATTCTGTTTTTTAACAGTCATGGTTGGCAAGTCACGTATTTTTAACACCAGTCAGATGATGTGGACAATGCCTGAGCAGGTACCGCTATCTTCAAACTTCCACATCCAGTAAGACGAATTTTAGCCACGATAGATTTAACGTGCAACTAGCTGCGTATACGTGTATAAATTATACATTATATGTGTATAAGGCATAATTATTTGAGTATAGTTACTGTAAGATATGATATGCATTAAAATCAGTTATTACGATGCAATATTAGCTAAGAATTATCAATTTAGGATTCAAACATGCAATATTTCTTAAAATAGAATTTTTTTTAAATCAGACATATAGAGAGAGTATTAATACGAATTTGAATTCAAAATTTCAAAACGAAAACTATAGAAGTTGAATATCATAAAATTATTTTAAACAATTGAGAGATTATTATACAACTAAATCATAAATATTTTTATTATACAATTAAAAACATGCATGCATTTTGCAACAGTTTATATGGGTAGTTTGTCAGATTAACCAGACAGGAGGACTGAAATTATTTTGCAAGTTAATAACCACAATCAATGTTATACATAAATCAGTAAAAAGCATCGAAACTTACTTAGTATTAAATAAGTTATAATTAGTTTGTTAATTCAATCCGACAAGAAAAATTCACGTTTCAACAGTGTATAGAAATTAAACAATCGGTTTAAACACCATAATTTCGTGCAGACGCCTGTTGCTTTAGACGGCTACCAGAATCGAATCCATAACCCCCAGATTTTCACCAGCAGTGTAAGCAACGGCGTATACACCAGTAAGCATAATTTACTTATAAGTAATACACCAATAAGCATAATTTACTTATAAGTAATACATCAATAAGCATAATTTACTTATAAGTAATACACCAATAAGCATAATTTATAAGTAATACACCAATAAGCATAATTTACTTATAAGTAAAATATATTTTTTAAATTCAAACGCAAATTTATTTTAGTTAACTTAAGAATTTGTCTTTCTTGATATCAATTTTAATTCAGATTAGCGAAAAATTAATTTTCCAAAATTTAGAAATTTATCATTCATTTTTTATTTGTCAAAAAAAATATTCATTTGTAGGACAAATAAAACTGATGGAATTAAAGTGCAGAAATCAAGTAAAAGTATCATGAAAATTTTCACTTTGAAGAAACCAAACTGGAATTTATTATTAAAGTTTTCAATATACAACTTAAACCCATACAACTGCCTTTCTTACTTACTGAGACAAATAGTCTAGACATATAATTTTGCAATACTTAAATACGCGGCTGTAAGAATATACATGGCTGTAATAATACGCGAAAGCAAATCATTGCATCGGTGTAAAGACACTTAAATTAGTTTGTTTACAGAATTTTAAATATTAAAATATTTATACAATATTTTTAATCAATCATAAATAGCATGTTTCAGAAACGTTAATATTAGAAAACCAATAGGTAAATTTAACTGAGAAAAAAAATGCAGTTGTAACTATCAAGTGACATTAACAAAGTGGTTTTAATGACACAAGTGGTTTCAAAATAAAAATAATAAGTGGAATTCAAAACAGTAAATATGTAAACAGGGCTACATAAAAAATTTAGATTAAAAAGATTTTGAATATAAAATTCCATTATTCCACGGTAAGTTGTAATTTAATACCAATTACTCTTATATATAAGGTTTCTTTCCATTTTGTGAGCATGAGAACATATTTAATTTAAATATAAGCGAGCATAATTAATCACTCAAATAATACTTTCTTTTCGTTTTTAAATGTTCTTAACCCAGTAAAGGTAGTTAATTTAATTAATCAATTTTGTTAGTAATCAAAAAAGTAAAGGGTATTATTTAAGGTTGTCTTTTTTCAAAAAAGTTAGAGACAACTAAAGCGAATAAATATTATTCGTGGAAATTTTATTCAGGATTTTAGAATCACATTAATTTAGAATTATGGACTTACCAATTAAAAAAGCATTAACTGTAAACATTATTAAACCACTTAAAGATTTTCAGATTTTTAAAATGATTTTTAAATTACAAAAAGGCCAAGTTAGGTTTACAGATAATGGAACTAATAATAAAATTATGTGTCGAATAGTGTTTCTTTTTTATCAGAATATTATTTATCTAATTTTTATTCAGCTTTTCAGAATTTTCTTTTCAGATAAGGCATATGAAAATGACAAAATATACTATCCAATAAAAAAGCGTTTGAATCAAATATTAATCATCTGATTTTTATTCAGCTTTTTAGAATTGTGCTTTATTTTAATCAAATTAAGGAAATTTCCAAAGTAGACTTAACAATAAAAGGGAAACATAAACGATAAAAATCGTCAAATGCAAAATATATTTATTGAATTTTAATTCAGATTCTTAAGATTAGATTTTTTTTCAATTAAACTTGTAAAAACTACAAATCTGGCTTATCAATAACAAAAAACAAATAAATAAATAAGCAGTTTAAACAAATAAATATTTGTCGAATTTTTTTCAGCATTTTAGAATCATATTTTTTGTTTCTATAAAACTTATGAAAATGCCAAATTTGACTTACTAATAAGAAAGAAACATAAACCATAAAACGAAAAATAATATTTATAAAATTCTAATTCAGTTTTTTTTAATCAGATTTCTTTAATCAATCAAACGCAAAAAAAATGCTGAATTTGGCTTACCAAATACAAACCATTGAAACGCATAATATTCAAATTTCGAATCATATTTTGCCGAATTTTTAATTATTTCTTTTGATTCACATTTTTGTTCAATGAAACTTATGAAATTTCCAAAAAACAAAACAAACCAATGAAAAAAAAAAGAATCATAAAAGTTATAACACAACGACATAAAGAAACAGAATTCTCCAATAACAGATTTTGTTTTTATTTTTGAGATGTATTATGCAATTACCAGATTCCCGATCAGTAACAATATCATTTCCACAAATAACTCTTGTTCTGCGCAACAACGAGTAACAGAAATGTAATGAGCTGCAAACTTTGTTCAACTTTCCCTGCATTTCCTCACGTAGTACATCAACGGTGATATACGAAACTACCAGTCTTTTTCTTGTATATAATGAACACGTAATACGTAAATGGATGTAGTTAGAGATAGGGGAAACTAACATAACGGGAAAAAATTACAGGGAGCCAATGACAAGTCAAATAACTATGTTTATTAAAACAGGTTTTAATTTACATAAATCGTTTAAGTATTACCATGCGTCATACGTATTACCAAGTGCCATATTAAAAGAACATAAATATCATACATATATAATCTATATGTATTCTAAATTTGTGTAATTGTTTTATGCATATAAATGCAGACATAAAATAGACTGCTGTTCAGAAAATTAAATAAGAACAAAGAATTGAAAAAAACAATCCCAAGAAACTGAAGTGGTAAGATATTACTTGAATAAAAACTTTATAAAAATACAAACAGTAAACATATCTCAAGCTCTCAATAAAAGGCGCCCATTTTCCAGACTTTCCTAACATAAATAGGAAAAAACAAAAACGCTTTGAAATTTAAAGCGTAAAATTAAAATTGAAAAAAACAATCCCAAGAAACTGAAGCGGTAAGATATTACTTGAATAAAAACTTTATAAAAATACAAACAGTAAACATATCTGAAGCACTCAATAAAAGGCGCTCATTTTCCAGACTAACATAAATAGGAAAAAACAAAAATGCTTTTAAATTTAAAGCGTAAAATTTCCAACGCAAATGGAAAATTAAAGGGAGATTGTTTATTTATGCTATTTCATATATAGTTGTATAATATTTTATTATACATTTATTTTTCATTTTTTGTGTTTGCAACTTTACGTTTTATATTTAAAATCGCTTTTGTTTCTTCTCATTCACGCCTGTCAAGTCTTGATAATAGGCACCTACTTTTGAGATCTTGAGAAATGTCGAATATTATTTCTATTTTGTATATTTTTGATACGAATGAGGTTTTCTATGAAGTACGGAACAAAGGATAACAAGGGAATTTCTTATTCAATATAATGTACTTGTTATTTAAATTTATTTCAAAATTTGAAAAATCTATCTACAGAATATGATCAGAAAGTAAAACCACTGAATCTATTATGAAACTTGCACCCGTACCACCATGCTCAGCTCAGACAGGCATTTTCGTGAAATTAATTTTCTTCTCTCGCACAAGCTGCCATGTTTAATGAATTGCCACCAAGTAAAACTTGACAAATCAGTAGAGGAAAATTTTCCAGAGATTAAAAAGCCTTGGTGGTCACTTTTTTTTTATTAGAAACCAAGTTTACTTTTTGACAGGTCATGTTCAAGAGGCCCTTAATAGGTCAGCAATAAAGTTCATGCTAGAAGGGCATTAATGAACAATGCCGATGGAATTGAGACTCTTGTTACTGACTTAGTAAAAATAGTCAGTCATGACAGTGACCATTTAGTGGCACATTAAACATTTCAAAACTGCATTACCTACAAAATCCACTTCGACAACAAACCTTATATAAGACAAAAAACAGCGACCTTAATGTTATGGTGTGTGTAGACCTGACACAAATGTATCATTTTTTAAACTCTTTTATTTTTGTGTGTGTTAGGTTAAATATTTAGAGAATTATATTTTTTTCATTAACCCATTTTCTGCCAGAAGTGCGTGAAAGCATCATTTCAATAACAATTTTTATTAAAACTGTGATATATATTTCTCACTAATTTTGATTTTTTGATATTCTTATGGTCTCTGAAGACATATATAAAATATTAGTAATTTAATTCGAAAAAACATTCTCTTTTGAAGAATTTTAAAACTATGCTAATTTCTCATCAAGAGACAGTTATTGCAAAATTCGGACAGTGTTCCTTTAGGAATTACCTTTTGAAAAAGCCACTCAAAATTTACCTGCCCTGTCTTATATATTTAAAAACTTAAACTCAGTGACGCGACAGCCCATGGAGGGCCAAGGCCTACAGTGCCCATCTCAGTTTTCCTGAACTTGGGCTCTGGGGTGCAGGAGCAGATGTTCCGGTCAGGTGGTCAGCCGAACATATACATATATATAATATTATATATATAATATTATATATATAATATTATATATATAATATTATATATATAATATTATATATATATATATATATATATATATATATATATATATATATATATATATATATATATATATATATATCATATATATAATATATATATAGAATATAGAATTTAGTTAGTCGCCTGGCCCAAGGATATGAGCACTCGACTGTTACAATGCAATACAATACAATTTTACAACCACAATAAAATACTATAACTACTGTTACAAAAAAATAACAATGGAATTAGAGTACAGATGATTTCGTTACAATAAAGACAGCTGAAGTCCAAAGGCATGAAAAAAGCTCTTCGAAAGAGGACGGTTTGATGGTTAAAAACAATTTAAAAATGTATAATTGATAGCCAATTTACAACAAAATCTATTTAAAAATTAATCAAATTTGAAAATAGTTATATAAAGCAACGATTAAAATCAAAATATCCAGGGCAATTCAGGATCCAATAAATTGAAAAAGCAAAGCACCAGAAATAAAAGCATCGGTGTCCAAAATCATTAAAAAGGGTAAAAATAGGAATCAAAACCAGAGTATAGGTATTTAAAATCAGTAAAATCAAAGTCTTTAAAGCTAATTACAAATTTGAAATTTAATAATAGAACAGTCTAAGAATCAGAGAGGTGTAGGTTCAATAATAACTCAGATAATTTAAAATACTTATGGGATGGTAAACAAGGGGTCCATGAGTTCGTTCGGGGACATTGTGATATATATCTGATATATATCATATCATATCTGATATATATCAGAAGAAATCAGAAATACAAAATTAGCATCAAAAATACAGAGAAGTGTTTAACACCTGCAATAAAAGTGTTTTTTCAGCATTTTTTGCTTGAATTACCCCGACTGAGAAATTCGGAAAACTTCCAGGTTTCCTTTCAGTTTCATTCCAGTTCATGTGAAGCATAACAAAATGTTGTTGAAAGTAAAGCTTTATATCAAACGCTGCATTTCAATACCATATTTTATTTTCCTGTTTCCTTTCACATCTGAGGTAATCCTTGGTTACCCAGAAGGTGCACAGTAAATATTGATGCAGGAATGCGTATAAAAAAATTTTCTACTATGCATAAATAAAGCTGAAATAAAATATCAGGTGAATAAAAATATTGAGCATTACATATTAAATCTAGTATTGAGATAATAATATAATAAGTCACCAAGGAAACTCAAAACTATAGAAAATTTTTTTTTTTTATTTAAGTTCCTCTATTAAATTTCGATTTCACTTACTATAATTCAAACTATATTTTTATTGATAATTATTTTTTAATAATGAATCAGTGCACATTCACAATTTCCTTACTATTTTAGTTTAGTTCCTGGAAAATAACATTAGGATAATTGCACGGTAAACTTTTAAATCTGTAATCCTGTAACTAGGATTTTCTATTTCTTTATAGAGAATTTTTGTTTTAGATTCAAACAAACTTTCATTACGATAATGCATGGTAAATATTAAAATTCTCTATAATATAATAAATGTTTTTATATAGCAGTAGGTAATTTTTATTTTAGTTAATGGCTAATTTTTATTACAATACCTGCATGGCAAACTTCAAAAATATTAATCCTATGAAAAAGATTATCCATTTATCTATGTAGAGTATTTATTTTAGTTCCGGTCAAATTTTTTCTGCAAAAAACTCTTTGGCAAATTTGAAAACTAATCATCCTGTATTATGAGTTTTCCATTTTTTGATAAAAATTTTTTTATAGTAGTTCCTGGCTAAGTTTTCTTTCAAATCCTGCACGGTAAACTTCAAAATTATTAATCCTATCATAAAGATTTATGGAGTTTTCTGGATAGAGTTTTTATTTTAGTTCCTGACAAATTCTTGTTACAAAAACTGCAGAGTAAATATTAAAATTATTTATTCTAGAATAAAGAGTTTCCATTTCACAATGGAGAATTTTTTCGTGTTATTACGAGTTATTTGTTATTACGTGTTAAATTGTTATTACATGTAATATACAGCAAATTATAAGAAAACAGTTGCTGGGAAAATATCAATAGTGCGAAGCAAATATCGTATAAAAATAATAGGTAGACAAACAAAAAAAATTAAAAAAATTAGGTAAACCAAAATTGAATAAAATAATAATTATTATTTATTTATTCATTTTTTTTAATTTTTTTTTTTTTTTTGATATTTGGAAATTTTTTATTAGAGAGGATCTAAAAGTTTGGTTTAAAGTTAAGTCATCATTTTATTGTTCAATAAATAATAAGTTTAATAATAAGCAAAAATTTAATAAGTTATTGGGTGTATTTATAATTTTAGCAAGCGTTCAAACAAGTCAAATAAATAATAGTCAACAAGTCAAATATGTTATAACAAGTCAAAATATGTTTTTAAAACTAACTGCAAAAATATATATGAAACCTAATAAGTTTAAACTGATTTGAACGACAGTTAAACACATTGCGTCGAAAAACATATTTTAAACTTCAAACACAAATTTAAAATTTTAAAACAAATACTGTGATTCTAATCTGTAAACAATATAAAACTAGCAAATCAAACAAGATGTAAAAAATGCTCATAAAATAATCAAAAAAATTAAGCCTATACTGTAAATTGATATGTATGCACTGAGAAAAGAAAGTTGTCAAAACTCTCAGAATATGGTAAAGTGGTAAATATGGTAATATGGTAAAATGACTCAGAATATGGTAGCCGTGCTTCTGGCTATATGGGAACACCCTACAAGGTGATCACGAAACGAATTGTTTTTTTTTTTTTTTTTTTAAGAATTGAAAAAATTTACTTTGCAATAAATCTCTTAAAAAGATGCATTTTGAAATGAAAGATTAAAGTCTAGAGTCGAATAAAATTTGAGAAAGGATGAAAAGTAAAAATCTTTGAAATGAATGATGACGTATGTGACACATCATATTGATCCGCTCTTCGATCCTTAACCGCAGTTAAGAAACACTTGTAATATCTTTTGACCGAAGAGAATAGATGAAATATATTCTTGTCCAAATAAAAAATCAAGAGGGGAAAAATCATCTTCCTCCTAATGTATTTCTTATTGATTGAAGAAATAAATTAAATGCCCCCTTTGAAGTATTGCTATTGTAAAATAAAATAAATCTTAATTACTTCTCTATTCCTTTTCATAAATATTCTGAGAATTAATTTTTTTCTTCATTTGAACTTCAAAAATGAAATGAAATTAATTACTTATAACTCACGTAAATAAACATCAATTTTTTAAACAACAAAACATAATTAAATGCTAAGTAATAAATGCTCAATTCTACTTTTGAACTACGGTTAAAAATATTTTAAGTCAGATATATATTTCCCATTGCAATTTTTTTAATTCAATTTTTTGTCGAAAAAATATGTTTTTTTATAAATTGTATTTATTTTCATATTGGTCAATAATACAGATTGGTTTTTAAAATTTATTATTAAAATAATTTAAAATATATTTCTTTTTCGAAATACTTTATTTGCCGAAGAGCTTCAAGAATGGTTCCTAAGAATTCAAGTGCAAAATTTCAGGCTGCTTTATCGAATCAAAAAGCAATTATTTGATAGAAAACAAATAAATCCTGCCCTGTCAAAAACTCACGCTGACATGTCAGCACTAAATTAAAAAAACTATCTTTTCGAAAAATTTCATATCCTTATAAAATATCTTTATCTTTGCATGACATATTCTAAACAAATCTCGTAGCTCTTTCCGTGAAAAGTTCTATTTTATAATATTTACTGGACAGTATATATTTTATCAAATTATTTATAAAATTATTATTAGTAAAATGATGTTAATAATACTTAATATAAATTGCAATCATAATGATTCTATTTTACTATTCTGTGTAAAAATTAAATTAAATACTACTCATTATGTAATATTTAATTTATCAAGGTATTATTTTTTCCGTAAAGTAATAATAAGTATGTTATAGGTAAATCTAGTTCTCATCTTAGTTTTTATTTGAATACAATAATATATAATGAAAAATATTCAGTTTGTCAAATTATTACAATTATTATTTTTGTAAAATAAAGAATGTAATAATTATGCTTATAACTTATGATACTAAATAAATATACTTCTGCTCCAAATGTAAATTCAATTTCATAACTTTTGCTTTTTATGCATCTGCTATTCAACCCATCAAAATATTATTAATTTTGCAACATAAGAGGAATCACAAAAAAACAAATAAATAAATAAATAAATAAAAATAATAAAAAAATTTAAAAAAAATTGTACTAGGGTAAGCTAACCAGTGAAGGAACACTTAAGCTTCGCTTGCATTTTAAAAAATCGTATTAATTTCAAAATTCGTAATTTTAGTGAAATGACAGCGTCAACATATTTGTTACTAATTGAAAATTATGTAAAAGAATTGTAGAGAACTTACATAATATTGTTTTAAAGTTTTGGAGGTTCAAATAACAAGTAGTAAGAAGACCAAGTGAAGGAACAGCTCTTACCAGTGAATGAACATCCAGTAAAGGAACACTTAATTTTGGTTATTTTTAATGCTCTTTATGAATTTGTAATTTAAAAACAAGCCTATTCCTGAAATTATAACATATAAATACTTGAAAACTGTTAATTTTATTTTGTAATCATGAATTAAAAATTAAATTGTCAACATATTAACACATACTGTTCATTCACTGGGAAATCTATGCCCAGTAAAGGAACATGCCTGTTCCCTCACTGGTTCGAAGTTGTTTTTCGCATTTTTAACATATTTTTGATGCGGAATATCACTAAAGGTACAAGAAAGTTAAAATTTATTTTCATTAACTTAGAAAAAAACCCAGTAAAGGAACACTTGTTCCTTTACTGGTTTTTCATCGTTTGATGATCCAGTGAATAAACACCCCTTATCTGAGTACTTTATTATGCTATGATGCTTAAAAAAAATAAAACGTAACTTCAATAACTATATTTTGAATTCTCTTTTTCGCAGTGAGAAAAATAAAACTATTACATGCAATTAATTCCACTTCAAACATATAAATACAAACACTCACCTTATAATTTTTTCAACGAAACAATGTGTTGCAGAGATAATAACAAATTTCAAAAAATTTCCAGAGAAGTCTATTCGACCCGGTAATCCAAAACATTGCTAGATGACTTCCTATTGTTTGGCAGTAAGCTATTGTTACCAATCAATCTAAAGAAAAACTTTTAAATTCTCATTTTTAATCAATATATATGAAATGTTCCTTCACTGGTTGGTTTACCCTACATAAAATCTAATTTTTCTTTCAGTGTATTTTTTTCTATAATTTTTATTTTAGAAATAAATATTAAATAATATTTAGTTTTCTTTTAAACGTAAAATTTAATATTAACTGTATAATTCTAACTTTATAAAACTATTGTCAGTAATATTTTTAAAATATTAAAAATGATTACAGATAAAAATATTAAAGTATAATTAATAAATCTTGTTATTTTTTTACTCCGTAAAACGTAAATTTATGGCATTAACTGATTACAGATAAAATTATTACAATAAAAATTATTACAATGATTAATAAAAATGATTACAGATAAAAATATTAAAGTATAATTAATAAATCTTGTTATTTTTTTACTCCGTAAAACGTAAATTTATGGCATTAACTGATTACAGATAAAATTATTACAATAAAAATTATTACAATGATTAATAAAAATGATTACAGATAAAAATATTAAAGTATAATTAATAAATCTTGTTATTTTTTTACACCGTAAAACGTACATTTATGGCATTAACTTGAGGATATTGACGTCATAAAAATAGTATTTTTATTTATGTTTATGAAAAATAGAATAATATCAATTTTAAAATAAATGTTGCATCTTATTATTTTATAATTATAAAATTATAAAACACAAACAGTTCAAAATAACTGTCAAAAGTCCAGATTAATTTTTTTCAGAAAATGCAAAATATAAAAAAAACTTATATTTTTTTAAGAAATAATGCTTATCTTAAGTAAATGTTAAAAAAAAATATTTAGAATAAATTTTAAAAAATAATAATTCAGAACATATATTATTAAAGAATAAAATAAAATTAATTTATCAATTATGGTTATATTTACGGTACCAAGCAAATAATTAAGAGAAATATGAGTGACATTAAAAAAAATCAAATTAAGGAAAAAATGTAAAACACGACAAATTCACTAATTTTCGTTTAAAACAAATTATTTAATGAAGCAAAAATTGTTTATGATCATGCATTTTATAATTTTATTAATTAAAAATTTAAATTTTAGAAGCAGTCTTAATTTTGTTTTTACTCTTAGCCTCATGAATTAAACATATTATTTTAAATTAAACCTATTGTTTTAAATGTTTTGTTTTCGATGAAACTCAATTAATAAAACCTAATAAAGTGCATTTCTGTGTAGTTTTTAACAATATGAATTACTTTTGATCATTATTAAAGTATAATGTGACAGACTTCATTTGAATTGACTTTATAGTCTAAGAAAATTATGTATCAAACTATAAAAAAATAAAAAAAATTTAAATTTAAGCATCATCTATTGTTTGTGGCAACTTATATTTATGCATTTAACATAATGATTTTATAAGTAAAATACCTTAACTTTATAATAAGAACGAAAAAAGCTATTCCACAGTAAGATTTGCAGCATTTTATTCAATAAGGTTCAAAACTAACAATATCACCTTATTATTTTCATATAAATATAAATAATTTTATATTAAAATCTTCTTACATTTAAAAGTAATTAAAATATTTTTTTAATAATAATTCGTCAAAAGTACATAGGGTGTAACCTCAGTTTACGGACAGTCTTCAAGAGTGGACATATGACATTTGGACATCTCAGTCTCCCAAAAATGAATAGCTGTACATTTCCTGTTTCGGCCTAACATGGACAGTAGTTTGTATCTAAAATAATGTCACTTAAATCCCTTTAAGGAGGAACAACACAGAAAATTTTTAAAAAATGAAAAAATAAAAAATTTGAATTTTACGGTAGTTTATTTAAAATCATTGTATCAAAATAATGAAATGATTATCACAGGTACCAAAATAATGAAATGATTATCACAGGTACCAAAATAATGAAATGATTATCACAGGTACCAAAATAATGAAATGATTATCGCAAGTACCAATATAATGAAATGATTATCGCAGAAATGTGAAGTTTACAACATAATATATCGAGCGCGGCATGAGGCGCAAGGCATGTGACATGTAACATGTGACATGACATGCATTGTGCATTTAATAACAATTATATTTTTAACATTGAAAAACAGTGCGCATGGAATAACAAGTGAACTAGTGCACTCAATTGATTAATTGATTTTCTCACTCCTATTAAAACATTTTAGTAAAATACTACCATTTAGACTATTTTTTACCACGTTTATATAAACTTGCCTTCGTGGATGTCTGTCCGGGTGGAATTTTGTAATCGATTTTAAACTAACTTCCCGACTAGCTACAAACTTTAAATTTGGCACATAGATCAGAATTGGATGACATTGCATGAAAATGAAGGAAAAAAAAGACATACAACGTAATATAAAATTAAAATTTAAAAAAAAAAAATTTTCGCGATTGTCTTTTGTTGTCGATTCCATTATTTCAAATTAGTGTCACATGTCAGGTGAAAAGATTTTTATTGTCGGAGTATTTTTATTGGCTGAAAAATCACGTGGTAGGATCCAGTTTTTCCTCATTCATTTCCAGATTGTGTTGGTTGTCATCAGCCTAAAACTAATGAAAGTCGTAAAGGTATTGTTTTTCTATAAAGATTTTTGTATCCCTAATTTAAAATTAAAGTTCCATTATTTTAGTAGAGGTCTTGTAGAAGTCTTGACACGATGATGAAAGAGACAGCCACTCAACGCAAGCGACGACTGGAGAAAAAAAAACAAAAGCGGTTAGAGACGCTTCAACAAGAATCAGAAGCAGATACGTTTGCAAGATTAGCTAAACGGCGTAAACAAGCGGTAGAAGTTCGGAAAAATCAGCGTGTTGTCGGACGGAATAAAGATAAACAACGAATGGCTCAAGGAATCAAATCGCTTGAGAAACTCTGACTCAAGGGCTGGAGAGTCAATTCAGGAATATGAAGAAAGACTAAAACGTCGACGTGAGGCTTGTGCTCAACGGGTAACTGATAGGGCAGAGGGTAAAAATATAATTGAGTGTGTCCCTTAGCGAAATTGGCTACTTATGTTTGGCGCCATTCCTGTTTGCGCGGAACACTGTGGTGACAGAAATGGAGGCCAAAACGAACGATATTTTTAAATAAAACAATGTAAAATTTCAACAAAATATCGGCCGAAAAATAATATAATTTACACCATTTTTCTAAATAAATAATCTAAATAAAAAAATATTTTTTTGAAAACCACGTTTTTGCAGCGAAGTATAATAATTGAAAAATAAAAATTTTAAAATTATAATTTTAAAGAAATTAATTTAAACGCAAAACTAAAAAGCAGAAAATAAATAATCTAAATAAAAATATATTTTTTTAATAACCACATTTTTGGTAGTGAAGAATAATAATTGAAAAATAATAATTTTAAAAAAATATAAAATAAAAATTATAGTTTAAAATAAAAAAAATTCAAAAGAAAAAAATTCAAAAGAAAAAATGTTTTAAAAAACCACGTTTTTGTAGTGGAGAATAATAATTAAAAAATAATTTGAAAAACGAAAAACGTGGGGTGCATGAAATACATAACAGTATACTAATATAACATTACTGCTTCATGCGCCCCACGTTTTTCGCTTTTCAAATTTTTTTTTAATTATTATTCTCCACTACAAAAACGTGGTTTTTAAAAACATTTTTTATTTTGAATTTTTTTTATTTTAAACTATAATTTTTATTTTATATTTTTTTAAAATTATTATTTTTCAATTATTATTCTTCACTACAAAAAACGTGGTTATAAAAAAAAGATATTTTTATTTAGATTATTTTTATCGAAATAATTTTTTAAAATTATGGATGAAAAAGAATTAATGGTATAATATAAATAGTTCAAATTACAACTTATTTAGCTGTAATAATTTTAATGAAGGTTTCAAAAGGTTACTAGCAGTTATGGAACAATAAGAAATAAGTGTAGGTAGGTAGGTATTTTATTTACATCGCACTAGAGCTGCAAACAATGGGCTATTGGTGACAGTCTGAGTAACATCCTTGAGGATGATCCGAAGACATGCCATCGCAATTTTTATCCTCTGCTCCCGACGACCTGCGTGCGAAGTCGTGCACTTAACGATAGAATAATTAAACACAGACTGATACCGCGCAACCTCAGTCCCTACACAGGCTGATCAAACTGGTCATGCACCCGCTTACTGACCGCAGTCAGTGATAGCTTGATTTCGGTGTTCTACTGGGAACCGTGTATTTAGAATCAGTCCAATGCGGAACAGGTGTAAGTGTAAGTCAGGCAACCAAGAAATGTACTCAGAATTAAGATGACCGCGGAATTTTGAGCTTTTACTCTAAAAACATATGAGATGTCTCATGAGGGTAGATCGACAAGAAAAAGAATAAGATTAGAACTTGAGATTGCTGAAAATAATGTAGAGAAAACATCTTATGGATATGATTTCGATGCATCGTAAAGTAAAATTTTATATATTTATATGGCTTACTGACTACACACTCTAAACGCAATTTATTAGAAACTATAATTATTCTTATCTACTATATCTCTAACTTGCACAATTTTTAGCCGATTTTCTTCAATCTTTGGCGCAACGTTCGCAATAACAAGTTTTCATTTCACGCACGAAATTTTTGAGAGAGTTAACTGGTTTAAAATAAACACAAAATTTAGGCTTGTCTTATGCCGATTTTTCTTTCAAAACACTGACATTTTTGTGGAAAAAATTACTTTTCAAAAATCCAACGCGCAACAAAAACTGCATTCATGTAGTTTAAAAAAATTAAATATTGTTTTTTATCTTATGAACATAGCTAAATACTTATGAGTATAGCACACTAAATGCTTCTATAGAATAATTCAAAAAATAAGTTAAATATATTGTATTACGTAAGAGCTATTTTTAAAATAAATTGTATTTGTAACATGATAAAATAAAGATTAAAATATTTTAGTAAGATAAATACAATATATTAAATTAGGTCTGCCCCAATCATTGCAAAAGTTATTTTTTTTAAAAAATCCCTCTTTTTTTTAGGGGCTTCTACTGTGTTTTTTCCCTTGAGGGTAACAATTCACATCCGTTTCTTAAACACTAATTTGAATGTTTTTATGAGCAAAACAATGGAGTAAGAAGAAGAACAAGAAGGGAAATTTCAGAACTATCATTTCTTAAAGGCGAATAAATAATTGCATTATTGCCAGATCTTTATTGTATTATTAAATTGTACCTTTCAAAAACTACCTTTTCTTCCATAGCACAATGGGGGTAAGATATCTTAGAGATAATTCGCTACATTTTGCGTAACAGGTATGCTTTAGGGGATACTTTATATTTACAATTGAATTTGCTATTATTCACTATTAATTTATTCATGAAATTTATAGCAATGGTGCAAAATATTATTGCGGAACTAAATACTTTTGTCTCTTAAAAAGAATAAATTTTTTTAAATGTATTGAGAGAGTATCAATATGATTTTCTGAAGCGATACCATTTTAAATAAGCTTAAGATTGTTTGATCAATATAAAACAGGGGATTAGAGTATTTCTTATCGTTTGACAAATGTAAAACAGGTTATTAGATTATTTTCTATTGTTTGACGAATGTAAAACAGGTATTTTTTATTGTTTGAATAATGTAAAACAGATAAATAATTATTTTTTCTAGTTTGATCACAGTTAAAAAAAAATTTTTTTATTGTTTGATCAATGTAAAACAGGTGATTAGATATTTTTTATTGTTTAATAATTTTAAAACAGGTAATTAGTTTTTTTTATTGTTTCATCAATCTAAAATAGGTAATTAAAATATTTTTATCATTTGATCAATGTAGAACAAGTGATTAGATTTTTTTTCATCGTTTGATCAATGTAAAATAGATGATTAGTTTATTTTTTATGATTTGATAAATGTGAAAAAACAGTAAAAGTGTTTTATTAATAATGCACACATTTTATTTCGCATAGTTCAATTTAATTTTAATTCTGATGATTTTATTAAGTTTTGAAGAAAAAAAATATTAGTTTTTTTCCTTACTTCTATTTAAAAACCGTTTTAAAAATCATTAAAACCTTAATCCCTGTTATCATTCGTTTTATGTAGCATGCCTTTCTCCTTGAATGTTGTTGTTGTTGTTGACTTATTCCTCTTGGTCAGCCGCAGGCTAGACCAAGTCAATGAGCTTGAAAGTCTTCAGGAAATCAAAAACAAGCAAGGGCCAGAGTAGAGGTCTTTCTTCTCCAGGCCAAGACAGTGTAAAATGTGCACGTTGCACGTTGAATAGGTCTTTCGCCCAAGCTCAAAAGAGAGACACCTGGTGTGTCCACTTATGAGCCTACTTATAGTGGACTCTATGGCTCTATCAGCCCCCATGGTAAGTGCCCCACCAGGAGTCCGTCCATTGTACCAAAAGTGGGCCGGAGGGATATTCCATAGTTGTTGGTTAGTGTTCTTGAATGTACCTCTACTGAGTGGACACTAAGTAGTACGGGCATCTTTCAAGAGAGGGCATTATAGCCATCGCTACTGAATAGACATTATGTAGTAAGTAAATTTCTCCTGAGCGGATATAGTATGACAATCTTTAGAGGGAGAATGGCCATCTCTACTTATGGGACATTATGTAATAAGGTGATTGCTACTGAGTGGACATAATATTGTCATTTCCATTAAGCTTACTATTATATATAGTAAGCGTGCGTGTTGCATGTCATCTCTACCTAGGAGACATTATGCAGTAAAGACTTTTCTCCTTAGTGACCATGAGTAGCATGATTATCTCTACTGAGTGGACATAGAGTAGTATGGTCATATCTACTGAGTGGACACTAAATAGTAAGGCCCTTTCTCCTAAGCGGACAGTTTTTTTTTCCGGTTGGATGATGTCTGCTTTCTCTAAGTTTCGATATTTCTACTTAAATTAATATCCTGACAAGAACATTACATAGTTTTCCTTTGAATAAACAAATTAAATCATCAATATTATTTTAAAAATAAAAATGAATAGCGTGTATTTTTCTTTTTAATTTTATACCTTAAAACAATAAAGAAAAAAAATTTGCATTAAGTTTTTGAAACTAAAGTTAAGTTTTTAAAGTTTAAAGTGTTTATCACTTAAGAATTCATATCATGATTTTTTAAGTAATAATTATTTATTTACACTGGTTCAGAAATTTTACAGTAAATATTACTGCAAAAAATACGGTATATCAGATTATTTGTTCCCCATATTCACTTAAAAGAATAATTCAAAATATGCCCTTCCTATAATGTGTTAACAACGATATTTTTGATTATTCAGAGAAAGCTCATTTCAAAATTTAGAACTTTAACTTCGCGTGGAATTCATAATAGACCACACTTTAATAGTCGTTTAAGTTTTTTTCCGGTTATCTCTCAGTGATACTTCATTCTTTATTATGTGCAGAAAAATTTCTCAAATTATTAGGTGAATAAATACTTTTTTATGTTGTACTGAAGCTGCACAATGGGCTATTGGCGACGGTTTAGGCACATCCGTAAGGTTGATCCGGAGACATGTCATCAAAATTTTCATCCTCTACAGAAAGAATGGCTTCTCCGGTTCGGTATCTCGACGACCTGCCCGCGAAGTCGAACACTTTCCAGTAGAACAGTTTAACGAGGACCACGATCAATACCGCGCACCTTCGGTTCCTCCGCAGATTGATCAAAGTCGTCCCCCCACCGTTTACCAGCCGCAGCCAAAAATGCTTAACTTCGGTGTTCTTCGGGGAATCGTGTCCTTACGATCAGTCGATTGCGGAACCTCAAATTATTGAAATATATAGTTACTAACTTATAATATGAAAGTCAACTCTGAAAAAATTGTTTGAAAGAAATATGATTCGAAATGAAAAGTTCGATTCATGATTCACCCTAGTTTGCTGTGTAAAAGATAATTTGGTATCTGTTTGAAAAAATCAATAATTTGATTTACATAAAGATTAAGTAAAGAAGTACGCCTCAATTAAATTATTCTCGATGTAGTAGAAAAGTAATAGTGTCTGTAATTTTTTATTAAAAAAAACATGGGGCCAATTATGATTCTCACTTCTTGTTAACAGAAAAAGCTTAGCTGAGCGAAGGTGAACCTATTACCTGTTACTCTAGACAACACATCATCAGAATCATCAAGCAGAATTGAACTTTCAGATATCATTACTTTAAGTTCAAAAACTCTTCGTTATTATCGGCTAATAAAGCCTTTAAATTGTCCGACAAAAATTTAATAAGCATTATCAAATGATTATTACGCAAATTAACCGAAACAATCTTTTAATCTAATTCTATCATTTACAGGGAATTATCTCATGATACTGTACACGGAGAAGTAAAATTAGCTAAAACTACTGTACTGTTTAGTAATAACATTTCTGGCAGAATTTTTTTTTTTTTCTGGTTCATAAAATAAAAATATACGGTATTTAAATTATTCATTTAGTAATTTCTCTTTTCATATGGTAACGTTTTACCGGAGATCCCAGTTTTCAAAGTTATATTTATTATTAACTCACATTTGGTAAAAAATACGAAACTGCAAAACAGAAAAATAAAAATGTAACAAATTAATGTTCTCATGCCATGCCCTTAGTTATCATGGCAAAATTACCAAATTTAACTAATACATCAAGTTTTATCACATTATAATTCCATATTTTAGTTAATGTTACCAAATTTATTACCAAAGCCAGTTCAGAAAATAGTAACGAGCTTTTTGGTGTTCCAATAGAATCAGAGACACGGTATATTTAACCATACTTTTACAGTTTTAATCATATTTTTTTCTCGGTTTAAAATTTACAATATTTGTATATAAAAGAAAATTGATCTTGGCCAGATGTTAACTAATCTCACCTTGTTATCATCTCATATAGAAGTTTTTTTTAATATCTCAGTTATGCTTTAGAAACACTAGAAATTGGTTAAATGAAGTAAAGTGATGGTCAAGGACGCTAATAATCCCAAAAGAATATTTAACGCAAGCAATTAAGAAAAAATGCTTGTTTCAGGTTAAAAAAATAATATCTTGCATGATACATTAGAGCATGGCATTCGGTAAAAATTACTTTTCAGTTTTGTAAATGTGTTCGCTAAGTGTGTGGTAGTAAGAACTACAATTTTGAAAAATGAAATTTACGAAAAACCGAAAGTTCAGATAAACCGCTGAGATATGAAAAGGAAACTTATCAAATGATTGTGTTATTTTCAGAAATATCAAGGATAGAATTTAAAATGTGAAAGAGAATCATTAGTTTTTCAAAACAAGCTCTTCAAGATAAACAACATTAAAAAAATAAGTTAGGTCCAATAAAATTGAAAAGAATAATACCATCATTATAATAAATGAAAATTTAACAATCTGGCAAAAAGATTTTCTATATCACTGAAGGAAAAGATAATATCGAAGAAAACTTTTAAATTGAGAATAATATTTTAATAATGAATAAATAAGAAAATAATATAGAAAGTCTTTTTTCATAAATATTAAGCGATGAGAAAATAGTAGATTTGGAAGAAAAAAATGTATAAGCTAATATTTCTCTTTGTAATATTATATCCAATTCAATTTCATAGCAGTTTAAAAATAAGGCATAATCCAAAGTGAAAAATCTTGCCGATTTCAATAAAAAGCTTTGAATATATTATTAATCATATTATTTTATATCTATTAATCATGTTATTTTCTGCTATGAAATTGATCTTCTCTTATCAAACTTTCAAATATAAAGGGGTTGAAAATATTTCAAACTGATTTGATTCATAAACTGGATTTGCCAAAAGTTATAAAATTCATTTTCCATGGTTATGGATCATTTGATTTTATTTTCTTTACCGATTTTTAGTTTTTTTTATTAATATTTAACTTCAAAAAGTCAGAAGCAGAAAGCATGGAAATTTATTTCATGATAAATTAATAACCATTATCTAATGCAAGTCAAGGATTTGCTTAAAAAAAAAAAAAAAAAAAAAAAAAAAAAAAAAAAAAAACATTTTTCAAGCTTATTTTGACAAATATTATCAAGCCCAAGTTCTTATTATATAATCATATTACCTAATTGAATACTTCATTCGCTTAAAATTTATACAAATATAAAATACCAGCGCTTTAAAAGGAGCCCATTTTCATGACTTGTGAGACGTGAATATTTTATTTTATTTTATTACCGTCATTGAACTGCTGATCCAATTTTGGGTTTATCACTGTTAATGTAAACTCCGTAGCCCCGTAATTTTGACCCTGATAGAGAAGACAAGGGAACTCCTGGATCAAGTATTGGGGGAAATTTTCCTTCGGGGAGAACATTTTAATGGAACTAACGCGCATTTGCATCAAATTATGGTAAAAAAGATCAAATTATGGTAAAATATACCGGCACTTAGGGTGCCAGTACTTTTTACCGTAAAATTAATTTTTACAGGATCATGTTACGGAACAACAAATCTGATATACCGTAATTTTTATGGAATAATTACCGTTGAATCACTGAATCACTCTAATTAAATAAATTTTGCTGTAAAAATTACGGCAGAACCATTTGAGAGTAAAAATGATATTTACAGATGATGCACTCAAAGCGCTGGTAATTTGTAGCGTAATTTGAACTGGAATTTTTACAGTGCAGAATTGTATAGGATAAGCAAAATATTTGAAATAAAATTGCTTTATGCATTTAAGTAAGTTAAATTTTTTTAAATGCTTCTACGAATAAATATTATATAATTCGTATTGAAACCGATAAGATTGGATTAGTGCATAATATTGACACTTATGCTTATGAGGAACTTTTTAAATATATCTTCATAGAATTAATTACTAATAAAAAAGTATGCAATTTTTCCCTACTATAAGTTTAATTATTAATAAAAAATAAAAGATTGAAAATAATATAATAAACTTTCGATTTGCATGTTAGTAAAATATTTTCCCAAGAAAATATAATAACTCATGCGCTGTTTTTTGGATAAACAGTTTATCCACTTAGATTCCTAATATTTGTTTTCGAAACACACGCTAAGAAATTCCAATTAAATTTTCTTCCATTTTTACACTTTATGTGTAAACAATTTCATATCTAATTGCTTACGATAATTATCTGAAATTTAGATAGCAATTTCTCAGACATTTTGAGATAATTAACTTTCTGAAACATTAAATTTACAGTAACACTTGCATCAATTCCTTAATTTCGTGAAAATACTTTTTTTAGAATTTTAATATATAAACTTGATTGCACATTTTAGCAAATACAAAAGTTCCAGGCAATATTTAATTTTCAATACAACTTTGGAAGCAAAGATTTTACTCTTTAAATAAATATATTCATGAACATTTTGTACTTTTTGTCCCATATTAAAACGTTTTTGAATTAACTTGGTAATCAAACTAACTATATATAAATATATTAATTTAAAAAGAGACTTAACTTGAAATCCAAACATAACTTTTTCAGTTTTACCTTGAAATGAATTAATTTTAAAACGAAATTTTGTATTTTTTAAATAAATAGCTATATATTTTTCTCTAAAAGCTATTAGTTTTATAAATTACAACATTTTCAGAAAATTAAATTAAAATCAGTTCAAAATACTTTCTTAAAGAAAAATCCTTGATGTTTTACATTATAAATCTAATTCATTACGCTATTTCCATAAATATTTTCTCAGTTAATTTACGTCTAAAAAATGTTAGAAAACCAATATATTGCACCTTATGCTTTTTTTTTAATTTGATGCTGAATGTAACATTCTCATTTGGCTTTAGACAATTTTAATTGAGAGAATGGAAGAACTAAAATAATTTTTACGCTGGTTTTAATTAATTCTCTAAATAGTTAATATTTTAAAATTCTAAAGTAAATAGATCAAAAAAATCCTTTATTATTTTTTTGTGTTTTAATCGTATTTGCTCGAAGTAGGGCACGATTAACATAATTCAAAATTCTTATATTAAATCCAAATGTGTTACACTACTGAAAGTAGCATTCCTAAAAAAAAAAAAAAAACATACATTTCTTCAGAGTAGTTTAATAGTTTATATCATAAGAATTATTTCAGATATATAAAAGATACATACAAATAATATTACCAATTTTAAACCCTGATTGTATTGTGCTAATTTTCCCAATCTCAGTATTTAAAACTTATCTTTTTTTTTCATACAAACAGAGTTTATGAAAAATAATAATCAGAAGAAAACATAAGCAAAAAATTTACTTACAAAATAACCTCTTTTTGCTTCATAAAAAAATAGATAAAAGGTCAATATGTTTACAAAGCACATTTATCCTCATCACGACCACTTGTGATTGGTTAAAACTTAAATATGAGTTAGAAATAAGAAAAAGAACGGTTACGAAATAAAATAAACAAAATAGCCAATAAGGTGCGAGGAAAACAAACAAAGAAAACTAAGCAATCAGCAGCAGCTGTGAAGACGATGATGCCCGAAGAAGGCATATTCCCAGGCGTAATGAAGGGTTTGAGAATAAATAAGATCATTTATAAGAAAATTGACGATGATGAGTGCAAAAGAACAAAAAGGCATCAAAATGAACTGATGTGTCAAGAGCCGAAGTCAAATTTACTACCCATTTTCAACAAAATGCGATGGTTAATGACTTCTCAATTTCCTGATAATAATAGACTTATCTGCCATGCTCTCTCATTTTGATTTTCAAAACGCACTTGGATCGACTAATAAATCTAAGATCGATCTAAAGGTCTAAGATCTAACAAATCTAAGATCGATCTAAAGGTCACAGATCTAATAAATCTAAGATCGATCTAAAAGTCACAGATCTAATAAATCTAAGATCAATCTAAAAGCCACAGATCTAATAAATTTAAGATCTAACGGTCACGATCTAAAGGTCACAGGTCTAAGATCGATCTAAAGGCCTTTTATTAAAAGGTTTGAACGGGACTTTCAAACTAAATAAGATAATCATATTTGTAATTTTGTAGCTCCCGAGAGGGAGATAATAAAAAGTATTCGTAAGAGAGTGACAATCAGTACTGAAATTCACAATATTTTATTTTTAGGTCACTCTGTCTCTAAATTTTCATAACTTACGTGGCGTTCTGAAGTAGAGCGCCGTGTTTCTGGCGCTCAAAACGTAAAGTTTTGTTTTAACTACAGTGTTTTTTTTAATAATTTTTGATACTCAAGTAATGTTTAGACTTATTTACTTTATATATTCTCAGAACACTTAACGGAATTTTATAATCCCCCCAAATGAAAGGAAATCTTGCATTGAGTGCAAAATATTTGAAAAGAAAATTTCGTAACTATAAAGCAAATTTCATTAAATTTTTCAAAGCGTATCTTTTTAAAAATTCATGTAAAGCTGAGTTCTTTATTTACGACTCTAACACATCAAGGAAAAATTCAAATCTCTAAAAGATTTTATCTATCATTATATAAGGTTTTATATGCTATTAAAAAATTTAAAAATAAGCTTTTCAATTGCATTAAATTTTCTAGAAATTCCAATGCGATAGAAAAGCCTTTACCTTTTTCTAAATGTGAATATTTCTTTAGTTTATAAAATAATGCATTTTAAAACGGAATTCTCAAACAGAAATCAGCATGAAAGATGCTAAGAAATGCTTTCGGAAATTTCCGTTTTATATAGAATTAAATTAGGAATAAAGGCAATATATTGTGACTAGAGATGAAAAATGACATATTTAAATACTTTATGACAACATTTTAAACATGGATTTATGCATATAGTAAAAGTATTTTTTGAGCTCATTCCGAACTACTGCTCAAAAATTACGTCAGTTTTATTTATATTCAAATCATACAATTTATAAAAATTACATTTATATATTCCATAAATATATAATAAATAGAACCAGTATAAAGTAATATCAGCTTAGCAATCCATTTCACTCGGACCTGAATAATTTACATTCAGAAACAAATAAAAAACTGCAAAGTATATTTAACCAAATAAATGGTTTTCATACAATGCTCTAAAATGTGACAATAAAATAAACATCAGGTTCTTCTTGGTTTGTACGATCGATTTGATTTAACTTTGATTGATACGAATTTAATACAAATTAAATACGATTGATACGAATTTAACTTTGTTTTGTTGCATCTTACCAAATAGAATAGTAATAATCTGTTTACAGTTCTATGTATTATTTAGTACGACGGTTTATTTTAATGGTTTAGAAGACTTAGATGACTGTTAAATATTTTTTATTCTAATATCAATTCTATTGAATATAATAAAAGGTAAAAGTACATTTTGATGGCTTCAGATATTAAATAAAGAAGTTTTTAAGATACTTAACTCAGACATGGTGGCTGTTTTATCCATCTTTTAAAGAGTTATTTATTTAGATTTGTAAATTTGTAGCTTGCGACGAATTTATTTATTTATTTACGTACATATGTGACTTTCTTTGTAAACAAAAAAAAACGGCTTGATAACTCATTTCAGTTCAAAAACAGGTAGCACAATTTTACGAAAGACAGCAAAAATAAACATCCAGTGTTATAGCGGGATTCGAACCCTCTACATCTAAGCTTCAGGGCGTTTAGCGGACCAGTAATGCTGCACAGAGAGATGCAAGTAAAACAACCATATATTATATAGGCTTCCATTGCCATGGGATGCTGTATTTTCGCCAGTCACTCCAAAGCGTAGAGATAGCAGATAAAATATCTTAGCCCTCATTCTCGCATTTTTGTGGTCCCGCAGTGAACTGCTCGTTAAGACACGGCTCCCAACAGATCACCAAAGTCAAGCATCACTGGCTGTGGTCAGTGTGTGGGTGGGTGACCACTTGGATCAGTCTGCGTAGAGACCGAGGGTGTGAGGAATTTGTTCTCGTTAAACTGTTCTACCGTAAGATGCTCGACTTCACGTGCAGGTCGTTGGGCTACCGAAGCGGAGGTGCCATCCCCTCTGCTGAGGATCAAAATTGTGATGGCATGTCTTTGGATCATCCTCAAGGATGTTTCCCAGACAGTCGCCAATAACCCATTGTGTAGCTCTAGTGCGACGTAAATGAAATACAAGAACAAGAACAATCGCATTTTTGTGCTATCTGTTCAGGATGAAAACAAGAAATTCTTTAATGAAGCATACGAGCCTGCGTATGCATCCAAACCACATTTATTTACACAAATATGTTTACACATTGATTTAGTGCTGTTGCCTCCATTTTAAATAGTATGGCGAAACTATGAAACTGCAGTAGAAATATTAAAAAAGATCACTATTGCAAGAATTTATTTACTTCATTATTTATTGTTATACGTGCATATACAAACTTCTGTGCTTCTTATAAAGTATGATTCATTATTATGAGCAAGAACAAATTGCTCAAATTAGCGAAAGACGTTACAATGGTCGTGTCTCAATTGTAACGTGGAGGAAGCGGATGCGAATCCCACCATATCCCAGGATGTATGTTTGTGTTGTCCATTTTTATCTTGTGCTATCCGTTTTTCGAATTGACGAAAGCTTATAAAACAAACTTTGTAATGAACACACGAACCTGTGTGTGAGTGTGGGATAATAAATAACTATAAATAAATAAATGCATCCAGCGTTATGGGGGAAATCGAACCCTGTATCTCTACGCTTCCATTTTAGAAAGTTGGGATAGGCTTAATGCATCACAATTAACCTACCTATTTAGTTTAGCCTTGTTCGGGCATTCGTACATTTGCAAATGCACATTTTCAATAGCTTTAAATTTTGGTACATGTTAACTTATCGTTTACGCAAGAAATAAAAACAATTAACTGGCGGAGAAACAAAGTTAGCAAGTGTTTACTAAATAAAATAGAGGTTATCATGTTGAATATTCTTCGTTATCTCAAACTAAAGTAGAACTGATAAAGTTACAGTTTCTTACATTATAGTTATAGTTTAAGTTACAGTACTTCTGATTTATTAAAAAATAACGGGGCTGGGATAGCCTGATTAGTAAGCGTTGGACACATGTCCGAGAAGTCGTGAGTTTGAACCCCGTAGACCGAAGACTCTCCTTGTACAATATGGTGACTGGTGCATGCTAAATATGTCGGGTGGGAAGCCTAAGTGGCTCAAGGGATAGCGCAATCGCCTTCCAATGAGGAGAACGGGTTCGAATCCCATGGATGGCTCGTCGATACGAATTCTTAACCCAGCTCACACTAAACACAGTGCTGACGTGAAATATCCTCTGTGGTGGACGGATCATGAATTAGATTCCCCTTTGCTATCAGGCTAACCGTACGAGGTTTTCATATTTTTCCTCTCCATGTAACGCTAATGTGGGTTAGTTCCATGAAAAAGTCCTCCACTATGAGTTCCCTTGTCTTCTGGATTGGGTTCAAAAGTGCAAACCTCAAAGTTGAACATTAGTAGTTTTAAACCCAAAATTATTTGGTCTGTTCAAAGAAGGTTAAAAAATAAAATAAAATATGTCGGGGTCACAAAGTTCACATAAAAACCAATATCTCTAGGGGTACTGCATCGGAGATTGATCGTGCTCTGGTTCATGTCAAAATTACGATCAATTTATGGATCGTGCGTAAATGTGTTCTCCCTAAAAAATGGAATGTGACGTACGTATGTTGTCTTCGGATCATCCTTAGGGACATTTCCCAGACCGCCGCCAATAGCCCCTTATGCAGTTCTACTGCGACGTATATTAAAGTGCCGTACAGTATCAGGTTTAAAATTACCAAATTTTAACATATCGCTGGTTCAAAACTAAAACGACACATCTGCAAACGTATTATGCCTGCAGATGTGTCGTTTGTGCAGATGTGCCATAGATTATTCTTAATTTTACAAAAAAATCATTGCTTTTGAAAAAAATGACGTTCCCATGGAAACAGAAACACGGTTATTTTTACCAAATTCGGGTAGTTATTTTGTCCATTTTTTTCCCAATGTAGATTTACATATTTATTTTAAAAATTGAATGAAAAATACTTTAATGGCTCCAAATGGGGAACAGAAATATAGCAGTGTGTATTTTCATAATAACACAAGTCAAACTTTAAATATAAGGGTTGTTCGTTTATGTCTTGCGATAAGTAGAGTTTAGTAAAATTCAATAAAAATCATAATATAAGGTACATTTGAGATATAATGTTAGTTAAAGTTAAAAAATTGGCTCGGTTATTGGCTCATATCTTACGATAACTAAAATTTAGTGTAGTTCAATATATATTTTAGAGTAATATAATTTGCATTTGCGATAAAACGACAGTTTGACATTTTAAATTTAAAACTTGTTGACCATATATAAATATATATATATAAGCTAAAAAATTGAGAAAAAATGGAGGAAAAAAATTTTAAAAATCCGGAAAACAAAATAAAATATAATCTCTTCATCAGCTCACACGATTATATCCGCAAAAAGGAGTGCTTTCTAATATTGTATCAATATAGCCAAAGCAAAATATATCAATACAATAGTGTGAGGAGCACTCAAAAAAATTGAAATAAAAATAAGTTAAATAATAAGTTAAAAAATAAGTTATATTAACTGCTTATGCGCAGTTAATATAACTTATTAATTTTCTTCGTTTTTCTCTTTTTTTCTCTTTGTTTTTTTGTGTTATATATATATATATATATATATATATTAGAAAAAACAAATATAAGGTGATGATTCTATAATTGCAGTATATCTTGGAAACAATCATAGAGTTATTTGCCTATTAAAAATGTAATCAGGATAAATTTTAAGAACGTAATTGAAATTTTCACTCCGTAATTACTTTCAAAAACTATTGTTAAATTTGCTGTAAAAATTACAGTTTTTTGAAGGTCGTAAAAAATAGACTAGGATTTCAAATTGTATATCTGCGCTTTTATCTTTACACCTTTTGCATAAAGAAAACTTCTCTCACTTTGAACGGATTTTTTTAACTACGTAAGGCGGCTTATTATGCATACTTTTAGTCTAAAATAGCCCTAGATTGCAGTATTTTAATGGGTGTAAGTGCGAATTTTCTCCACCCGATTACACCAGTCATTAAAAAAGTAAATAGCATAAAAAATTACTTTAAATTATTTTATCCATTAAACAGAAAGCATTAGATAAAACGCTCCATTTAAAAAATCTAAAATGAACATGTTTTCGAATTTGTATAAAGTGCCTACGTCATTCCTTTAAACTTTGCAAGTAATATTATATTTTTCTAAAAGGAAATAAGTGTTGTAACTTAAAGAATTTGAATTTTTTTTCCAGCGCAGTGTCATTTAAACGAGAACGGAGAAAACTTATTTAAAAATAAAAAAATTTGGTTGTAGATAAATACAAATACGGTTAAAATCAGTCCTTGTTAATTTTAAGTTTTTTTCCTATGTTATGCCTAGATGAAAACTCGTTCTTTGTACAGAGTTAAAAAAATATATAATATTCAATGAATCACACTGATTAATACAAAATCATGCACAAAACTAAGACATGTAAGACGACAGAATTAATAAAGCTAAAAAGATTTCATTATTTTTTTTATTTAATACTCTTTGTTGCCTTTCCCAGTGGATTTACATTATTATATAAAGCAAATCACGTTTTTAATAATCCCTACTATTGCCTTTATAGCCAGTTTGGCAGGGCTCTGGACCCACGTTCGTGAGAACAGGAGCTCGAATCCAGCGGACCAAAGATTTCCCGTGTAGTAAATGGTGACTGATGCACGTTAACTCTGTCGGGTCAAAAAGTCCTTCATGCTCCCCAAACAAATCAATAACTCTGGGTGTACTAAATTTGAGATTGATCGTTCTCTTGTTCAGGTTATAAATTGTGATCTGTAGATGAATAAATGGATGTATGAATGGGTCCACCCTATACAAGAATGTGACGTATGGGTGTGATTCCATCCGAATTAATTTGGGGGTCTGCTAAAACCCTTTTTCGACAGTATTTATAACAAAACTTTACATCACTAGTTTAGTTTTAATAGGTTCCAGTGTGCTAATAATACATTATATATATATACATATATATATATATATATATATATATATATATATATATATATATATATATATATATATATATATATATATATATATATATATATATATATATATATATATATATATATATATATATATATAAAGCATAATTAAAAAAATACAAAAAAACACGAAGAAAATTAAGAAAAACAATAAGTATTATTTATTGCGCATATGCTGCAAGTAAATAGAACTCATAAAATAAGTTTAAAATGAAGATGAAACGAAGAAAAATTACAGACAAATGAAAAAAGAAAATAATTAATAAAAATAATAATTTAAAAAAATAAAATAATAAAAAAAAATCTTTTAAAAAATCCGGGGGAAAAATAGATAAAAAGATATAATCTTTTCATCAGCCCACACGATTATATCTGCAAAAAAGAGTGCTTTCTAATATTGTGTTGATATAGCCGAAGCAAAATATATCAATACAATAGTGTGAGGAGCACTAAAAAACGAATCCTTTTATTTATAAATATATATAAATATATATATATATAAATATATATAAATATATATATATGTATATATATACATATTTAAACCCTTTAAAACTATACTTATTACCATAATACCAATGCCTTTAGCCAAAAGTAATACAGCATCATTGGCGTCAATAAAAGTATGGTGGTTTTTTACAATTCCTCTTGACAAATAAGCAAATTTTGCTTTTCCGTACAAAATTTATTTTTACTTATTTCTATTTGTACCTATTACCATTCCCATCAATAATAGTTTGACGAATCTTCTAAGTAACTTTTCTACATTAATTTTGCTTTTGAGTACAGAACTTCTTTTTTCTTTAATGCCTAGTACCAGTTTTTTTTTAAAATTATTTAGTTATATAGAAGCACGTTTAAAAAGCGTAGGATCACGTGGCCTCAGATAACATTTGGAATGCTAATTTCGAGACATAGTTTGCAAAAGCAACCACGCTTACGTTGATTATTGAGCTTATCTGATTTACAACATAAGCATAGCATTAATTCACCTTATTTTCTAATCAACTGGATGACACAGAGTACGTCAAAATTAACGTTTTTAGAGGCAAAAAAAAAAAAAAAATCATGAAATGTGTGACTGCGCGTGAACTTGGTGTGAGCATTCTGAATTACTGGCGCTTAGATTTAACTGAATCTTTTCAAGTATCAAATGAGCAGTGACTTTGAGGATAACTTAAATTAAAATATTTCTTTACATTGTAAAAAATTCCAGTTCTAGTACTGGTCCCCTGAGTGCAGCATCAGTAAAATTCATTTTTACTTTAATATTTTACACCACAATTGTCACTAAAATATGATTTATCTAACTTGATTCAGTGATTTTACAAATTACTATAAAAATCACGATATATCCGATTCATCAATTTAATTTAATTTGATTTAGAATTTTTTATTGTATACATATATTGTTTACATGATTAACATCAAATCGCAGAGATATCACTCAGTAGTTTTACAGTGTAGACTGTATAGCGAACAAAAGTTATCCCTGTTATTACCAATTAATATTTTTCTTTGCCAACATTTGTACCGTAATTGGGATTCGTAAACCCCATTCGAGCTGATTAAACGTATGTTTATGTTCCGTTTTCATTTAATTCCTGAGATGCAAAAATTTGTTTCTTAAACATTATTTAGCTAAACTAATTTATTTTTTATGTGCAATAAACACAATGATTTTCTACATTTGAATAAATTTCGATTTTTATTAGTTTTCTGAAACTTTATTTGTATTTGAAAATAGTTTTTGTATTTTTATTATTTTTTTGTTAATTATCCTTAACTATATAAAAAAAACAGTTCCTATTTATTTAGACCTTTTCTATACAGTGCCTTTTAATCTAATGCTTGAAATCTTACGAAATTTAATAAATAAGCGACTTTTTCCTAGTTTTTATTCTACCATGTAAAGCAATTCCTTAATTACTTCTGTCATTTGTCTCTGCATCCAAGACCAATAGAAACTATTTCCATTACTTAAGAATTTTGTTTCAGATATTTTTTTCTTGTAAAAATATTTTTTTTACATAAGAAAATCAGTAAATATTTTATCAGTACATTATCCTTAGTACTGTTTTATTCCTTTCACAGTATTTATTCTTATTTCATTAATTTAGACATCTTAATGCGCTATATTAAAAGTGCAAAATAAATTAAGATAAACAAAGCATGAATTAAGAAAGAAGAAAGTTTAAGGGAAAAAAAAAATAACAGAATTGCAACAAATGTAATGGATTGTAGATATATATTCATATTACACATATAAGCATTATTTTTTTTTTTAAAAATTGAGGGATTTTTAAAACAAAAACTTGAATAATAACAGCTTAACACAAGAAGAGGAAAAACCTGGTAAAATTACCCAACTGTATAGTAATATCGTTTTTTGTAGAGAAAAAAAAACATTATTTCGGTTAATAAAGCCAAAATATACTGTATTTAAACAATTAATTTGGTCATTTACCGGTCATATGTTAAAGGTTTACCGGAGATTCCAGTTTTCAAAAATATAGTTTCTATTACCTCACATTTAGTAAAAATTTAAAAACTGAAAAGTAAATTTAACCGAATAATGGTTTTTATGCCATGCTCTAAGATAAAATGATAAAAATGGCTAAGATAAATGATAAAAAAGTTAAACACAATTACCAAATTTTATCAGATATTATTAAAACCACATTTTACTGTTAATTTTATCTCACCAAAATCATTACCAAAGTACTTCGATAAAAATTAACAAACTTTTTGGAGTTCTCATAGACCTAGAAACACGGTAAATTTTACCATGTTCTTGTAGTTTTGAAAATACAGGTTTATTCAATATAGGATACGATAAATAAATACCTTTAAAAAATTACAAAATTTAATTATTAACAAAAATAAAAAATTAAGCAAAAAAAATATTAAACAAATTAATTAAACAAATAATTAATCGAAAAAAATATTAAGTAACAGTAATGCATTCGTTTCATTCCTTACTGTAGATGTGTTGCATTATATTAAAATTTTGCTTTAACAGTTAAAGGCAATTTCTAGTTACTAACCTAAAAAAGGGTTTTGTCTTATAAAATAAACATAATAAAACGTAACAAAAATATCTCAAATTAATATTAACTAAACGAAACAAAAATATGTTATATTGATTCACGATATTTTGTATTAGTTTTTAGTTTGTAATTGATAGTCAACGGATTTTTTTTACATTTTTTGCGATGGTATTTTTAAGCATTATTTTACTCTCAACTGAGTAACATTCGTTCAATTTTTAAATTTTGAAATTCAAAAGCAATGAAATAGCTTTTTTTTTTAATTTTTTAACTCCATTGTCTTTACATTTTTTAAATAATTTTATTTAGACTAAATTTTTAGTTTAATTATTTTCATTTATACACAACAATGAAACAAATAAACAATTTTAGCAATCGTAATGGACAATCCGTTAATTCAGGAACAAATTTATAAAAGCAGATTATTCTGCAATTTATTTCATTTAATTCCGAGAACAATATTTTATTACCGTCAAGGGTTCATTTAAAGTGTCAATTTCCGGACAAATTCTGCAAAGAAGAGAAATAAGAAAGTGCACAAAATGATAGAAGAAAATAATTGCTTTTTCACAATTTAAAAAAAAAAAGAAAAACAATTTAGAGAATATAATCTTTCAAATGAAAAATATTTTGATGATAACCAAAATATTTAAACTCGTTTATTATATTCGTAGTTGAAATCTAATTAATTTTCAGTGCAAATCTAAGCGGAAAAAATACATGTAAATTAAAAAGAAGTTTTAATAAGTTTGCATGCATTAAAGACAGGCAGTTGGAGACAGTATTTGATTTTTTTTTTCTTAAGAAATATAAATTTAATACATTTTTTTAATTTAAATATATTTTTATACAAGTAATGAACATATAGAAGTTATAAAATGTTTTATTTTCGCAACAACAAAAAAATCTGTTTTTTGAAATGAAAAACATCAACTCCTAGAAAAGAAAATTAGTAAACAAATTTTAAAAGAAAGTAAAATTATTTTCTTCAGCTTGTAAATTCATTATAATTCCAAACAACAATAACCTACCATGTAAATTAATAAATCAAAACAACTTTCTAACTAACAAAGACATGGAATTACTAGTAAACCATAGATAAAACAAGTTAACCCTCTGACGGCCACCAGTTTCCCTCTTACATGTTCTTTTCTGACGCTCAAATTACAAGCAAAAATACATTTTGGTATCTTTAATTACAAAATTCAGTCTAATAGTTTCTGAAAAAACAGTTTTATGAAGCATTAAAAAAATTATCCTTTTCTTAAATTGAAATATTTAAAACTAATGTATCATATGATAATAATAAAATATCCAAAAAAATTGATTTCAAACTAAAAAGTAAAATTGAGCTTTCAGAAAGCACTTCATTCCTTAATCATTCTAGATGTTTAATGAATATAATTATTATCAAATTATTTAAAAGGAAAAAATTTATTCAAAATCTTTAACAAAAAGAATATCATAAAATTAATTCAATATTTTAATTTTTATCAAAAAAGAAGGTAAAAGATACCATTTAAATGCATTCAAGCTTTCCTCTAAAAGTTTCTAATTAAGTACATGTCAACACTATTTTTTATCAAAGTGAAAATAATCTGCACTTCATTATGAAATTTAGAAAGCAAGAAAAATCCTTAATCCTCGTATTCATTTTACTTTTCAGAGAATAAATTAATTAACTTACGTTTAAAAAAACGTATTTAAGGGCCACTATTTTACTCTTCATTTTTTAATTAAGTTTCTCAATATGACACCCAAATTCGGTTTCAGGCAAATACTGATTAAAATATTAAAAAAAGTAAATTAATTAAAAAGCGTTTTTTTTTCCCTTAATTTTATTGCTTTCTTTAGATAGTAGTTTTTGTAAAATTATCATGAGTAGGCAACACAAAAAAAAAACTACTACATATTTGATTTTTCAACTTTGATAGTATTTTCTCAAAATATAACGCAACCAGTAGTTGAATTAACACACTACAAGTAGCAAAACTAGTGTAGTTGCCATTTTTATGCGATGCGGCAGAGACCATAAAACCGGGGGACAGAGGGGTCTTCAGCTCTCTCACATTTTAAAAATTAAGAGACACAGTCCTCTTATAAAATTACAATTTTTCAACCAAAACTTGTGTAATGAAATTTACAATTAAAAAAAAATAGATAATTATTCTGTGTCTGAATTATAAAAGAATTACTCCATTTTAAGTGGGCTTTAATATTCCTCTGGAGGCAAATACTATCAAATCATGTCTTACTCATCCCTAGAAAATTCCTTTACTCACCCTAGAAGACGCAACATGCGTTTTTAATGCTGGGAAATTAGAAAATTCTTGGCTTCAAATACCACAGACAGATAGACAAAAAACCCACCGAACCCACCCGAGTCCCGAAGAATTTTAATCCGAGATCTCAGCGCAAGATACAGGGAATTACTTTGAAATGTATGTCGGATTTTGCAGTCTCGTCACTTGGCATTTGATATCTAAACCGGAAATGCTCGAAACCCCACGTAAACGAGACGGACCCTACGTCAGGCATAAGCTGAGCCTTTCTCATCTCTATCTCTCATATCCGAATTTCAACCAATAGAATGATAATCACGAGAGTGTTGTGAAGTTTTATTTTGCACAAAGTAAGAACTCTTGATTCAAGTGGGTTTTTTACAGTAGCGCATGCTTTCGATTTCCTATTGAAGGTAAATAAATATAGTATGAAACTTAATTACCCATATTATATTATGGTATTCATAAGTATTGAAGGTAAATAAATACAGTATGAAATTTTATTACCAATATTATTACATGGCATTCATAAGTATTAAAGGTAAATAAAAACAGCATGAAATTTAATTACCAATATTATAATATGGTATTACTAAGTATTGAAAGTAAATAAAAACAGTCTGAATTTTATTACCAATATTATAATATGATATTATAATATGATATTCTTAAGTATTGAAGGTAAAAAAATTCAGTACGAAATTTAAATGTCAATATTATAATATGATATTCATAAGTATAGAAAGTAAATAAATACAATATGAAATTCAATTACTAATATTATAATATGGTATTCATGGGTATTACATTTTGCTTTTTCAATGCACTGCACAGATGAAATTTGAATATTTTATCTTTCAACAAAATTAAAACATCGGTTTTAAATATTTATCACGCTTTGGTATTTGTAACAAATTTTAAAATCATGCCAATGCTGCTCCATAACACCATATTTTCTAAAATTTTATCATGTTGTACTTGATTTCAAGATGATTATTTATTAACTACATTTGTTAAAAAAAAATCGAAGTCATTCACATTTTAAAACAAGTTGTCTAAGTCTTGATTTTTTTTAAAACCATGATACCTATAGATACATGAAATAATCATTCAAAAAATATATATATTCATGAAGATTAAATTCTTCGTAGCAGCAAACAATCGACTAGGTATTTTGCTGCGTAATTTTATTTCTATCATCTATTACTTTGGAAGAAGCAAAGCGGAAATTGGACTTTTGCCTTTATACTCCATTAGTTATTACCACGTGATGTATCTATCCAATGAGAATGCACATGGCACTCATTATCACAAAATTCATTTTATTTTTAAGTCATTAATCCAATTAGAATCATGATGCGAAAAAAAATTCGAGTCATAAAGTTAAAATTGCAATTTCGAATTCTTGATTGTCATTTTGTGAGGTTCAGATAATTTTAATCCGATTAATACCAATAAAAGATATTTTTATTCTCTTGCTTTTAAATGTCAATAAGGCTCAAATTCTTTAGTTTTCTTTTAGTTAGCTTTCTTTTTTAACTTTCTCTGTATATACATATATATATATATATATATATATATATATATATATATATATATATATATATATATAATCTATTCAGCGCACCAAATAGAGCTATAATATTCTTTAAAATGTCTTTATTTCACAAAGTAAATTTTGTTTAATTATATTTATGAATAAAAAATAATTTGAATAATTAAGATTAATTTTAGAAGAAAGAAAAAAAGTGCACCTACCTATGATTTTGAAATTTCATCAAATAAAAATAACTTGTCCATTACTCCATCTTAAACTTCTGAGAAAAAGTTTGTTTCATATTATTCCGGCAAATTTTGGCTCTAAACCAATGAGAAAATGTTACCCGTATGTTATAACTCTTTAACGAAGTTAAATAGCAAGAACTTTACAATGAACAATAGACTTCTTATGACTTTTGACGTGGAATTGGCTTATACTTTCGAAGTTTAATTTTGAGGCTAAAAGTGCTTTTTTCCTGATGCTTTCAGCTTTTTTAATTGTTTTATTCTTCAATTTAAGGCTTCATCATCAGGATATATTTTCTTGCGGATAAGTTATTTACATTAAAATGAGTTATTTGCATTAAAGTGAGGGGATTTTGTAACACAAACATTTTCTGGAGTAAAATTACATCTAAGGAAAGCTTGAATAAAATATTTTTTATCAAGTTTTAAAATTTAGATTGTAAAACTATGTGATTTTTAAACAGATCTTAAGTACTTTCGTATCACTGTTCTCAAATTTCTCTACTTCTCTCTCGAAGCTACAGTTTTTTTATGAGATTTTTACTCTATGTTCTGGCGTAATGAACAGGTTTAAAAGCATAATATATGTAACAGGGAGTCATGTAAATATTGCCAAAAACTTCTAAAGAATCTAAGGCACGTTATAAAGATTAAAATTGCATAGTCATCGATGCCCAGAAACACCATCATACGCCGATAGAGGTGCTTCCTTTATTATGATCTGTTATTCAGTGGGCTACAGATTAGGTCATAATAGGAAAGCGCCTTTAGTCTTGTAGGACAAAATTTCAGGGCAGGAGTTCCTATGCAATTTTAATTCTGATGACGTATCCTAACTTACCTAGAAGTATTCTGAGAGGCTTACTTAACATTCTATGTTTTTAAACTTTTAAATTACAACAAATGGACTACAAATGTTATTTTAAAAAAGATCTGTAGCTTTAGGTGTAACACTGAAAATCCATACTCAAGATTCCCAATTAGGCAAGATCAAGTATTTGTATAATTGCAACAAAAAATTTGTTCCCTAATCTTATTAACATGCTAATTTACAAAAATTATTGGTTAATTTTGTTTATTTTGATTTCTGCGTTTAACTTTGACAAATTTCATCTTCAGAGATGTGTATTTACAACCTTGTTCATGATAAGTGTATTTATGACCTTGTTAATGATAAGTTCAATTGATATTTTGATTCTCAGTATAAGGAATGTAAAAGATTCGCAAATAGAAACCTTCGTATCCTTTCATTTAATTAATATCATATCACGGAATGTTATTTTTGTCACGGTAATGAACAATATTTTTTATAAGGGTGGTAATATGCAATAAAAAGACTAAACTAATTTTGATAAAGTGTGTTCTGTTAAAAAAAAAAAAAAAAATAAAAAATAAGATGGCTTAAATAAAACTATCTAAGTTACTTGTTATAACTTAGTCATATGTATTAAATTTTATCAAATCACGTGCTTTAAAGATGATTATTTTGGCTTATTTTAATTTTCCATCGGTATGCTTTTTGAAAAAATTTAATTTGAGACCTTTTTCTCTTATATAAAAATACGTTGCAAAAATGTGAAGTTTTTGAAATAAATATCAAATTCAATTAATATTTTTCACATCTAGTTCACATTCAATTACCAGTTTGTGTGATCTTAGTTAATTATTGTGCATTACATATTCTCACACCAAACAATTTAATCAAGTAAGAAAGTTAATTTCCCTCGCAACATTTTAAACTCATATGATCCTTATTACCACAAATAACAAATTGCTTTAACAGTTATCAGGTATTTCGAAATATGTATATTTAACTTCATTTCATTAATTGCTAAAATTAATTAATAAATTAATTTCATTCATTCATACAAAAATATTCCATTATCCTAAAATATTTTTTCTTTTTAAAAGTGTTACGTTACTCAATGTTTTAGACAATAAATTAAATTTAGATATGTGTAAAATACATAAAATAATTGTAATTCAATTATTTATTTTCATTAATGTATCTTGAAAAAAGGTTGGAAAGATGAAAGCTTTTTATTAATGAAGAGTTAATTTAGAGCATTTTGTAAGTTATAGAAGTAAAAGTCTTAAAATAATCAGCATTTTGTTCCGCTTATTTAATCATACAAAACCGATAGAAAATTAAATGAAGATTATTTTTATAAAAGCTTTATTCTCAAATGGTTGACGAGTCGATCAGAAAACAAACATTTTTCAATTAGCTAGAAATAGTCTTCAATTTCCTCTATTCAAATAATACTTTTCATTTTTAAACGTTTCAACGCCGTTTCAGAAATAAAGCTAATTACTCTTTAACATTATTTCAAAAAACATATTTTTAATCATAAATTTTTATGTACAAATTAATTAATGATCTTATTGTTTTGTTTCTTTAAAAGGCGATAAGAAAGAAAAATTGAACAATTAAGAAAGACGCAATTAGTAGGAAAAAAAGGATTAAAGAAGAATTGTAGTTATTTTTCAAGAAACAATTCAAGTTTTAATTTGTATTCAATAAAATTACATACTTTATTTATGTTTTGAATTTAATATTATATTGATTTTTAGCCTTAATTCAATAAATAGAGAAATATAACGCTAAAAAAAACACTATACCACGTAAACAATTTTACTATAGCTATAGTTTTAATTTTATAGTTCAGAAACTTTGTCAAAACCAATAATTTTTGTTGCAGAACCAAAACAAGAATCTACTTTTAGTGCAAAAGATACAATCGTTCGGAGGAGACTCTATATGAGCCGTCAAACTTTATTATATAAACGAAATTATTGTATATTTATGGAGTATTATAAATTTTTTCGCCATATTGTATAGCTTTATTCATCCACAATGTATAACACAAATTTCGCACTATTTAAACTTGTTAATACTATATTTATTCGTCCACAATGAGAAAAAAATATGGTCAAAGTATGGTAAAAATCACCGTGTTTCTAGCTCTAAGGGAACATCAAAAAGCAAGTTAATTTTTATCGGAACACTTTGGAAATGACTTTTGGTGAAATTAACTATAAAATGTGATTTTGTTTATTACCAAGCTGCTTGGTAGTAAATGTGGAAAAATTTGGTAATTTTAACCAAAAATATCACTAATTTTAACAGTACTTGGGTTGAGCAAAACTAAATCAGTATCCTAACTGTTACGCATCAAGGCTATCTAATATGTAAGACATCTAATATGTAACATCTAATATGTAACATCTAATAACCCTACATCTAAATATGTAAGATTAAAGTTCGGAACTTACTTGAATCCTGGAAGTATTTATTTATTACGTTTATTTATTTTTTGTTACACATACATATACAAGTTTCTGAGTTTATTACAATGTTCAGCTTATAATCTCTTTTCAAGTCAGTCATACGGATAGCACATGATAGAGAAAGATATCATAATAATCTAGGGATACGATTGGATTCGAAACCTCTAATTCCATGCTACAATCAATGCACCTTTGTAATGCTTTTTTTCTAAGTGCTACTTTCTGTTTTACAACTTCACAATGGCTTATAATGAATCGTATTCTGTAATTAGTACACGAGCCTGCGTCAATAAATGATTAAGTACTTGAATTTTTTTTTCATTCAATCATTCTGCACGGCCCTCTGGGGGTCAAGCATTCTCAGCTTTCCAGTAAACGTAATGTGAAATGTAGTAATGAGTTTGAATCCCACCGTAACCTTGAATGCGTAACAATAAATTAATAAATTTGGTTTTGATACATATAACAGGCTGGTATGTTTAATACAAAAAATTAACTTGGCTCCTGTCAAAATGAAGAACAAATAGCACAAAAATGATAAGGAAAACACAACGATTTTAAATCCGCTCCCTTCAGAAAGTTTGATGAAACAACAATACCCCTTGGCATCGGAAGCATTATTGAAGTATGGTCGTTTTACTTTCAATAAATGCTAAAGTGCCTTCGTGCAGCATCGCTGTACTGCTGACAATTCTGAAGCATGACTGTAGTGGGATTTAATCCCACTTTAACACTGGATGTATATCCGTGCTGTTTTTCTCAAACTATCTCTTTTTAAAATTTGATTTTTTAAGCAATTATTTGTATTAAGAAAGCCACATATATGTGAATAAATAATTATTTCCCAATGCTCTTATAAAAGATGCATACAACTGACTCTATCTATTCGATTATAGTATTTTTGAAACATTTAACGGAATTATTAAGGCCAATTTTTCTTCTGATCTAGAAATAGGTTAGAAAAATATATAATGAACCACCAGGTAATATATAATGAACTACCAGCCATTTCGATTTGCTGCCATTTTATCACAATTTAACCACAGATACAGTATAATACTATTCTAGTTCTTAAAAGGTATAAACTTTAAAGTTAAAATTACCTAGTAAATTACAATCCTGAAGATTTTTTTGGTAATTTTATCGATACATTTTATAGCATGGCATAAAAACCATTTTTTCGGTTAAATTTACTTTTCAGTTTTGTACTTCTACTAAATGTATGGTAGCAAGAATTATAAATTAGAAAATCAGAATTTCCAGAAAACCATTATCATAAGAACGGATAAATTACCAAGTGAATGGTTTAATTAAATACCGTATATTTCAGTTTTATTACCATAATTGCAGTTTTTCTACCAGAAATGTCATTAACATATAGTGATTTTCACCGTGTTTCTATCGAAATGAGAATAGATAACACTTCAGGTTACTTATGAATATAACAACACAACGTGAATAAAGCACAAATAATGGAACAGAAATGAACAAGCAAAAAAAACGCAAATAAAGCACAAACAATGACACAAAAATGGACATGAGCCTTTATTTGTGATTTATTTTTTGTACCTTAATCTGGTTTTTATATTTTGTACCTTTATTTGTACATTACTTACGATGTTTTGCTTTATTCAATCAAAAAAGTTAATCATTCAGAAACAATTAGATATAAATATCTGTATGTTAGGTGAGATATTTATATCTAACACATTAAGCTTGTTTGTGAAAGCTTATTTGTAAGGTTACGATAAATGACATCAATGACATCTTATTAAGACAGTGCATTGAAAACATTCCGCGAAGAGAATTACAGAACGAGGAGAGGTATTTGGTGGTATAAACAGACAGTGAACAAAAAAGCGACGTTACTATTATTTTCTGACAAAGAGAGCACGTCTTGCCGAATTCTAAATTTGCTTACCTCTGAATTGTTAATGCTAGTTGTTGGTTGCAAAATGACGAATATTTTTCAGACTCCTTGTGAAAAATGAACTAAAAACATACTCTATAGTGTCCCAAAAGATTATTTCCTTTAAGAAAAGAGAACAAAGTCTAATGAGTACTTAACAAAAAAGACGAAATTCTTGAATGATTTGATTGGTAGAAGAAAAGAAAAGGACGTGAACAGCAACTGTCCAAGTTTTGTTTACCAATCAAACTGTTATTGATTCATTCTATCTTTCTCAATAGTGATTCGTTTGGTTTTGATAATATTTCTTATTTCCTTCACGTAACTATTAATTTTTCCCTAATGAGTATATTTTTGCTAAAGTTTTATTATAATTCTTAGAATGCATATTACGAGTAGTGATTATGGAATACCATAAGCGATTCATTCGTTTCCAGTAATATTTTTATTTTCTATACTAAGTTATTAATTTGCGCTTCCTGAATAATTATTAGACTTCTAAGAATATATATTAAAAGTAGTGATTATAGAATACCATGTGTACCTGAAATCAATCTTTTTCAATCTCTACATTAAGAGTCCCGTCAAAAATTATTAAAAAGCAGAACTTTCTTTCTCTTGTAATTGCATATAAAATCTTGGAAACTATAAACCTTTATCTAAATGATTTTTAGCGTAATCAAAAACCAATTAGATAAAGCAAATAACGCAACATTTTTCTACACTCTAAATAAGGCAAGACCCGCTATCGGTTGTCTTCAATCTCCCTAAATATAAGAAATAATACGAGTCTAATGAGAGATTAAGCACCTCGCCTCATAAAATGTTGTTTTCCTGCTAACGAATGTATTTTTGGAAGCGTCAAATTCGTTTCATTTTTACGAATTGCTGGTAATTACCTTGTGCATTTTGTCAAGCTTCATTAATAAACGCGCAACGTTACTTTCAATACGTGATGTTACGATAAAATTAACATATTCAAAAGTTACTGACGTATTTTTAAAAGCAGACATATCTGAATGTTTCATTATTGAAAGGTATTCCTAACTAACTTAATTTTCGTTACTAAGCAAAGAGTAAAATACTGAATAAGTCGCTATTAACAACACCAAACATTGAAATTCATTTTAAAAGCACTTTATTCAGATTATTCAGTGAAGTTGTAGTTATGTAAACATGGTCGATAATTAATGTCAAAACATAATTAATATATATATATATATATATATATATATATATATATATATATATATATATATATATATATATATATATATATATATATATATATATATATATATATATATATATATATATATATATATATATATATATATATATATATATATATATATATATATATGATAGATAGATTCTTTTTTGAAAAAATCAACTCATTGACACAATTTATTTTATATTGATTTATTATATATTGTTTAAGATAAGAGTTTATTTACTCATTTAGAATTCTAACGAGAAATCGTTAGAAATTTATTATTTTTCAAATTCTTCATATATATTGATATGTATGAATATTATAACTACAAATCACATAAAATTGGATTTAAAAGTTAGATTTAAGAATTAGACTGAAGTTTTTTTTTTTTTTTTGTAAAAAAAACATATCAACTGAACCACAACATGGCGTTCTATAATTTTTAAGAGTTTATTTACCGAATTAGAATTCTAACGAGAAATCGATTGAAGTTTATTATTTTTAAAGTATCTTAAAGTTTACAAAGTTTTCCACGGAAACTTAAACTATAAATAATTAACATCTCATCAACAAAAATTATGATATATCCTTCAGATATATCCGTAAAAAGCCTGAACGGAAATCACCTTTATATCGGCATATAAATATTCCTTAACGGACGACAGTAATCAGTGTAAAGACTTTTTGCTTTAGCTTTGAGCTTGAGTTTTTTTTTTTTTTTTTTTCGAAGAAAATGCTTTTAATTTTTTATAAAAGAAATATTAAAAATATAACTATACGAAAATAATAAATCTAGTTTTTAGTCCCAGTATTGATTTTAAATTAATGTGATATACTTTTTGACAAACTTATTTTGGCGAAATTCACGATTGCTTACTACTTATTGAAACAAAATATCCCCAAGTTCATGACCAAGACACGGTTTTATTCAAGATATTATTTCTGTTAAACCTGTATTTTTGAAAAACTTATAATTTAATTCAAAACTGACTTACTTAATATCGAATGTGAAAGTTTAAGTCTAAAATTGTTTAAAATAGTCTCCAAAAAAGCGTATCAGCATTTTGTAACAACAATAAAACATATTTTTTATAAATGTTTATTAAAATAAACCAAATTTCGAAAACTTATTAATAAATGTTTAGGCAACATTTGCGAAAGGTTTTCAGTATAAGGAATAATTGACGGACGACACCAGTCACACGGCAACTAAATATTACAAATGGCGATTAAAAAATTGTCTGTAATCGCAACCCGGGCGTCACCATACACCCCATGTGTATTTTATTATCATTTTTTCAACAAAAATGGAATTGTTAGAAATATTTTATAATAAACAGAAAATTACTTTTTTTCTTGCTTGTTCCATAAAAAAATTCTTCCTCATTTTAAAAATGAACCTATTGTTTACCATAGTTTACGAAATGTTTCAATAGAAAAGACTTACGTTAACACAGATTACAAATTTTTTTTAAAAATAAATTATACCTTTTCATTATATAAAATCTAATGTTTACAATAGTTTACAAAATGTTTCAAGAGAAAAACCTTACGTTATCATATAGTTTGCGAAATGTTTTAAAAGAAAAGCCTTACGTTATTAGAGTTTATGAAATGTTTCAAAAGAAATGTTTCAGTGGTCATATTTTTAATTTTGTTTTATTTCCTTTGCTACATTTATTTCTATTTTTATTCTCTCTTTTTTTGAAAATTCTGCTGCTTTTTAGCGCATTTGTTTAAAAGAAGTTTTGTTCATTTTGTTTAGATATTAATTGTATTCTTTTAGTATTATTTCAACTCTCAAAAGTGATACAACAGGCCAACAGCAAAAATTTCCTAATTTTGCACAGCTATAGTTCATGGTTTTCTTTCATAAGTTAGTTAAAAATAATACTGATTGAGTAGCGAGCAAAAAAACGAATTAAAAAGGGGAAATATTATCAACAATGCTTATAAGCATTAGAAAACTTAAATTTCTTGTATTCAATATCTATGATACGTGACTTAAAAAGCATGATATTTCGAAACAGTTTTATTGAGATAACAAGTGATTTTCTACTCTCCTAAGTGTAGTCAACGTTGCTTAAATGTTATTTTAAGCAAGGTTAATTAATTTTAATTAAATCCAACTCTCTAATCTCTATATAATGGCTTTGAACTCCATAAATTGAAACATCTAATTTTGTAATATATAACTGCTGCTTAATTAAGAAAATATTACAAGAATAGCAGTTTAAACTTTAATTAATTAATTTAATTGGAATTTCAACTTTAAGGTATTAATTTGTTTTTAAAAATAATTGTTCATATTTATGAGTTTAACTCTAAATTTTGCTACTGATTTTTATAACTGTAGCTGTGTATTTAATATAAAAACAGATTAATTAAATATAATCATATCTCTGCCTTTTAAATCTCAATTAAATTAACGAAATCATCTAAATAAATTCTCATTTTCGTACTGTTCATAAATTATAAGTATCATAAATTATAAAACAACAATCAAATCCAGAAATTTATTTTAACTTGAAATCTTCAGTTTTATCAAATTCAAATTCGAATACAAAAAATCAAATTCAAATACAAAAAATCAAATTCAAATCAATACTAAATCAAATTCAAATAGCATTGTATTCTATTTTTAAATGCTAAATCAAATTCAAATTATATCAACCATTTTAAGAACCGATAAACACATTATTAAAATGAATCAATCCACTCCTGTTTTCTTTTGCTGCAAGCTAAAGGAGAATAATAGATTTGAGAGTCTTCCACTACTCCATCGAATTTTCTGGTATTTATTAATTTGATTTTCTTAAATCATCAGTATATTTTAGTGTAGTTTTTATAACATCAAGAATCGAAATACTCGTGAATATAAAATTGAAAAATCGAACGAGAATTTGATCCCTGCAATTGCTATCACTTAGATATTACTGCAGGTGATCAAGTATTTTAATAAATAAGATATTCAAATTAAGATATTTAAAGATCCAGCTATCAAAATTGGACGGATTTTTTTTTTCGGTATATATACATTTTGGGGGGTACTGAACACGAATCCGCATTTCGTGAACAAGATTTTTTTCGGAAAATGTTTCTTTAAATTAAGAATTAAATGAGGAAAAAAACTAATAGAGGAATGTAATTTATAAAAAAAATTCTCTTCTAGAAAAATATAAAAAAAATATTTCCACTCTTTTGAGGAAAGAACTTCTCCTCCCCACCCAAATAACTGTAATTTTTCCTAATCCTTCCCCAAAATTTTAATTTTTTAGGTTCTTTCCCGTTTTTGATTTTTGGACCATCTTCTCAAAGTTTTACTTAATGTGCTCTTTTTTAATTATTAACACGCATGTATGTATTATTTTATCCCTTTGATTAGAATTTACTCTTCAGCCCCTCCCTTTTAGAATAATCATGTTTTCTTAAAAACTTTCCAAAAACAAAGATTTTTTTATCTCGTTTTTTATCTCCTTGAAAACTTTATCGTTCTTTCTTTGCTGTTTTACGAACGCTCCGTGTCACATGAAATTACTTTTTTAGTGAATAAAAAGAATTAAGTAATCTAAAATTTAGAATATAACTATTAACATTTTGATGAGAATGAAAAATTAAAATAACCACTTAACAAATTAAAAACAAAATTGGAAATAGAAAGAAAAACAAGTTTATTTGACAAATTTAGCACAAATTTTACCCTTTTCTGATAATAATAAAAATATTCAATATATTCTAGACTGATTACGATAGCATAAAGATAAAAAGAAAAAAAATATGCCGGAAATCTTCTTTTAATTCTACAAAGTGCTCGACATAATTGATAGATGAGATTGTTATTTTCTAAAGCAACTATCATTCCTACACTAATATTCTCTAATATTAAAAATCAATGACTAAATTAAATGTGCTATTTTGAGAGCATTTCTTCCTGTCTTTCCATTTTTGTTATTATTTTATTTTTCTGTATGGAAAGTTATAAAATAGACAGAAAAACAAACAGAAAGAAAAAATGATAAAAATATGTTTATAAATTTGCCATACAATTTACAGAATTTAACAAATTTATAGTTGATGAGTCCTTAAAATTTTGACTTAGAGACTCAGAGACAATATAGTGTTTTTTTTTATTAAAAACTTTAAGTACATAATTTTTTTTTTTTAAATAATTAACATTATTCTTTTAGAACTGAGAAATAAAGGAAAATTTTCTAAGAAAATAAACATGAATGCGCAAGCAGTTTAGAAGAAACTTAAGATTTACTTATTAGAAAAGGGTCAACTTTTACTAAACATGCACATTTATTTATTTATTTTAAATTTTTTAACTCCCGATTATTATTTTTGTTCACTCAAATTTTCTAATTGTTTCAAAATTTTAAAATACATATTCTACATTTTGATAGCTTAAAAGTTAAAAAAAAAAATGATTCATTAAGTATGAAAAAAAAAAGCGTTTAAAAATTTTGGTGTTAAGAAAAGATATAAAAATTTGGTTAAAAACTCACACACCAAATTTTATTTAAATTAAAATTCTTAAAAAAAAGTGACAAAAAGACGAAGAGAAATTTTTAGAAAATTATGGTTATTTGGAAGGTGGGACGAGTTTAATGATAATCCTCTTCTCAGAAGCTGAGAATAAATAAATGCGTATTGAGGTAATTAGGAGAGTTCTCCTCTCAAAGGAATGAAAATATTTTATATATATATTACTAACTCTAATATGATTTTTTTTTATAAATTTCCAACCCATATTAATTATTTTTCTCTATATTTTTTGCCCATTTGATTACTAAGTGGTTCGTCTTTCTATTGCTATAGTTATTGCTCCCATACTTAAATTCTTCGATTTAATACCCTACAGTCACATTATAGGTATGAAGGAAATTTTCTAAAGTTTTCAAATATATAAAACTTACTTTAGTAAACTAAGAGAATTATTTGGAAAAAGCTGTATATTTCTAGGCTTTTCCTAAAAAAACAAACACATCTCCTGAGAAAATGTTGAGTACAAAATGAAGATTCGTGTTCAACACCCCAAAACGCATGAATGTTCGAAAAAAAAAGAATAATAAAAACTCCCGCCAATTTTCCCAAGTGACGTCCAGTTTTAGTTATCTTGCTTCAATACCATGTTCAATAATATACTTCGGCTAAATCATTATCAATTTAACTAATAAGTAGGGGTTTTGAGACGCGGAAAGTTAGCAGAAACACTAAATTTTTCTCTTCTTTTTTTTGTCTCCAAGTTTATGAAAAATTAATAAAATGAATTATTTATCATCCAATAGACTAATACCCGCTCTTTCTGTAAGGTTGAAAAAAAGTAATTAATCAATAAATCAAGGAACAGTATAAAAATCATGCACAAAACTGAAAAACTTGATTCAACTAATAAAGCCAAAATAATCTTTTCTTTTTATTTATTATTATTTGCTGACCAACTAGATGACTTTGCATTTCTTGTTTAAGTAAATCACATTTTCAGAATCTCCTCCCATTTAATTAAAAACTTACTGTATTCAGCATCGTTTAGTACGACATATGTATATATAAGATAGATAGATGGATGGATTTAGTCTGCCTAATAATAATTTTTAGTTCAAAATTTTGAAGATAAGTAGACAATCTATTACTCAGACCACCGATTCTTTGAAATGTTTATTTTAATAAACTTTTCATTATAAAAAATGCTTCTTTATTTACTCGTTAGATGGCAGCATTATTGAAGAACCAGAATTGCTCTCTAAATAAAATGTTTACTCATGAAGCTCATCTCAGTGTTTTTTTTTTTTTTTTTCATTAATAATGAAACTGCTTCTTTCTTTTTTTTTATTAAAGTTTCTCAATAAAATCTAATCATCTCTTAAAAATCAATAAGAAAAATACATTAAATTCTTTATCATTTCATAATCAAATCTCATTACAGTTTTTTATTATGAATTCGTGGAATAAAAATCAAGCAATGCAGTTTTCCTCCTCCTAAACATAATTATATATATTTTTTAATTTATCTTAAGACTAAAATTTTTATTAAATTCTTTCATTATAATAAATTATTTTAAAATATGTACTGTTTTCATTTTTATAATTTTTGTTCATTTAGGAAAAGAAATTTTAGAAATTGATTTAATTCAACTTTTAAAACAAATCTTATTTATATAAAACAGTGGCGTCCTCCATTATTAAATGAAACGAATGAATCATAGACTAAGAAAAATAAGGCTGAGAGCAATCAGATAATAATAGTAAAAAAAAAGTCACACAGAAAAACAAAATAACAAATTAGGTTTGTATAAAACAATATGCAATAGTAATAAAAATTTCGATAGTATTATTATTTTTATTTAATTTTAAAAATCAAAATTTTCAAAGAAGAATTTATTGCATAAAAGACGGGGAAAATATATTGCATAGTGAGAAAAATAACTTAGTATTTTGAAAAAAAATTTTCTACTTGTTGTTGTGGATTTCATTTATACAAATATATCGCATTCTTACAGCGATGCATGCAATATAGGAATAAAAAGTTGCATATAGAAAAAAATGTTGTACCTTGGACCTAAGTTTGCTTTTTATTTCCTTTTTATGCAGAAGTATGTCGAATGATTTGAAAGTTTAGTAGGAAATACATTATACGTTTATTTTAGATTTTAATATTGCAATTGAGAAAATGTATACATATTTTATTATATTTACTTTCAAAAAAATCACTGTTATTATTGAGATTTTTTAATTTTTAAAACGAAAAATAGTATGTTTTTTAAAGGGGCCCTAAGCCGAAGTTTAGGGCCCCTTTAATTCCCAAATTCAAAATAGTCGAGTTCGGGCTGCAAGGAGCTACGTCTACAAGGAATATATATCTATGCTAAATAACAATCAGAAGCACATACTGCTTTTAACGGAACCCGATCGCTAATTTACAATCCATGGGCATTTAGCGACAAGTTCACTTTTTGGGAGATTTTCCTATTGGTAATTGGTCGCAATTATAATGTTAGCTTTTATTGGTTTAAGACTTGTTACCTTAACCACAAAAAAAAACGACAAGAATCAAGTTTTTTTAATTTATTTTTATTATTTAAGAAACAGAAGAAGTAGAATTATGAACTGCCTCATTTTTCATTATTATTTAGTTATTTCTAGCAGAAGAAAGTTTTTTAGAAAAAGAATTGGTAATTGTCTTATAGAAAAAAAAGTTTCGCTAAATATCAACCTTAGTTTACATTTCAAATATAAGTACTACAAGATTTTATTTTCGAATCAAATTGAATGAGAGACACGCAGTCCTAGTCACGATGCTAGTAGAATTACTGCAAAGAAAAAAATAAATTAAGTACAACTACCACTCTTTACTGTTAAATTTTACTAACATAGTTTCCGTTTACGTCTTCTCTTTTTTTCAATACTTTTTTTCTAGGAATTGCGAGAGGGAAATTTTCAAAATTTTAAAACTTACTTTATCGCCTTACTAGGGTATTTCAAATGCGTTGTTTTATTAGAAAACAAATTGATTGAATAATACTGGTATGTAATTAATTTCAAGTAAAAAATAATTTTGTATGTTTGCATCAGAAATTTATATTTGTAAATTAGACGCTTTATAGAACAGTTCCCGTGTCAAAAAGGGCATAATATGTATGTACTTCAGAAGAGCTGGGAATAATTTTGAGGGTTTGATTTAAGCCTGACATGAATATTTGTAGTGTGATATCTATTCCAATATAAGTTTCAGTATCATAAATCAAATAAAGGGAAGACTGTTAAAAATGAAATTAAACATTACAATGTAAACGAGTAAGATTTTGAATTTTAATCAATACCAAACAATATTATATTAGTAAAAACACTTATGCCCAAAAGTTATTGAAAAAACACATTTTTTCAGCAATCTCAAGAACAAGTTAACCAAATCAACTGAAATTTTATTCGAAAATTATTCGTGATCTGATAAAAATTATAATAAAAAAAAATATACCTCGAATCGTAAATTAATAGGTATCACAGCAAAACACACCCAAAATGGTGCGGAGAACTAAATGAAATTTGTGTTCATATGGTCTTCCCTAATCATAATGCAGGTTAATTTGAACTTATTGTAAAAGCAAATTTTTTTGGTATATTCTTCCATGTTCTTTTATATATATATATATATATATATATATATATATATATATATATATATATATATATATATATATATATATATATATATATATATATATATATATATATATATATATATATATAAGCATATTTTCTGGATAAGATAAATATCTTTCCTTAATAAAATATATATATTGTTAAATATCATAAATATCTATAACTGAGTTTTTTTGACACTTTTAATGCAACATAAACTTATATGATAGTAATTTTTATTAAAAAAAAAATATATGACCTTTTTAAAATTCGATTTCCCAGGAACTATTCGACAATCGCACGAATTTTGTATTTTGTTATCAAAAATTACTTTGTTTTAAATGATGAAAGAAAATTGTGTACCTCGCAATTCAAATTGTCTGGGCTATTATTAAATAAAATAATAGAAGTTGCTAATTAACTATTATATATATAGTATGTAATTATATTTGGATAAACAGATTTCAAAAATTGGTACAAAACATTTTCCATCCGTTTAAAAAAAAATTTTGAGCTATGACGAAGAACGCAATAAAAGTACTCTTTACATTTAAAGGACCAAACTTTTCACCGCTCTCTTAACTTGACCATAGAGGTCATATTTCCCAAATTGCGATTCTCCCTGATATTTTGCGATAAGAAATCCAAATCCGTCGTGAAAGAACTTTTTGCTTATTCAAAGAAAGTACGTTTTTCCGTTTGATTTCATAACTTAAAATGTCATCTGCACAAATTAATAAATGAGATAATGTTTGATAAAATAAATAAATGAGCTAATGTTTATTTTTTCATTATTCGTCTTACTGGGCCCACCCTGGCTGATCTTCACACCTTTCCGATAATAAGAAATAGAGACAGCGGGTTGGAATCCAACCGTAACCCTGGATGCGTAACAATTAATTAATAAATCCCATTTATATACAAATACATTCTGGCACGCTTAATACAAAGATTATGCTTAATAAATCCATTGCTTCTAGTCAAATTGAAAAACAGAAAATTAAGATAGATAATATTGCGATATTTTACCTGCTACACCTACGCCTTTGGTAAAAGAACAATACTCCTCTGCAATGGAGTCCATAATAACAATAACGAATAAATAATTTTAACGAATAATAACAATAAAAAATTGCAATAAACCTTAGGGAATTGCTTTCATGTGTGGTATCCATAGACTTATAATATATGTAGAGTGCTCAGGATGCCATTACACGCGGAAACCAGGAACCCCATCACGTGATTCGTTAACCGGCTCCCTCATTTTGCAGAACTACACAATGTGATTTCTACTAAAAAGCTTTTCATTTTTCAAAATTTCCTTAATCAATAATCAGACAATGAAACAAAAAAGGTTTTATCTCTAAAATCAGTACAAATTATAAAATGCAAATATAATGATTGCTTATAATCAACGAATTATGTAAGTAGTTAGATGATGTCTATTCTGTCAGTCTTCATTATATTTCAGTTTTTAAAATTTGCGATGACAAACATTCAACTTAAAATTAATCAGCATATTTTTTTTAATGTTGTAACAGATTGAAATAAATAATTTCATTAGCTGCAATTATAAGCGAAGTAATTAAATGTTTGCTAAAAAAAAATGTAACTCAATTATTTATTGAAATTGTAAATAATTTATAGTTTTAATTAAGTTGGATTTGTAATTAATGAATTGTTTTGAAAAATAATTATCTAAAATTATACTATTAACTAATTTAACATATTTTGTTTGAACATATTGGTAAGTAAAAAATTATTAAACAATGACTTGCAAAACAATTTCACAATTGAGGAAATTGCAACAGAAATAAGAGATGCGAATTAAAATATAAATATATTTTCTTACCCGAATATTGCGTACTTCAAAGTTATATCTAATTTTTAAGTTACAGATTTATTAGAAGCTTTTGCCGAAAATACCCTTAACTTTCGCCCAACTTGTTGAATGCTAGAATGCTAGAGATAAAATAAATGAATGAAAGTTGAATAATCGATGTTGAAAATACTTTTTCCTTCCATTTTAAAGCTACTACCTTGATTACAGATTAGCTACTACCTTGGGCATTACTACGTTTAACTACTGCCTTGGGCATTACTAAGTTTAACTACTGCCTTGAGCATTACTAAGTTTAAAAATCCCTAGAAATTGTAATAGTTTCTTAGACTGGTGGGCTCTGGCCCCAGTTCGTTTCGCTCATCAACATCCGTGGATGCTTCGTATTCATTTTTTTTTTAAAAGTCGATAAAAAAAAAAAAAATTGTCTATAAAATATATAAATATTGTAATATTACGTCGACACTTTTATTTAATATGTTAGTCATATCGAAATAAAAGGATAACTGGATTTAAGAAATAAACAACTATATCTAATAAATTAAACTTAAAAAACATAAAAATAAATTTAAATTCAAGAATACAGAATACTCAACAGAATAAAAAGTAATCAATGATAGTAATTTTTACTTCAGAAGGAAATTTATTGATAACCTAATATCATATAACAGTTCACATTGGAAATCGGAAACAGTGTTTTCTTCAGTTTCAATAATTTTAAAAATTTTAATCTAAATAATAAAATTCATATCTGGCAACATCTAAACTCTATCAACTTTCTTTATTTATTCAAATTTTGTTACTTTTGACATCAAATCAGGAGCGAGCTTATAAAATAAATATCACGAAAAAGATACATTTTCCTACAGCAATGGATAAACAATTATTATTTAAAGAAAAAAATAGCAAAAAAGCACTTGAAATGATAAAACTTGCGAACATTGTCGTTAAGCTCACAATTTAAAATGGCCATTTCGCAACAAGTCTGTAATTTTGTGAGCAGTAAATCGGCTGGCAAGGCTTTTTGATTTTACTACAAGTTTAACAGTTGATAATTCTCTAACCGATAATTAAATTGTATTTTTTTTTTTTTTATTCTATCGTTTTCCTTGTTCACTTTTAACACACCTTCGCAATTTCAAGTTTTTAATTCCTGCAGTTGTTTCGCGATAAAATAAAATGTAACGTAAAACAAAAAAAAGGTAAGAAATATTATCTATTTAACTATGATCATTATCTATCAAACCAACTTTTTTTTAATTACTATACGAATTTTAAATTATATCTAAAATACTTCGTATTAGTTACGTTTTTTAATAAATTTTTCTATTTCCTAATTTTATGTATTTCGTTAACAATAAAATTTTTATTTGTCTATGCTTTTTTCCTATTCACAAGATTTATTCTGATTTTATTCAAGAATTATTTATAGCAAAATTAATGAAAATAAGATAAAAACAGGTTCTTTTCGAAATTCTAAGTTACCCAATTGATTTAAAAGGAGCTGCCTTGTTTTATTGATTATGGAACTAAAATTAGATTGGAACAATTGAGGAAAAGCTGACGAGATTTGGGTGAAAATGAATCGAACAAAAATCTTCAATAATGCTTTGTGAAGTTGAAAAATATTTATCCTTCAAAAAATTAACTAAATTCTAAGGAAAAATGAATCAATAATTAAAAACGGATATGCACTTTTCGTTTTCAGTTTTTAAATGATTAAGAAACAAATCGTTTTCATTAATTGAAATTACTGTCACTTCTGATAATTGACGAAACTTTTAAATGACAATTTGAACATACTAATTTCTAAGAATAAAAATATTATTTCAAAGAATCATAATTTTATTTAAAATATTTATAGGTATGATGCTTTGTGTGAATCTGCAGGAATAAAACTTGCAAATCATCGATTAACTCGATTGAACATAAGTTGTGTATTATTAGATACCAATTCAACAAGATAATACGTACCAAGACAAAAAAATAAAACTTGTATTACCTTGATTCTTATTGATTGACAATGTTAGATATTGTATTATTCAATGTACATACCAATTCATTGTATTCAATGTACATTCAATGTATATACCACGTTTATATATTGTACCACCCGTTTTCTGGTATTGCACAACCGCTATATTTATCATTATTCGATAACTTTTAGGACTATGAGTTTGATTTGAAGGAAAGGAAAAGAATAATTTCAATAATTCAATCTCTAAGGAGTGACTAGAGAGATGGAAAGTTCTAAAATACAACAGCTTCAGGAAAAATATGAATTTTGCAGAAATCTACCCCTTAAATTAAAAACAATCATTGCTTTTTGGTTTCTTCTGCGATTATTTAATTTATTTTCTACTTATTCCAAAACTTTTTGTACCACGAATTTGATTTGAATGTAGGGAAATAATAATTTTTACCATTCAAGGTATAGGGAGAGGCTAGAGGAATGAAAAGTTCTAAAACATAACAGTTTCAGAAAAAAGAATGAATTTTGTTGAAATCCATCTCTTAAATTTAAAAAAGGAAATCATTATTTTTCGGTTTTTTCTGCAATCATTTAATCTACTTTCTACTTATTCCATAACATTTAGGGCCATGAGTTTGATTTGAACGAAGGGAATAGAATAATTTTTATAATTTAATCTCTAAGGAGAGGCTAAAGGAATGAAAATGTTTAAAAAGTTTCAGGAAAAAGATTAATTTTGTAGAATTCTATCCTATACATAACAAAAAACATTCTTATTTTTCTTTTGTTTTTTCTGCAATTTTTTAAAATTTATTTTCTAACAATTTCAGCACAACATACCCCCTTTTTCTCCCCCTAATATCCTAAATAAAAAATCATTATATATACTTTATTATGTGCAGTGTGCAAAAGTAAATAACAAACCACCCTTAATAACTTTTGATCTAATAATCAAATCTTTATATTCTAATGCTCAATCTTAATGATTCAAGAGGGTGACCTCAAATATGCTAATTAAATTACTAATTAAAGCAGACAATATTTTAAGTTACGAAATTTAACACAAAATGCCCTTTCTCTGAATAAACGCATCTTTTTTTTTCTACAGAATCGTATTTCTGACCCCTAAAAATATAGGTGGTATCCGCAATCTGTGGAATAGTGCCATTAGTTTGTTCAGGACAGCGGTCCAAAGTTTGAACACCTTAATGCTCTTTGCGTATTTCACCTTATCTCCAATGACTTTTAAATTACGACTTTTTTAAATTCAATTTCTCAGGAACTATTCGACCGATTTCGAGAGGAAGTTTGAATTTTGCCATTTAAAACTGCATTATTTAAAGCTTATTGCATGATTAAAAATTGTATACATTTCATTTTAAAGGTTTTTTGACTATAACTGTAGAAAATAATAAATACTTACTAAAAGTTATATTTTATATATAATACTATAAATACTGTAAAAACTTCCGATAAAAAATTTATATTTGTATGCAAAAGGTTTTCAATTTACATAATAAGTTTTTGAGATATGGTGAAATACGTAAAAAGTAATATTAATATCATGGAGGTCAAATTTTGGTTCACTCTCCTGACCAAACTATTGGTATTATTTTCTCCAGATTTCAGCTACCCCTTACATTTTGAGGATCAGAAATCTGAATCTATCGAAAAAAAGACACGTTTGTTCAGAGAAAGTATGATTTCGTATCATTTAATCATATTTAAGGTTACTTAATATTTCCTTTGCGTAATCAAAACAACTGAATCAAACCTTCAATTTAGTTTTCATTATTAACCAGCTATAAAAATATAGAGACGAAATGTCAAAAAAAAAAATTTCTCTGTAATACAATGGATAGATCTTTGTATTTAAAGCGTACAAAACAAATTCCATTCATAGAATATAAGCTGTGGTGTTGCAAATAATAATAAACAAAAAAAATGACATACGTAAATAACATTCTGGAAATGAATATTCATATCCTAATAAATGTCAAAATAACAAATTACAAATAGCAGGACATTAGCAAGTAACTCTGATGATTCAAACCATATGTAATCAATTTATCTCAATTTCGGACTAGAAAAGAAACAGACTAACCTAATAATATGTAACGAATTGATTTAAACCTTTTTTTCTTTAAAATGGTAAACATAAACTGATGTCTGTAAATGCTATAATATGTCATTTTGGTTTGATTACCTACAGTGGAATCAGTCATAATGTTTGATGTTGCTTCAACAAGATAATTGAATTTCTTTTATAGAATCTCTTACAAAAACATTGATATATTGATAAATAACATAAGAAGAAGTAAATATTTTCATTACTAATGTTTAATGCATATACTGTTGGAAAGTTCTCGGAAAAATGGTTAAATTGCAATTTATTTAATTGTCATTTTACCATATTCAAACAATACAGTCAAATAACCATAAATAAGACTAACAAATTCACATAAAACATTCTAACTGTTAACTGTGAGAAAACCCAATTATTATCTGCTTTCACCAAATACGGTTAAACAACCAACATTTTTTCGCACCAACTAGCAACACCTAATGAAGTCACTTAGTTAAGTGCATTCATATTAGATGCGAGAGGGCTAATCTATCAATCTCATGACTAGAGCCCGGATTTTGATGACCCAAAAAATCTCAATTAGTGCCCTTAAAAAGTGCAAACAATGCCCTTTAAAAGTACACAAAATGCCCTTAAAAAATGCAAAAAATGCCCTTAAAATGCGAAAATTGCACTAAAAACGCCTTATAACATGACTTAAATAGAGTAAAAATATTGAACTAAAACAATTTTTTACTCTTTAAAATTATTATGAGTCATTTCAAAAAATATAAAGCAATGCAATACTTGTTCTACGTTCATTAAAGTTTGAAAAATATGTTTTATATCCTAAAATAACAAAAAAAAAGGAAAATATATTGACTCCAAAACATTTTCATTTTGTATAGAAACTTTAATGAATATAACAACTTCCATCTCATAATATTACTAAATATCAGAATTATATTGGATTATTAATTTTTTTTTAATATTTTGAAATGTAAACGAGCGTTTCTTGTCTGAAAGTTAATTTTTATACCTGAAGAAGCTTCTTTCAACGTCTACTGATGTTATTGGTGCGTACTTGAAAAAGACGGTCTCACTTACTGACAATTCTTCTTCAATTTGAAAAGATGTTGCTTCACCTGTTAATATCCTAGAGATTTTCTTCATTGTTTGGAAGCCAGTGCAATAATGAAAAATGATAAAAAATAATAAAAATTTGAAAAAATTAACAAAAAATTTAAAAAATGCTTTAAAATGCAAAATATGCCCCAAAATTTAAAGAAAAATGCCCTATAAATCTAAAAAAAATGCTCTAAAGGACAAAAAATGTCCAAATATGCAAAATATGCAAAAAAATGCAAATGATATAAAAATCCGGGCCTTACTCATGACCAACAAATCAGGATAAAATGCATTTCCACGTGCTATGGAGATACAGTGAGGAATTCATGTTGTTAGCAAGGGTTGTTCAGCATGAATAAAATAAGACTCCAGAACAGAAGTGTCTGAGCTGAAGTGACTGAGGTGGCAATAATTTTGGCATTCTCGAAATCGAATTTATGCCCAAGATCGACACTTTGCTTATTGTTTACAACAGTATCCCGTTCATTTTTACCTAACTGGCTCAGTTTGCTTTAGATCCACGTTGCAAAATACGAGTGTTTTATAAATTAATTTTTTTTTATTTATGAATATGTCATTCTAATTTTTATTTTTTGTTTTACTTATAGTCCTGTTTGTTTCAGCTCTTTGTGGCCAACGCTAATTAAGAAATTTCATTGAACACATATATATGTACACGTAATTTACATGCATAAAGATAAATACACATTTTTTATACAACTATCTCGCAAAATCGCAATCGCCGAACTTTTTTTCCAAGCTATTAGAAGTAAAGTATCGCCAGAACTTCTTTGGGAAGATTATAGAAAGTCATGCTATACTCAAAAAATTAAATATTGATTATATATAATTCAAAAAGCAATGTTTTGAAAATTTTCTCGGTTATTTTTTCTTGATATAGGCATAAGTATGACGACTTTGTTTTGATTACGTTCTCTTGCTACTGATTTTGAATGAGATTAGATTTGCTATATGAAAAGTGAAATTCAATCTGGTAGTGTGAAGAATGCTTTGTAGACATCGTAGCGCCCTTTTTTTTAAATATATTTTCATAGCTTATTCTAACGGTAACTAACGGTATTCTAACGGTAACAAAAATTTTAGGTTTAGGTATTAGGAAAGTATTAGGATAGTAAACTAAAGTATTAGGATTCCCTCCTTGCTCTCCTCGCTCACTGAACCCCTGTGGTATCTTCTCATTTATTCTTCATGATCTTTTCTTGATTCTTCTTCTGATTTATTCGTTACTTCTTTTTTTTTATTAACAAAAAATCACATTGTTTATAAAACATATAAGAGCATTTCGTAATATATTAATCGTAAAAAAATGAAAGATTACTTATATTTAAAAATATTCAGCTGTTTTTTATTTTTTATTTCTTTTTAAATAACTTAGAAATACGGAATGCGTTATGCAATAAGTAATTTCATTTTTGTTGAACTCTGTAACAATAACTTTGTATAGTATAAAAGTTACCTTTCTCGAAGCACTTATATTTCTGAAAAGTTTCGAGTGTTAAGGTCTTAAAAATATATATGAGCCTTTCAGCATGTCAAATTTCAACTCTGTAGATGAATTTCCGTATCCTGTAAGGCATCCTGCATGGTATTTTTTCCTCCAAGTTTAGCGGTTAATAATTCCCGAACTATTAATCAATTGTTATTTTCTTCTTGTACTTCTTCATTGTACTTCTTCTAAATTTCAAGTTTTTAAGTAGGGTAAACCAACCAGTGAAGGAACACTACCCAGTGAAGGAACATTTCATATATATTGATTAAAAATAAGAATTTGAAAATTTTTCTTTAGATTGATTGGTAACAATAGCTTATTGCCAAACAATAGGAAGTCATCCAGCAATGTTTTGGATTACCTGGTCAAATAGACTTCTCTGAAAAAAATTTTGAATGTGTTATTATCTCTGCAACACCTTGTTTCTTTGAAAAAATTATAAGGTGAGTGTTTGTATTTATATGTTTGAAGTGGAATTGATTGCATGTAATAGTTTTATTTTTCTCACGGTGAAAAAGAGAATTCAAAATATAGTTATTGAAGTTGCGTTTTATTTTTTTTAAGCATCATAGCATAATAAAGTACTGAGATAAGGGGGTGTTTATTCACTGGATCACCAAACGATGAAAAACCAGGGAAGGAACAAGTGTTCCTTTACTGGTTTTTTTTTCTAAGTTGATGAAAATAAAAGATAAACTTTAACTTTCTTGTACCTTTAGTGATGTTCCGCATCCAAAGTATGTTAAAAATACGAAAAACAACTTCTAACCAGTGAGGGAACAGGCATGTTCCTTTACTGGGCATAGATTTCCCAGTAAATGAACAGTATGTGTTAATATGTTGACACTTTAATTTTCAATTCATGATTACAAAAAAAAGTTAACATTTTCCAAGTATTTATATGTTATAATTTCAAGAATAGGCTTGTTTTTAAATATGTGTATGACTTATAAATTCATAAAGAGCATTAAAAAATAACCAAAATTAAGTGTTCCTTTATTGGGTGTTCATTCACTGGTAAGAGTTGTTCCTTCACTTGGTCTTCTTACTACTTGTTATTTGAACCTCCAAAACTTTAAAACAATATTATGTAAGTTCTCTACAATTTTTTACAAAATTTGTAATTAGTAACAAATATGTTGACACTGTCATTTAACTAAAATTGCGAATTTTGAAATTAATATGATTTTTTAAAAGGCAAGCGAAGCTTAAGTGTTCCTTCACTGGTTAGTTTACCCTACTTGACCTATGTTTTGAATTTTAAAAACATTTAAAAAATATAAAAATTTTAATCTGAACATGTTATGCATAACAGTTATAAATAAATAACACACACACACACACAAAAAGCAAAAATTTTAAATTGAATAAGATTACAAAAAAGGTGTCATAAGTAAATAAAAATATGTTCTCTAAAATACACAAAAATCAATCAATTACAAAAATCAATCAATGCTACTAGATAACAAACTATATTTTCATAAACAAAAGCAAAAAATAACGGGGACGCAGCGCAAATGAAAGTACATAAATGAACATATTATAGTTTCAGTTCTATAAGCAAGAACCTTTTTCAGTGTCTAAGCGTCAAATGTTCGCAGTTTTTATTTTATAACTGTCGTTGAACAGCCGACCCAATTTTGGTTTTACGACTACTAAGTTCAGCTCCATATCCTTGTAATTTTGAACCCAATCTATAAGACAAGAGAACTCCTGGATAAAGTAGAGAAGGAAATTTTGCCCTCGTGGAGGACTTTTTGAACCCTCATTTGTGTTACATGGAGAAGAAAACAACGAAAACTTTCACGGTTAGCCCGACGACAAGGGAATAGTCATCAATGCCATATCATGTGACGCCATGACATCGCATATGATGTTTGACACTAAAGAAATTTCTTGCTTATAAAACTGAAACTATAGTACATCCATTTATGTACTTTCACTTGTGCTTTCTCCACGTTATTTTTTGCTTTTGTTAACATAGCACAAACTACCCTATCCTTTGTTAGATAGATAGCTTTCCTACATTTAAAATATTATTTAATTTAAATTAATTATAATTTAAATAGTTTTCTAAAGAATCTTTTATTCAGAATCCGCTTTTATTAAATCTAGCTAAACATTTAAAAATATGCCTCGTTAAATTTTGGAAAATTATTAAGAAGTATTAAGCGAAAGCTCACAAAGAAGCTTTGTTTTCTGTTCACAAGAACCTGAGGCAAATTTAACCATTATTTATTAATTTTAGGCTATTCTGTAAACTTCTTTTAACTAATTAAGGCTGTAATTTAAAAAATAGCTAGTAATTTAAAAATAGCAAAGATTTTTAATAAATATTTTGATAAAATTATACAGATTAAAAAAATAAATAATTGAAATTCCTCTAATTTCTAGACCATAATTTTCTGTCCAAATTAAATCTTACATCATTTCTTTTGAGTTAAAATAAAAATCACGAATAATAAAAATCACGAATAACTGGAAAATTGTAATAAATACATCAAATTTTTTAAAAAAAATACGTTAAAATCCTTTTACAAAACTTACTAGATAGTATTAACATAAATAATCTATTAAAGAAAATACAGTTTTTCTTCTTAATTTCATGCAACAGCTTTACAGTTTATTTCATCTTATTTCAGTTTAATTTATCAAATTGTTAAAATTTAAAAAAAAATTTGTTAACTTTAATTACTCAATTTTTTTATGTTATAAGAATTATAATTTATAACATTAAAATTTAGGTTTAAAAATAATATTTTTTATCATATAATTATAGATATAATTTTGCTTTTCAATCTGACATATTTATAATGTTTAAATATTTTACATAGATGATGGTAATTTGTATAATCTTCTCTTTTTTTTAAACTCGAAGCGTTTATCGTTGGGAAAAATTTTGAATATGGTTAATACGTATTAGTTCACTTAACACTACAAAAACTCTCGGTATGGTTTTGTAAATGTTTCACTTCATATTTATCGAATGAAAGTTTGATCACTATTCAAAAGTAAAGTAACTTCAACAAACCTATTGCTGTATATCTATACAAAAATCAACGTGAAAAACAAAAAGCAGCGTAAAGCAAAAAACAACGAGAATAAAGCACAAATAAAAGTACAAATGAAAGTACAAAAATGGACTTATTATAGTTTAAGTTTTATAAACAAAAACCTTCCTCAGTGTCTACACGTCTAATAAAGGTAGAGACATAAAGAAAACAAACACGTGTAAAGTGGTTTAACCAATAGGGACAGAGGAACGAGCTTGAACAGGGAAATATCAAAAAGGATAAAAGAAATATATGTGAAAAGATTTGGTGGAAACCCCAGGCTGCAGCAAATTAAATTAAAATAAATCAGATTTATTTGAAGAAAGCTGATATGATGAGCATGCTATCAGAAGTGTAATTTTAGACTATTTGCAAAAGTGGCTATATATATTACTCAATTACTTTACTAGTAAAAGGTAAGGAGATAAAAACACATTGAAAAAATTCAAAATAATAAAAAAAGACTAAAAGTGTAATATTCTTTATGCTCTAAAGCTAAAGGAAGTTGACCCTCTAAATAATTTCCTTTAGATTTTGGCCTTACTAAGTAAAGCAAGCAATGTGGCTCTCAAAACCTTTAAGACATCAAATCAGGATTATCATAACACTAAATAACAATTTTTTTTGTTGTATTTATACAAATACTGGATTACCTGTATTGTGTTTGGATTTCAAATCTGAAATTAGTTTTTCTCCAAAACCTACAAATAGTTTTAAATTATACTTTTAGTCTATATTTCATTGAATTGTACAAGTTTTAATGCGTTATGCCTAACAGGGAGTCAACTAAATATTACAAAAAAAGTTGGGGTGGTAAAACATATCATCAGGGTTAAAACTAAATAAAAACCCACCTCCGGAAATAACATTAAACATGGCTAGGGGATCTTTTCCCTTTTACGACCTATGCAGAAACACACGAAGAAGCAATTCATAATAAAGAAGCGTCAACAGTGGCGTATGACGACATTTCCGGGCATGGGTTCCTATACTATTTTATTCTTTATAACCCCCTAAAAGTTTGATGGTACATTTGTACGACTCCTTGCTATTTATAACTTTTTTAAACTTGTACATTTCGACAAAAAAAATTTCATTAAAAAAAGACTGTAGCTTCCAGAAAGAAACCGATTACAGATTGGAAATCAAGGATACGAAAGTATCTAAGGTATGTTAAAAGATTTTATGTAATTTTATGCAACAGAAAACACAAAAAAAATTTAAGTTGTATTTAAAATAGCACTTCTCTCAGAGTTTTGTTTTAAAACTAATCGCGAAGTATACCATTCAATTTGCTAACTATTGCATTTATTATTAATATTCAAACCTTACTTTACTAAAAATACAAAACGAAGTAATTTAGAAAATTGAAATGAAACTAAAATCATTAGAATCAAATTTAAAAATTTCTTTTCATATTGAGCTTTTAATATTCTCATTTAATACTTCAGATCGTGAAATTCTAATTTATTCCTTTTCAAAAGAGTTCGTTTAATTTGCTCTATTTATAGGAAAAAATTTTTAACGGGTATTATCAAGGGCCTAGAATTCTTTTGTCAAGTAAAATTTTCGTATATTTTGAAGTTTAAAAAGTTTGGTTTTAAGTGATTACTTATCAACTTTGAAGTGTAGTTTTTATTATCTTTTGTGAAGAAAATACAAATTGCTTAGAAAGTATTGCAAAATATTTTATAATTCCGGTGGAGCTTATTGAAAAGTATTTTGCTGTATTTTTTGAAAAATATTTTTGCAATTAGCTTTTAATTTTTTTTTATTATTTAATAATAAAAAATGTTTTAGGGAAAAACAGTTTTTTGGCAAGTGTTTGGTATTGTCGTTAGAGAAAACGCTATTGTTTTTGTTCATTTTTTTAATGAGTCCTGATTGTTTAAGTTGTATTTTGTCATTTTTGACAATCATTTCGTCACGAGATCATATTTTTTTTTAATTGAAAGAATTGCAAAACATTTCTTAATGCTGGTGAAGTTTATTACGTTTGAAAAATATATTTGCATTTAGTTTTTAAATTTTTATTTATTTAATGAAGAAGAAAAAATTCGGGAAAAACGGTCAAAAGCTCGACTTAGGTATTGTCGTTAAAAAAAAATTCTCTTGGTTTTGAAATTTAAGTTGTATTTTCTCATTTTTGAAAATCATAAATGACTGATGATTATGAATGAAAATCATAAATTGAAATTCATAAACGAAAATCGTTAAAAAATACGCTCTTGGTTTTGGAAGTTAAGTTGCATTTTGTCATTTTTGAAAATCATAAATGACTGATGATTATGAATGAAAATCATAAATTGAAAATCATAAATGAAAATCGTTAAAAAAAACGCTCTTGTTTTTGGAAGTTAAGTTGCATTTTGTCATTTTTGAAAATCATTTTGTAACGAAATCTCATGATTTTCTTTAATAAAACATATTTTTGTTAATTGTAAGTATAACAAAACTTTCCATAATTCAAGTGTAGCTTATTACGCTTAAAAAATATTTTTGCATTTAGTTTGAAATTTTTTTTAGTTATTCAATAAAGAAAATACACACAGCCAAAAGCTCGACGCTAATGATTTTATCAAGTGTTTAGTATTGTTGTTAAAGAAAACGCTTTTCTTAAATATTTAAGAAAATAATTTTTCTTAAATAAGTCCCAATTTTTAAGTTGTATTTTAGTCATCTTTGTCAACGTCACGAAATCACATGATTTTTAATGAAGAATACTTTTTTAATTAAAAGTATTTTAAAGCATTTCATAATTCTGGTGAAGCTTATTGAGTTTAAAAAATATTTTTACATTTAGTTTCTAAATTTTTTATTTATTTAACAAAGAAATAAAATTTTTCAGGAAAAAAAACATATAAAAGCTCGACTCTAATTTCTTTGGCTAATGTTTGGTATTGTCATTAAAGAAAACGCTATTGTTTTTGGTTATTTTTTTGCTGTAATTTTATCTTTTTTAGTAGCATTTTGACATATTTGACAATCATTTTGTCACGAAATCACATGATTTTTTTAATGAAACATATTTGATTTATTTTTATACGAAATATATATTTCCATAACCTGAGTGATTTTTTATCCCTATAACTTATGAACGCTATATTCCATAATATGCACTATATTCAGTAATAGAAGTGAATTCATGTTTCACTTTTAATGGACAAATTTGAAGACATGTAACATCGTGTATTAAAATTGAGTGCTAGATTTTATTATTAATATTTCACTCCTTTTTTCATTGATTATTTGTTTGAATACTTTTTTACAATATAACTGTTAATAGATCCAAAGTTTTTTTTTGTCATTTATAATACTATATACTTTATTTCAATGATATAACCAATAAAAGATAATTTAAGTTCACACTTATATGCTAAAATTAAAAAATTTTAAATTTTTAGATTAAATTAATTTTTAGGTGATTTTTATACAAATTTTTCATTTATTATTTTTTATTTCAAATATACCTTAAGCGCAGTAATCCAAAAGCATACAACTTCTTTTTAATTTTGGAACATTTTTGAAAATTATAATCTTTAATGCAATGGAAGTGAATTCGGTTTCACTTCTACTGGTTATATTATTGTATTGAAGAATAGAAGGATTTAAGACCTGAAGACTTGAAACGTTTTGGAATAAAATTAAATTTCTTGATTTTATTATTTTTTATTACTTTTTTTCCTTAATCATTTTTAATTTGATATCTATACTCATCTATATAAAAAATAAATTCCAATCCTCACATATTAATTCAAAAGTTTTGCAAATTCTTTCCGAAATTCTCATTTATTGTTTAAATGAGCAAACATTTTTAACGAAAATAGAAGCATTAAACATGAAATAAGTTTATGTAGGATAATTTTAACAAGGACGTATTTACTAAATTTTAATAGTGTTCTTTTTAACATGTTTTAAAGGTAAATTAACAAATATCAAACCATTTACCTAAAATTAAGTTTAATTATTTACACGCTATTTTGTGAAATAATAATACTTCATGTCAGAAAACCCGGTATTTTCAGTTGATTTAAATAAATATTTCCTCTCCTTTAAAGGATAGCTAAAAGACTTGAATTTTTCGATTAAATTAAACTCCAAATGGTTTTAATATTTATTTTTCAATCACATTTCTTTATTCGAATGACACATTTCAATAATCAAAGACCTATAACTTTTTGATTTTAGAACATTTTTGTAAATTAAAATTATATTTTTTAATGCAATAATCTAACCCATGGAAGCGAAATTGGATTGTCATATTACTGTAATGATAGACGATCTGAAATTTCTTAGATTAAAATTTAATATAATTAATTTTTTTATTTATCATTTTTACTCGAAACCCATATTAATATATATTCAAAATCCTCACATGGTAATTCAGTTTTCGAAACCTATTATCCGAAACCAATTTATTCGAAATCTATATTATTCGAAATAAATTCAAATTCTCAATTGATAACTTAATTGTCGAAACCTTTTATTCGAAACCTATGTTAATATATATGTATTTAATACAAATTCAAACTCTAAAATGCTAATTTAATTTTTTTCTCAAATTTCAGATTTAATAATTAAGATGAATAATCAAACAGTTTTAAAGAAAATGGTACATAATATTAAATATTAAATGAATAACTGTAGTAGAATTGTTTTAAATTTCTTTCAAAGGAAATATATATACACTAGTTTAATAATTATTTTGGTTTTTAACCTGTTTCAAAGGAAAGTTCACAAAACGTCAGGCAAGCTTACTGCGGAAAAAACGTTTAGCTATTTGTATGCCCTTTTGAGAAATAACAATTCTTACAGTCAGAAAACTAACAATTTTCAGTCGTTTTAATTAAATCATTCCACAATCCACTACATTTGAATTCTTTCACAAACATTTCTGAAGAATTTGTTTATTTTAAGATAGTTTGATTTATTCTAATCTTAGTGAAATTCTTTCTAACACAATAGTATTTCCTCTTTTATAAACCTCGTTTATCATTGTCATTCAATCAAAAATATTTTCTTTTAATAGCTGTCACGAAAAAAAAATTCCTTTGAATGCTTCATTTTAATTTTTCTTTAATTAAATTTTGAACCAATTTTACGCTTTGAATTACTTTTAAATGCCACCATTATCATTTTAATATTTATTGTTAAGTCATTTTTTTTTCTATTTATAGACTGCTGTCAAAGGAATTCCAGATCTTCGTTTTAGTATTGTATTTTTCCCTTACAGAAAGGAATGAAATTGATATTTCTAAGTAATTATTTATTTTAACCGGTCATCATGTATAGTTTTCAGATAATTTTTATAAATCTTATGTGTAAATTATTAATGTTGAGAATACATTAATTTTACTGAGAAAAATTGACAGTTGATATTGCTATACTCGGTATTAAAAACTATTGGTATTAAAAGTACTGAAACATAATTTTTATTATTTTTTTATTTCATTCTAAAACAGTTATCAAGATTTAAAAAAAAAACATTAAAATTATTAAAAAGGAGATGATCCTTCTCATTAAAAATAATTTAAATTAAATGAACGGTGTTAAAAGGCTCTAGAGATATATTTTAGATGCAGACACAACTCTTCATAAGTAACTTCTAAAGTTTTATTTTTTCATGTTTTATTTTCTCTCTCATTAAGGTCGTTAATCAATTTCTTCTTCTCATCGTCTTACTGAAATAATGGATTTATGATAATTTTGTTTAAAAATTAAATGAAAACCATAAATATTTCCATAATATGTAATTATTACGTTCACGTTTCAAATTTTTTTAAGGAATATTTTGTTTGTTTTTTCTTTACTACGTATATTAATTATAATAATTTTTTCTAAAAATGTATTCCTAACCAAAAATTATTTTACTAATTTTTTCCAAAGTACTTTCGTCATGGCAGTAACAGTTTTATGATATAATCATCATTATAAAGCCTGCGACAATAGATACCCAGTGAAACGGGTTTTTGTATACTGTTAGAAATTTCTCAGGAAAAAATGGTTATAAAACAATTTATTTAATCGTAATTTTAACCTTTACAAACAAAACAGTCAAATAACCATAAATTGTTATTTTTGAGAAAAGCCTTGTGGCTGCTTTCAGCTAATACGAATAAACAACCAGAATTTTATAGCACCAACTAGGCCCAATCTAAGGAAGCAAATTAGTTCCATGCTGATAGGTACATAATACAGCCGAGAGAGCTAATCGGTCAATCTCATGAACGATAGACAGGGGTTCATGTCCTAGCGTTTACACCACGATATTTTCTCCATTCCCTTCAACACATGAAGAGTTTCCCGTGCCCTGCACTCCTCAATTTGTGACCCTGGGCAATTAAAATAAGGTACTCTCATTCATTTAGCAGTTTTATAAAGCTGCTAAGTTATTCCCAAACGGTTTTGAAACCATTCTGGCTGTAAATGGTTAAAAAAACGTACAGTTGTGTATTCATGACTTTTTAACCATACTAATTGTAAACAGCTTAAAAACCATAAAAGTAAAAAGTGTTTTTTACCGTAAATTTTACGGTTAGTTGAAAAGACATACTGCTGCCGGTTATTTCACCATAATTTTAGAATGAAAATTCTAACAGTGTAAATCACACTTAATGATTAATGGTAACTAAATGACTTTTTTTTTTTTAAATTTGTGCATAAACACTATTTAGGTAACATTAAAACCATTGGTTGATAGACTTACTTTCATTTTCCCCCATTTATTTTTCCTTTCAGTATTCTCTCGTTTCATAAATAATTAATCATAATCGTTCATGGCAACCATAATGGTTACCAGTCATTCAAAGTTGATAGTCGTAAGAAGATAAAAATAAACAAACAAAAAGAAAAAAAAACTAATAAAAAAGGCAAAAACTATTCTAAAATTTAAGAAAAACCAAGTGAAGAAAATGTAAGGGGAAAAAAAAAAAAAAGCCTGTATTTTTGCCTTAAGAACCAAAAAGTTGAAAGGTTTGTTGAAAGTTGAAAAGTTTATTAAACGACAGTTTTATCACTATATCAAACCGGTTGTGATGTTTTTTATATCACCTTCCTTATTATTGATTCAAGTAGTTTCAATAAAAAAAATTTTTCCCTCACTTTAGTAAAAAATAGTTAGTTACCCGCATTGCGTATGCTTTATTTTTGTGAAAATTTTAAAAATATGTATTAAGGTTGAGGATTATAATCAGTGCAAAACATCAACAACAAAGAAAAATATCTGTTTTAGAATAAGCTTAAAAAATGACTGATTGATATCTAAAATGACTAAGATGACTGACCTTAATTTTGATGACATTTCTTGTGATAAAGCCTTCTTCTTTTCAAAATTCAGTAATGAATATAATAATAATTAAAACAAAATATCTTGGTAAATTAGTAAAATTTTGGTATACTCTGTCAATTTGGTAAACATGTTTCTTTTGGGTAATTTTTTCTCGTTTCGACATTTAAGAAGAAATTTCATATTATGTTGACAAAATATCACTAAGGGTTTTCTCAACAGAGCTTCAATAAGCTCAAAAAGCTGTTTCAAATACCTTAAACCTATTATAAAATATTAATCAAGTCTTCAAAATAATATAATTCAGGTCAGAGAAATATTGAATTATCTCTCCAATTATAAATCAATCCCTTCACAAGTTTAATATTTTTCTCAAGCATTATGTTTTCATTTAAATTGCTGCCGTCGCCAGCTTTGTAACCCTTTTGGAGATCTTAGTAATATTTTTCCTGAGAAATGTCTATCTACCTTCCCAAAGTTAGGAGGCTCTAGGGGCAAACGGTAGCAGAAAAACTGAAAACTCACTAAAAGCTTGACGAAACTTTTCCTAAAAAAAACAATACATGATAAGCTATTTTAGTTCTGAAGCGTGGCTCAAGAATTTTTTGCTCAGACAGAATCACATAGTTTCATCAAAAGGACAGAAAAAAGAACGTTTAAATTTGTTGTACAATTCAATATACGTCTCTGCAATTAATCAAAAAATTTTGCCTCTAATTTACCTAACCAAAAATTCTAACTGTGTAAAAACAATTTATTAATGGTCTTATGGACTTCTTCCTTTTTAAAGCCAAGTAATTTTATTCTCATTCAGCAAAATTTCTCAAAACATTTCATACATTACCATGTAAATTATACAATGATATTTATTGAAAACAACACTAGAAATTAACGTATTACCCGTGGAATGCCTTCTACACCAAAATACAGTAAACATTTATTTGAAATGAATATTTCGCGCCAATGTCCCTTTTTATATTATATAACTCGTACCAGTTGTAATTAAAGCCAACAAATCAGTCTAAATCAAAACATTCTTTGGTAGAAAGTATTACTTTTCTCTTATTTTTTAATATTTTAAGTCTACACAACAATATAATGTCCAGTCAATTTGATGGAGTAAGTCTTCACAAATCACATTTTAGGCCGGGTTTTGTCTCCCCGTCTTTACCGCTGATTGTTTGAGCGATTGGTTGTTTGATCAAAGATTTGTTTTAGAATTCACTCTAATGTTTATGTATGTTTCTGAGCAGTAGAGGTCCATGTGCGATTGGGCGGTTGGGTAGCGTGGTTTGGAGTTCGTGTGATTGCTACCTGTAGATGCTTTTCATTTAAAATTGCGATATTTTAGTGTGCGCATGCTCCAGCATACTCTTAGTATTATCTTAAATGAGGAATCGCTAACTATCGCAAATAGCTCATAAGTGCAGCTATCTTGTGACATTAACAACAAAAACATTTAATAATACCTTTCTTGCACAAAAAATAAGTTAATCATGTTAAAGGTTGGATATTTATGCATAACGTGACATCCCATTTTATTTATTTTGGTTTACAAACGACTATTCAGTTACAAAATGTAATTAAACATTAACCAAAATAGTAGTAATTACATGTATTAATGAGGTAACAACATGCTGATATACAAAATAGCAAAATAGAGCATTTTATTCTATCTTATGCTAAAAACATTTAGACATTATTACGTACTTTAAAGTGAAAATTTTAAGTTCAGAGCTATGAATATAGGTTGCAATACGGATAACTTAATTTAGGCCCCGATGCCCCAACTAAAAATACTATTCGGAATTTTGCAAGATAAAAAGTTTATAAAAAACAGTGGAAGAAATGCTTGTTTAAAATTATTGATTGATACTATGCAAATTAAAGTTTTTAAAAATAATTGCTAATGATTGATTTTTTTCGCAATCGTCATTGGATCATAGGCCTTTATACAATATAGCTTTTAAAAACTAAACTTTTCAAAAAATTCTATAAAAAAAAAAGTAACATAGACTTCGAATTTTTGAGAATAAGTTTTCTCTAACAGCTAAAGTGCCAAGCATAAATAAAATAGCACATGAAAGCCACATAAAAATGTTATGGAAACATGTTCCTTTCCTCTTAAGAGATTTGAGAAGATGGATAGGAAATAAAATACTGTTTACTGAATTTTTTTTTAAAAAATCAGTTTTTATCATAAAGCGTGTCTCCTACCAGAATTTTATAACAAAATAAAATGAATCTTCTACATTTTCTTATACCTTTATCTCAAATCTAATTATAAGTATTGACTTATAAAAATTATTTAAGACATTTCTTTGAAAAGTTGCAAAAAACTTTTATTTTGCAAATTTTTCTTATAATGTTAGTTATAATATAATTTTTATTGGAAATCTAACACTTGCCGTGCGTTGAATATTTATTGCTTAATTATTTGAAGTTTTTCTAACCACTCTTTTTGGGATAAAATTTAGATAATAGTCTGAAAATTAGTAAATAAATTATTATATTATACTCGATATTATTGTTTTAATTCAGATACGAATGGATATTGTGATATTTATATTTATTTCGTTTTCTCGGAAATAATTACGCACAGAAATAATATGTTCCTAAAAAAAATTGGGTGTAAATCGTTAATTCCAGAAGTTCTTAATTTCTCGAGCAAAACTTCTTTTTGAGGAAGTCTTTAATTTCTATTTTGGTAATTCCAGACAAAAACTATTGAATATTTGAACTTGTAATTTATGATTCTAACGTGGTTTAACCACACGTTTTCTGTCGTTGATCATTAATAAGTTACAAAACAAGGTCTTTGATTTTCATACACAGTTAAGTAACTTTGACAGTTTGTATACAAATTTAGTGGATTTTTGCTTGATAGCAAAACAGTTCTTGTACTTACTGTGGCAAAACTTGCATGATCATTGTAAACAAGTAGAAATCACTTTAATTGGGAACGAAAAATAACGCATTGAACTCTGCAGCCAAAAGAGAAAAAAAAGATTTGTTGAGAAAAAACCGAAAAACGCATAGTGCCATTTTGACTCCAGTACCTGATAAAGCTCATTGAACGTTAAGGAAAGCAGGCACTTTATTTACGTCGCAATAGAGCTGCACAATGGGCTATTGGCTACGTTCTGGGAAATATCCCTGAGGATGATCCGAAGACATGCCATCACCATTTTGAATCTCTGCAGAGGAGATGACTCCCCTTCTTTGGTAGCCAGATGACCTGCGCGAAGTCACGCACTTTACGGTAGAACAGTTTAACGAGGACCAATACCGCGCAGTATCGGCCTCTACACAGGCTGATCAAAGTGGTCACCCACCCGCTTACTGATCGCAGCATTGTACTAAACTAATGTAACATTAAAAACTAACGACAAAAAATATATTTTAATGGATCAAAAATAAATTCATAATAAATATTGCTAAACTAAATAGTATAGGGTGGATTTACCTAATAATGCCTTTTTGTTCTTTTAACAAATAAAACATTTAAATTTATAAAAACAAGACAATCATTAACCCAAAAATAACCTACACTTTTTGCCTAAAAGTAAAGTATTCCAGGCTCATTATGGGCTAAGGGGGGTGTCATGTAAGTAAAGGCTCCATAATTTTGTGATTAACGACCGCCTTTGCTTCCGGGACAAGCTGATACCCATTTTATTTCATTTTTATTTTATAATCATCGTTGAACAGCAGACCCAGTTTTTAGGGTTTACGACTGCTAATGTTCAACTCAATAGCCTTGTAATTTTGAACCTAATCCAGAAAACAAGGAAAGTATTGGGAAAATAGCACAAGTATTGGGATAAATTTGCCTTCGTGGACGACTTTTTGATTGAACTAAACAGCATTTGCGTTACATGATGAGGAAAACCTCCCACGACCATAAATCTCCCACGGTTAGATCTCTCAACTCCAAACGTCCTAACCTCCCACGGTTAGACCTCCCACCTCCAAACGTCCTAACCTCTTTTGGTTAACCTGAAGGCAAGGGGAAGCTGTTACCCATTGATCTGAAGCTGGGAGGGTTTTACACTGCCATTGGGGTCGAACTCTAGTTCGTCACCATGACAGTACAATTGCTTAACCATTGAGCCTAAAATGTAACGTTCGCGAGTCTGCTCTACAAGGTGTATAGTAATTACCACCGTTAATATATATTTTGAAAATTCTTGTCTAAGATAAAATAAAAAATAGTATACATAACTTAATCAGGTCCCAAGTCACTTTTTAAGCAAAGAAAAAAAAGGTGATGAGTAAGACGAATGTACTTATGACGTACTTATGAGTACTTATAAGACGAATTTCAAAACCTGTTTAATAGATCGGAAACCAGAGATAAGATAAAAACAATAATTAGAAACACTGTTGAAATTTATGTAAGGATCTAATTGGTTTAATTATTTTTAGTTTCAACTTCTCTAATAGAGTTTCAATAGATTCTACAAAAGTTTTCTTTTCTTCTCACTTGACTAGCATCTATATTACCTAGCAAGTAAACTTTGTTTGATTTGTTTTTGCAAGGGTTCTAAAGATGTATATTAAAATCGCTGAATACGTAGTACCTTGCATATTTTCTTTCTTAAATTAAATAATACTTTAAGTGTTCTAGCATTATATATATATTATTTTTCATTCAGGGTACACCATAAGATACATATATATATATATATATATATATATATATATATATATATATATATATATATATATATATATATATATATATATATATATATATATATATATATATATATATATATATATATATATATATATATTCAAAAAATTCAAAAAACAACCAAAATAAGAAAAAAAATAATAACGTATAGCTGTAATCCTGTGATATGGTATCCACAAAAATTGTTTATTTCTAAAATTGTATTAATATAGTCAAAATATATATCAATACAATAGAGTGATTTTGATAGTGATATATATGCATGTGCAATGCATATGGCAATTTTTTCCTACTTATGAAACTGATATCGTTACACGGTGTTTCATAATTATCTCCCTTATTCCTTTTTGGATTCTCTATCAAAAATTTAAACAATAAATTATACGCTATGTGAGTCACAAATAGGAGTTAGAACGTTTGAGAAAACAAAAGTGCTGTAAAATCATTAGTGAGGTTAGCGAGAATAAAAACTTCAAAACCAGTTTACATGCCAAATAAAACTTGATTGTATTTCACAATCGCTTTGCAAATAATCTGAGTTTTTTCTTGCAATCGAATAAGTTTTGTTTTGTTATGTCTCGTCTTTCACAATAGTGTTAATTCAGATTTCGAAAGAACATTCTTTTGTTTTATTCTCGCAAAAAATGTCACTTAAAAACCACAAAATATGCACATTTGTAATATTTTTTGTTATATAACATCGACGGATATAGATTAAGAAAGTTGAGCAAAACACCCCATTTTAGTGCTGTCTTTTAAAGAGAAAAATTTAAAGTTACATACAAAAACAGTTAATAACTTACTTGGGGTACCACGCTGTTACGACTGCTAACTATGCTAACTGTTCTATGATATTTCGATAAAACTTTCTTTTGTATAATTCTCACAAAAAAACTTAATTTGACAACCCCAAAACATGCACTTTTTTATATTATTTTTGACAAGAAGTCTAACGATATGCATTAGGTAACAGTGAACAAAACACTCTGTATCTATTTTCAGAACTATCTTTTAAAGAAAAAAATTTGAAGTTACATATAAAAACAATTATTAACTTACTTGGGGTACCACGCTGTTATGACGGCTAACTATGCTAACTGTTCTTTGATATGCAGCTTTAAGCTCACCCCTTAAATTCGCAGCACTAGAATGCTCGCTATGTTTTCTATTTAAAGGTAAGCTCTGTCTGGTCCTGTCTAAACATGAAGACGATACAAATAATGACTGAGATGGTTGTCTTGCACCGCAAGGACCACAAATACTTCGAGATTTTTGGCTAACTACTTTATGTCCATGACGAAAGTTC